>JBBDGP010002070.1:600000-993460 GCA_037952835.1 Lithobates septentrionalis | reverse complement strand
GCAGACAGATCGGACACTTTTTTGAAACCATTGAAATTTATACAGTGATCAGAGCTATAAATAACTGGATTAAGGTATAAAATGTCACTGGCAGGGAAGGGGCGATCAAGGGGTTAAACGTGTTCCCTCTGCGTGTTCTAACTGTAGGAGGGATGGGACTGATGGGTGTTCCTATATACTATATTTACACACACAGATTCCCGTTCCTGCTCTGTCACAAGCTATTACGGGTGCCCCGGCGGACATCGCAGCCATGCTCATCGGCTCCTCAGTGACGCCCGCCCAGGATGGGAGATCCCATCTGCGGACAGAATTTTAACATACGCGAGATATGAAGCAGTTAACGTGACACGAAACTATATCCCTATTCTCTGAAAAAAATCCATACGTATGTGCTACTCAAAGTTCACTTTTAAAAAAATAAAAGCAGATCACTGGTGCCATGCAGGTTTCTTGCAGATCTGTCAGTGAATCGGCTTGCTCGTAAATATATAAAATTTTAGACGCAAAACGCGGCTAAACAGACGTTTTTTTCTAGCTGTCAAGTTCAATCAGAGAGGTTAAACGTTTCGTGTACATGAAGCCCAATGGCCCTGTGATCTATTAATCATGTAATTCAGGGGTGTCCAAACTTTTTTCCAAGAGGGCCAGATTTGATGAATAGAACATGCTTGAGGGCCGACCATTTTGCCTGACATTCTTAAACCATTAAAATTTGGTCTAAGTGTGTCCGTCCGAGCACTAATACACGGCCCAACAAGAATTCTCTTGCCTTTGTGCTGTGTGTGGTGAATAGATGAGCTTGGGCGTGTTATTTGGATATACCGGATTTAATCAGCTTATAACACGCACCTTCACTTTAAAAATGAAGTTTCAGGAAAAAAAATCTTAAATTTTAAATAAAGAACTGTGAAGCAAAATAAGGGTCAGTGCCCATCAATGCAGCCTAATCAGTGCCCATCTGCGGCCCCTACTCCATTGCCATGAATGTGGCCCCCACCGTATGGACATGAATGCAGCCCCCACTGTATTGACATGAATGCAGCCCCCACCGTATTGACATGAATGCAGCCCCCACCGTATTGACATGAATGCAGCCCCCACCATATTGACATGAATGCAGCCCCCACCATATTGACATGAATGCAACCCCCACCGTATTGACATGAATGCAGCCCCCACCACATTAACATGAATGCAGCCCCCACCGTATTGACATGAATGCAACCCCCACCGTATTGACATGAATGCAACCCCCACCGTATTGACATGAATGCAACCCCCACCGTATTGACATGAATGCAACCCCCACCGTATTGACATAAATGCAGCCCCCACCACATTCACATGAATGCAGCCCCCACCGTATTGACATGAATGCAGCCCCCACCACATTCACATGAATGCAGCCCCCCACCGTATTGACATGAATGTAGCCCCCACCGTATTGACATGAATGCAGCCCCCACCGTATTGACATGAATGCAGCCCCCACCGTATTGACATGAATGCAGCCCCCACCGTATTGACATGAATGCAGCCCCCACCGTATTGACATGAATGCAGCCCCCACCGTATTGACATGAATGCAGCCCCCACCACATTGACATGAATGCAGCCCCCACCGTATTGACATGAATGCAGCCCCCACCGTATTGACATGAATGCAGCCCCCACCGTTTTGACATGAATGCAGCCCCCACCGTATTGACATGAATGCAGCCCCCACCACATTGACATGAATGCAGCCCCCACCGTATTGACATGAATGCAGCCCCCACCGTATTGACATGAATGCAGCCCCCACCGTATTGACATGAATGCAGCCCCCACCGTATTGACATGAATGCAGCCCCCACCACATTGACATGAATGCAGCCCCCACCACATTGACATGAATGCAGCCCCCACCGTATTGACATGAATGCAGCCCCCACCACATTCACACGAATGCAGCCCCCACCACATTCACACGAATGCAGCCCTCACCACATTCACACGAATGCAGCCCCCACCACATTCACACGAATGCAGCCCCCACCACATTCACACGAATGCAGCCCCCACCACATTCACACGAATGCAGCCCCCACCACATTCACACGAATGCAGCCCCCACCACATTCACACGAATGCAGCCCCCACCACATTCACATGAATGCAGCCCCCACATTGACATGAATGCAGCCCCCACCACATTCACATGAATGCAGCCCCCACATTCACATGAATGCAGCCCCCACATTCACATGAATGCAGCCCCCACCACATTCACATGAATGCAGCCCCCACATTGACATGAATGCAGCCCCCACCACATTGACATAAATACGGCAGCCCCCACCACATTGACATGAATGCAGACTCACCATTGCCGTCAGTGCAGCCTGATTCATGTCCATCTGCAGCCTTGGAGGAGACAGGGAGGGGGCGGGACGAGCGCCAACAGATATACAGGAGAAATTCCTGTTTACACGGCGGCCTCTTTAATTGAAAGTCTCGCCTCCTATGATGGACAAAACAATTGTCCAATGGCAGCGCAGGAGACGGGACTTCCTTTTACACAGGACGCCGTGTAAACAGGAAATTCTCCTGTATCCTGTATGGCGCTTGTCCCGCCCCCTCCAAGGCAGCCAGCATATCTATCTTTTATGGCCCCCAGCGCTCGGGGATTCGTTGGGGGCCACAAAAGATATATATGTCAAAATTACCAGGCGGGCCGTCCGAAACCAGACCGCGGGCCGCGATTGGCCCGCGGGCCGGACTTTGGACATGCCTGATGTAATTGATTCTTATTGCGTTTTTCTGCCTCCTTGTTATGTCCTTCGTGAGCTCCTGAACCTCTCCCAACATGCAGTGGGACCATGGAGGAGATCGACTGCAGCTATCCTCAAACAGGAAGTCGGATCACAGCAGCAAAATAAAAAAATAAAATAAAAAAAAAGGAGATTTGGAGGAGGTTGAGAGCAACAGAAGGTGATTTTTAAACTAGGAATTCATACTTTTATTTATTTTTTTTAAGGTCACAAGAGAATATTGTAGGCTACAATTGCCGATCTCTCCTGCTGAGAATGCTAGATCCCCGACAATCATTCTGGTGCTTTGGTTTGAATGTTTCCCGAGTTGCTGACCTGAATCAAATAAACAGAAGGAATTTTGGACATTTTTCTGATATTCATTGAGCATATTCTGGGTCTTAACTCAGTCTGGCAACCAACAGGTTCAGAAGGACACCAGCAAACGGCAGGTCTTGTATCTCTCTGATAACACATAATAGACATTTGCGTAACGGCCCCAAAATACAGCTGTACTACTAAGCACAACAGAACGCCCCAAGGTTTCTCAGGGCTTTGGGGCGATCCAGCACCTACATTAGGAGGTGTGCAGGCACTCTGAAGTGCCTTCTTTCAAAATCTCCCACCAGTTTCAAATATTTATAATAAACACAGGTTGGATAGAAATGCACGTTACTTTAGGGACATATTGTCCTACTCCTGTTTTTACACTAGTTTCTCAATTTAAATTTGTTCTAATGCTATAATTAAAAATAATGAGTTTTGTAAGATTACCTATTTAGACTGTACATGGCAAAATGGGTCAACCTCAGCGAGACCAATATGCAGCAAGCAGTAATAAAACACTACCTGGTTATGTCATCTAAATGACTGCTCATCCTTAGCATGAACATGTGGTCGTATTCATGGTATACATCATGAAAACAAAGGCCAGAAGAACACAGGTGAACAAAAAACTAATTGTCTGCTTGATGATAATGTCCCTCGACAACTCAGGGAAATGTTACATCTTTCACAAACCTCAGGAATGTGGGATACCTTGCTCTTAGTATTTATGCAAGGGTATAAAAATAACGCATCAGAGTGGCGATTGTCAACCTTTTCCAACGTCACACTAGGTTCACCACTTCAGATGGGTATAGATGAATTTAAATGCGGTCAGTTCAGCATGGTCAAATTTTGATCAGTGCCTGGCCCTCCCTGTTTGACAGAAATCTATTGTTGGATTGATTTCAGTTGAACAGCCACCCTAGAAAAATTTCTAACAAACAGTAGATGCATGCTCTGATCAGTGTATTCTGACAGTGGAGAGTCCCCGCTGTCAGAATACAATGCCGCAGTGGGGAGGACTCCTCAATTGATGGTGGAATCCGTTTGTTTTTTCACTCAGCCAGCCAGGGAAATCACGCAGCGGCTGCAACATTAGGAACACGTTACATGTTCCACTCTAAAAACGGGTGGAACGTGTAACATGTTCCCGAAGGTGAACTTCTTTAAGCTTTAAAATGACTTGCATACAAGAATGTAATTTTTTTAATTCCCCAAGGTGAACTTGCTTCTGCAAGCAGCACTAACACTAGAGGAAAGGCCAAGGATTTGAGCAATTTCAGCTTTGCTGAATGCATCTCTGCTGAGGAGAGAGCAGTAGGATGAGTTTGTTGTGCCGATTCTTTTCTGTGCAAATCAGCAGGGTGGGAGAGAACCTGTGACCTGCTGTAGATGCAGGAGATACTTCTTTGCACTGGCTAGGCTGAAGACTGTTTAAAATTTGCAATTCATGTTCAACTGTACACACATATCACAACTGTATTTAGCAGTTCACCTGAAGTTCAGCTTTGAATAAAAAGTAATGACTACTTTGACCTGCAACCAATAAGGTCAGCTCCACCCAAAGCAGGTTTTAGATTTTGGTCGCTACTGAATCACATATTAGCCTCATATACCTTTTGAGGACTGGAGTGTTAAAATATCATCACTACAATTCTCAGTTTCATCCTAGAGGCTTCTATATGGTAGGAAAAAAAAACAACTTCAATAGGGCATTGCAGAAAAGGTTGAAGACACAGACTACTACAGGGAATCTCACTACTGGAAAACACAAAATGTGGGAAGATAGTAGATGGTTCAACAAACTGCTGCCCATCCAAAACTGAAAAGGTTGTTCCTTGAAGGTTTTTTTGTTAAGCAGAGAGTTTGAAGGAATTAAAGATTTATTTTTTTTAAACAACAAATACAAGCCTTTACAAACATGGATTACTTACCTGCTCCATGCAGTTGGTTTTGCACAGAGCAGCCTGGATCCTCCTCTTCACTGGTCCCTTTTCAGCTCTCCTGGCCCCTCCCTCCTGTCGAGTGCCCCACAGTCAGCAGCTTCCTATGAGGGCACTGTAGCCAAGTCACAGCTCCGTGTGTCCATTCAGACAAAGCCCCGACCCGGCCCCCTCTCTCCTCTGATTAGCTGACTTTAATTGACAGCCACGGGAGCCAATGGCACCGCTGCTGTGTCTCAAGCCAATCAGGAGTGTCGCCCTGTTGTCAATCACAGCTAGTGAGGAGAGAGTATGGGGAGGGGCCACGTCACACTGTGTGTAAATAGACAATGTCCATCTACAGGAATGGAGCATGGGAACGAGCCTGCTCAAGTGTCCCCATAGCAAGAGGCTTGCCATTGGCAGCACTCAGCATGGAGGAGGAGCCAGGACCACCAGCAGGGGACTCAAAAAGAAGAGGATTGGGGCTACGCTGTGCAAAGCCATTGCATGGAGCAGGTAAGTATAACAGGTTTGTCCTAAAGGTTTTGTACTAGAAACAAGTCTTTAGTATTACTTTAAGCCATGGATGCCCAACTTGTGGCCCTCCAGCCGGTGGGGGGGGGGGGGGGGGAAGGAGAGAGAGTGATGTGTGGGGAGGAGGGGGGGGGGGGGAAGAGAAGAGTCTGATGGGGGGAGGGGGGGAGAAGAAGAGAAGAGTCTGATGGGGGGAGGGGGGGAGAAGAAGAGAAGAGTCTGATGGGGGGAGGGGGGGAGAAGAAGAGAAGAGTCTGATGGGGGGAGGGGGGAGAAGAAGAGAAGAGTCTGATGGGGGAGGGGGGGGGGAGAAGAGAAGAGTCTGATGGGGGGGGGGGGGGGAGAAGAGAAGAGTCTGATGGGGGGGGGGGGGGGGAGAAGAGAAGAGTCTGATGGGGGGGAGAAGAGAAGAGTCTGATGGGGGGAGGGGGGGGGGGAGAAGAGAAGAGTCTGATGGGGGGAGGGGGGGGGGGGAAGAGAAGAGTCTGATGGGGGGAGGGGGGGGGGGGGAGAAGAGAAGAGTGTGATGGGGGGGGGGGAGAAGAGAAGAGTGTGATGGGGGGGGGGGAGAAGAGAAGAGTGTGATGGGGGAGGGGGGGGGAGAAGAGAAGAGTCTGATAGGGGCGAGGGGGAGAGAGACTCCTCCTCTGATGGGGCGAGGGGGAGAGAGACTCCTCCTCTGATGGGGCGAGGGGGAGAGAGACTCCTCCTCTGATGGGGAGAGAGACTCCTCCTCTGATGGGGAGAGAGACTCCTCCTCTGATGGGGAGAGAGACTCCTCCTCTGATGGGGAGAGAGACTCCTCCTCTGATGGGGAGAGAGACTCCTCCTCTGATGGGGAGAGAGACTCCTCCTCTGATGGGGAGAGAGACTCCTCCTCTGATGGGGAGAGAGACTCCTCCTCTGATGGGGCGAGGGGGAGAGAGACTCCTCCTCTGATGGGGCGAGGGGGAGAGAGACTCCTCCTCTGATGGGGCGAGGGGGAGTCGTCTGATGTGTGTGGGGGGGGGGGGAGTCTGACGTGAAGGGGGAGACTCCTCTGATGTGGGGGGGGGGGGGAGATCTGATGTGAAGGAGACTTCTCTGATGGTGAGGGGGAGATCTGAAGTGAAGGAGACTCCTCTGGTGGGGGGGGGGATCTGATGTGAAGGGGGAGACTCCTCTGGTGGGGGGGGGGGGGAATCTGATGTGAAGGGGGAGACTCCTCTGATGTGGGGGGGGGATCTGATGTGAAGGGGGAGACTCCTCTGATGTGGGGGGGGGGATCTGATGTGAAGGGGGAGACTCCTCTGATGTGGGGGGGGGATCGATCTGATTGTGAAGGAGACTCCTCTGGTGTGGGGGGGGAATCTGATGTGAAGGGGGAGACTCCTCTGATGTGGGGGGGGGATCTGATGTGAAAGGAGACTCCTCTGGTGGGGGGGGATCTGATGTGAAGGGGGAGACTCCTCTGATGTGGGGGGGGGGGGGGATCTGATGTGAAGGAGACTCCTCTGGTGGGGGGGGGGATCTGATGTGAAGGGGGAGACTCCTCTGATGTGGGGGGGGGGATCTGATGTGAAGGAGACTCCTCTGGTGGGGGGGGGGGATCTGATGTGAAGGGGGAGACTCCTCTGGTGGGGGGGGGGGAATCTGATGTGAAGGGGGAGACTCCTCTGATGTGGGGAGGGGATCTGATGTGAAGGGGGAGACTCCTCTGATGTGGGGGGGGGGGAGATCTGATTGTGAAGGAGACTCCTCTGGTGTGGGGGGGGGGGGAATCTGATGTGAAGGGGGAGACTCCTCTGATGTGGGGGGGGGGATCTGATGTGAAAGGAGACTCCTCTGGTGGGGGGGGGATCTGATGTGAAGGGGGAGACTCCTCTGATGTGGGGGGGGGGGGATCTGATGTGAAGGAGACTCCTCTGGTGGGGGGGGGGATCTGATGTGAAGGGGGAGACTCCTCTGATGTGGGGGGGGGGATCTGATGTGAAGGAGACTCCTCTGGTGGGGGGGGGGATCTGATGTGAAGGGGGAGACTCCTCTGGTGGGGGGGGGGGAATCTGATGTGAAGGGGGAGACTCCTCTGATGTGGGGAGGGGATCTGATGTGAAGGGGGAGACTCCTCTGATGTGGGGGGGGGGAGATCTGATTGTGAAGGAGACTCCTCTGGTGTGGGGGGGGGGGGAATCTGATGTGAAGGGGGAGACTCCTCTGATGTGGGGGGGGGGATCTGATGTGAAGGAGACTCCTCTGGTGTGGGGGGGGGGGGGGGGAATCTGATGTGAAGGGGGAGACTCCTCTGATGTGGGGGGGGGGGATCTGATGTGAAGGAGACTCCTCTGGTGGGGGGGGGGATCTGATGTGAAGGGGGAGACTCCTCTGATGTGGGGGGGGGGGATCTGATGTTAAGGAGACTCCTCTGATGTGGGGGGGGGGGGGGATCTGATGTGAAGGGGGAGACTCCTCTGATGTGGGGAGGGGATCTGATGTGAAGGGGGAGACTCCTCTGATGTGGGGGGGGGGAGATCTGATTGTGAAGGAGACTCCTCTGGTGTGGGGGGGGGGGGAATCTGATGTGAAGGGGGAGACTCCTCTGATGTGGGGGGGGGGATCTGATGTGAAAGGAGACTCCTCTGGTGGGGGGGGGATCTGAAGTGAAGGAGACTCCTCTGGTGTGGGGGGGGGGGGAATCTGATGTGAAGGGGGAGACTCCTCTGATGTGGGGGGGGGGGGGGATCTGATGTGAAGGAGACTCCTCTGGTGGGGGGGGGGGATCTGATGTGAAGGGGGAGACTCCTCTGATGTGGGGGGGGGGGGGGGGGGGGGATCTGATGTTAAGGAGACTCCTCTGATGTGGGGGGGGGGGGGATCTGATGTGAAGGAGACTCCTCTGGTGTGGGGGGGGGGGGGGGGATATGATATGAAGGGGGAGATCTCTCTGATACGGGTGATAAGGGGGGATCTGATGTTTAGTTCCAGTGATGAATGCTGTGTTGTCTCCCCCCCATTGAGCAGTGAGATGTATCCTCCATAGGGGTGTAGTCCTCTCTCACACACACACACACCTGTCCCCCGTCCTCCTCGTCCTGTCTATGGAAGGAATGCCACCTCAGCACGGCTCGCTCAGCCCTTCCCCCGGCCGGCACACGGCGGTGACACTGAACTCCGGGCTCGCTCTCCGCCCTCGCACAGCTTCCATCGGTCACCTTGACAGCCGACTCCCCAGTCCGAGGCGCAGCAGAGCGCCGGGGTGGATGAGGGCAGCGCCGCTGGCCATTCCAGTGTCGAGCATACTGCTCGGACAATGACGCCCCACTCCCGGCCTCTCACCGCCGCGCTCCTCTCATCCCGGAGCCGCCCAGCCTCCTACAGGCCTCAGCACGGTACCGTCTCCCCTCCGCACACCATTCAGCGGCACCGTGCCGGAGCCAGGAAGTCTCGCGTCACCACAACTTACTCATCGCGCGAGAGTCCGGCCGGCGCTGTACGCACGCGCAGCTTTGCACGATGACGCGAGAGGTCATAGCGCGAGCCCGAGTCAATGCGCATGCGCGAGGTCACGCCACTCAGCCTGAGAAAACGTAGCTTTGAACGTGGCAGCTCATGCGTAACACGCTGCTGTTTGTGTGTGTTAAAAAAAAAAATATATATCAGTAAAGTTCAATAAAGTCTGAGAACCTGAGCAGAAATGGGAGCCTCAGAGAAATATGTCCCTCTATTCTCTCACACAACGGTCTCTATACAAAACACCATATGGACACTTAAAGTCGAGTTCCGCTCACATTTTCAATTTTGCACCCCCACGTTCGTGAGCACTACCATTTCTCATTGGACACTTTTCCCCCCTGTAATCATCTACGTAGCTTATTCTGAAGGAGAAAGCTCCACTTCCGCTGTACCGCGCCACGGCAAGGTACATCATTTCCACCTACACATTGGCTCCTGGGGTATTTCCAAAGCCACGCTTCGTACGCAATGTGCATGCTCAAGATCGGGAGGTGCATGCTGGGTAACCAGCAGCGCAGTATCTGAGAAGGAGGAACAAGCGTGCTCCAGATGCCCACACTGGAGACGCTCACTGGGAACAACGGAGTGAGTGTTTTTAAAAAGAAAAAGTGTGATAAAAAACATGCATTACCAATACCATTATGTTATAGGATTGGTCACGGCGATCATATGGGCGTTAAAAAAAAACAAAAAAAAACACACAAGCTGAAACTCTACTTAAAGTGGACCTTTATCCATAACAGCTTGCTAAAAAAAAATAATGTTCTTTAGCAGGGAACATACATTCCACATGAATAAATTATGCTACCAAAATTCACACCTACAAAATTTTTGAGAAAGGAATGAGGGACACCTATCAGCAAAAGTATGCAGGCATAGGACACACCCCCTTAAAAGGAGAATTGTACAAAAAAAAAAAACAAAAAAAAAAAAAAAAACACAAGATTTGTTAAACCAACAAGTGCTTTTTTTTAACCACTACTATTCATTTATATTGGCTTTTGGAATTTACAAATGCAGCAATTTAGAAATCAGATGAAAAATAAAAAGTGCATTTTATATACAACAGACCAAAATGAGGGACAAATGAGGAGGAATGAGGGACAGAGGGACATTGCTCCAAGTCAGGGACAGTCCCTCCAAATCAGGGACAGTTGGGAGCTATGAAAATTAGGGTCTGCTGTAAATTGCCTCCAGCATCGTCTCGGTTTCCTCTTGCTGGAGGCTGCCATTTTGCTAAAGCCCAGAGCCCCTGGATTATAAAGCAGAACCAAACCCATCCATATAACGGTTCAAAAAAACAGTGACATTCCTAGAATGCCAGGATTGCCAGTTAACACGTTTGCTTGTTTCCTCAACCAACTGTCATTTTGACAAGTGTCATAACTAATCACATCAGTTGTACCATAGCAGTTGCAGACCAAACAGAAGTAGCTTCCTTGGCTGGCAATTCCTTTTTACGCTTCAATAGTTGCCATCACCCCAGGTGGATACAGACTATCCCCAAAAGCCAGTTTTGTTGGCTACAAAGAAATTGTACCAGAGAGTGATTACAAAGACCAAAGCATGTTACCACAAAATTTGTAGAAAAAGGGTAACCTGGGCCATTGATAAAGACAGCACACACTTACTATTTATCTGTTTACAGCAACCCTACGGTAGCAAAACCCACATCCAATACACAACCCATTTGTTTCACTACACAATTTCACACCAAATTAAAAAAAAAAAAAAAAAAAAAAAGAAAGAAACAGATGTGGCCAAACATTGGCCCATTCTGTTAGAAGACCCATAACTAAAATCTTCCATTCCCCCCCAGACCGAAAGGTCTCATACAGAAAAGCGAAAAAAAAAATCTAGTAGCCCCCAGCAAGTTCAAAACTTTACCCGCACCAGGACCCAACACATTGGTACATGCCAATGAGGCACAATGTCATTAAGCTTTATGCCCGACTTGCAAGCATGAAACCCACGGCCAAAAGAACTTCACCGTAAAAGGAAAAACGTATGCTATCAATTCCACAACTGTTCCAGTGAGTTTGTAGTTTATTGCCCCATGTGTCCTTGTTGTCTCTCCTACCCAGTTTCCCCGAAAATAAGACCTAGCGTGATTGTCAGTGATGGCTGCAATATAAGCCCTACCCCCCAAATAAGCCCTAGTTAAAGTCCTTGTAGGTCTTATTTTCAGGGTAGGGCTTATATTGCAGCCATCACTGACAATCACGCTAGGTCTTATTTTCGGGGAAACTGGGTATGTGGGAAGAACCATTAGGACATTGAGGAAGAGGTTTGATGAGCATCGCAGTTTCGTAGAGGTAGGCCACTTTCTAGAGCAGCGTTTCTCAACTCTAGTCCTCAAGGCGCCCCAACAGGTCATGTTTTCAGGCCTTCCATTATTTTGCTCAGGTGATTTGATCAGTTTTACTGCCTTAGTAATTACCACAGCCGTTTCATCTGAGGAAAATCCTGATAACATGACCTGTTTGGGGCGCCTTGAGGACTGGAGTTGAGAAGCACTGTTCTAGAGCACCATGGAAAATCCTCGGAGGGCCTAAGGGTGTGGGTTATTGAAGCCTTATCGGGGTCACTCTCATTGGCAGAGCGTTACAAACGTCTCTGCCAGAGAGAAATCTTTTGGATTTACACGCTGGATTCTCTCACACCTGGCGGCCTGAACAAGGAGATAGAGATGAACGCTCTACTCTAAACCTGGTTCCTCCATGCATAATCTACCCCAGATCATATTTCACCCCTGCACTTAGCCCAGGGGCCAACTAGCCCCTCTCACCTTTAAAAACCAACATCAATTTACCATGTATGTACTAAATCTAGTGGTATATTATAGTGGCATTTCTGAGTTTTATGCTTTGATAACAACTAATTAACCAAGTATCATTTTTGTCTAAGGGTTACCTCTATATCGTCATGGGCTCACACTATACTGGGCTGCGGATCATACAGGAGCGCTGTGCGTCCCTGTTCCCCATTTCAGGGAAGAATCAGGGCCGATTCTAAGCCTGAATTCGGCCCTGAAACTGAGCCAAAGACACACAGCGTTTTTGCGCAGTGCGCTCTGCAGCCGCCCCGGAGTTATGTGAACCGGCTCCATAGGGAGCCAGTCACATTCTCCTACTATGAGAATTAGATGCGGGGAAACGCACATTTAATTTGCATAGGTGTGAACCCGGACTGAAGGTCTAATGTTGAGCTCCTAAATGTAAACCTTTTTGTATCCACAATGGATATATTACATGCGAGTATCCTGGTCCCTTTTAATGACCACCATTTCCCAAGAATTATAACAGCAAGCATCATTTATTCATATGTTTTTGTGCAAATCCTACATCTACTGCAATAAGTCCCTATAGACATAAGTGCACCATATAAATACACATATGAGAACAATGAATATATACATATACGGTAGAGCTGCACAATTAATCGTCAAGAATCGTTATCGCGATCTTGACTAAAGTGTTTCACAATTCTTTCTATGCAAAGAATTCTCTCTGCTCTTCTGAAGCCACAGCCCTCAAAAGAAAGGAAGAGAAAAACTGGGCAGTCTGCCAAGAAACAAAACATTCTTTATCAGTTGAACTTAAGTATAAACATTGTAACAATTTGTCAATGGAATAGACTTCCTGTGTAAGTGAAAAAAGTTTAACCACTTAAAACACTAAACCTGACATTTGTTGGTTTCAAGTTAAAATCTTTTTTTTTTTTGCTAGAAAATTACTTAGAACCCCCAAACATACATATATATATTTTTTTTAGTAGACACCCTAGAGAATAACATTTTTGGAAAAAATTACTTTAATGAATTAAAAAAAAAAAAAAAAAATCTAACCAGTAAAAAGTTAGCCCTTTTTTTTTTTTTTTCTTTGTAGAATGTGAAAGATTTTATGTCGCGAGAATCGTGATCTTTTCATTCTAACCAAAAAAAATCGTGATTCTCATTTTGGCCAGAATCGTGCAGCTATAATATACGGTATATTTTTAACCGCCAAAACATTGTCACTTTTGTTCATATCTTAATATTGTTATTACTTTCCATGTCCAGTTGTTGTTAGTGATAAAATGTCTGCAATTTTAATTTGCCCTATAACGAGTTAACCCATTGAGGCGGAGCATATCACCAAGCTGTCATCAGCTGCGCCCACATATAGCCCTCTTCCAACATGGCTACATCATGGCCTGAAGGAGCGCATGCTCGGCAAACACGTCCCCTTCACGTCAGCACTCAGCCTCTGAGAACTAACATCATCTCCCTCCTGCCAGTGAGTTCCATGGACCTGTAGGCGCCAGAATTCACCAGCACTGACCGCCTGATTCCTCCGACAGATGAAAGCGTCCACCTGAGGACCCCCCAGAGAGAGATGCACAGGACGATCCCCGACTTGGTTCCTTTGAGACTACCCATGTCTATTTTACTGCTTCCCCTGCGAGTAGTTCTGTTTTTTGTAATAAATTCATATCCCACAGCTACACTTAGAAGGCGCCTGTGTCTCTTTTCCTTGGCTGTAAAGGATAGGAGGGTGTAGTTCCACTTTAAGGCTGTCAGCAGATCAGATTCTGCAAACTAGGCAGTGCCTATAAAATGGAGATGGAGCATGTGCAGAGTAGGGTGAGACTGTATTGCTGGATTTTAAACAGTGTGGGCACTTATTGTTAATGTTTTACATGGTTATACCTGAAAAATGGGCAAGAATGAAGTGATCTGACATGACTTAAATTTTCTGAATAAAGTTCGACTTTAAAGCGGGGATCCACCTATCGTTTTTTTTTTTGGAGTTTATTCACAAACTTTTCTTCTCATGATTATCTACTCACATGTTCTGTGTAATAAGTCCGCCTGTGTCCGATTTCGTTGTAAAGAATAACTTATAAAATTCACTGAAGGCGGTTTCCATCTTCATTGTGGGCATTTGAAGCCCACAAACATGTATTTCCTGGATGCGGTGAATGCTGTGCTCCCAGCATTCACCGAGATGTTGTGATGACGCTGTTGCACAATGCATGCTGGGAAGCCTGAGACTAGCTCCCAGGGGACTGTGGGAGGTCTGGGAGAGGCTAGAAACACGCCTACTCCCATGGGAGGAAAACCAGGAAGTGCTAAGATTAGGAAAAAAAAAAAAAAAAAAAAAAAAAAAAAAAAAAAGGTAATTACGGCGATTTAAATTTTTTTACACAGCATGTCAGCATCTAGGCAAGGAAGAGAATGCATAGAGATAATGTTCAAAATTTGGGTGGAACCCCGCTTTAAATATGCCGTTGCATTATGACCTCATTCACACAGGGAGAATCAATTTCGTACTCTGTGTGAGGGCCAGGCTTACCTACACAGTGGTGCACATGTGTTCTGTGCATTCCCTTGCAGGCAGTCCCATTGAGGTCTATTGGGATGCAGCAGCTGCACAGACACAGCCGCTGCTCCCAGTTTGACAGCCATGCAGGTGACTTACCCCAAACACCCACACAGACTAAAAATTGGAAGTAGTGGCTGTGTCTAAATAGGCATCAATGGGCCTAGCCGTTTCATTCTGTAGTCTCTTCTGGGATACTGGCGACACATATCCCAGGAAGACCCGCTCACTCATATAAACAGACTCAGCAAAGATGTTGCACATACTATAAAATCGGGGGGGGGGGGGGGGGGGGTGTTGGGGTGTCTCCAAACTTTCTAAACAAAAGGACCAGTTTACGGTCAGACTTTGAGGGGCCAGACTGTGGCCAGTAGAAGAACACAATGCCCCATCTTTGGTATTATGGGGAGATATTGTTTATGTTGGTGGGAGAAATAGTGCCCCATCATTGGTGTCTGTGGGAGGAATAGTGCTTCAAAGGCCAGATAAAGGCAAGCAAAAGGTCACATCCGGCCCAAGTTAGTAGGCACGATTACTTTCACACAATCCAATCAATATGCATATATTGGGATTTTTTTTCCATTTCATTTTTTATAAATCAAAAGACATGTAGTACAATACATTTTGGCCAAATTTCATGAACAAATTAATTTTTTTTTCTATTGGATTTGTTTTATAGCAGAAAGTAAAAAATTTTTTTTTTTCTCTTCAAATTTTTCAGGTCTTTTTTCATCACAAAAAATAAAAACCCAGTGGTGATCAAATACCATCAAAAGAAAGCTCTATTTGTGTGAAAAATTGAGTGAGAAATTGATTGGTAGATAGACTTCTGTACAACCACCCTGCCTATACATGGATCGCAAATCATCCAGTCCCTGCTGAACCAGCCATATTACGTTCCATGTATGGCCGGCTATAGTGTGGCGTTTTTCTGTACTAGATCAACGCCATTCACCAATAGGGCACATAGAAAACAATGGTTTATTGTGAGGCTAAATACTGGGCATGTAATACATGTTGTTATCAGCCTTGATACAACTTTTATTTATTCAATAGGTGGGAGTAGAGTGTATGCCAAGGATGTCCTTACGGCAACATTTCCTATTGCACCTTACCCAACACCAGGGGCGTTGCTAGGGGGTGGCTATTGGGGCTATAGCACCAAATCTGGGGCCCATAGCCCCAAATCTCCTACCGCAGGGTCCCTGCCTAACCAGCGGGTTGAGGCTGCTGCGGCAGGTGGGCTGAATGCATGAGAGAGGCGGAGGAGAGGAAAGAAGCGAGCGGGTGGATGAGCAGAGATGACATCTCCACATCAGTGCTCTTCACAGCCAGGCCTCTTCAATTTGGGATCGAGGTACAGCGAGCAGCAGAGAGATGACATAATCTCTCACTGTCCGCCACAAATCAGTGCTCTTCCGCCCTCACAGTATGGTGGAGGTCATCGTGGAGCTCCACTTTGCAGCCAGATCTCCTTGCTACATCATCTCTCACTGCCCGCCCCACATCACCGCTCTCCTTGTCTCACTAAAAAGGGACCAGTGCTGTCAGCCTGCCACCTATGCAGCATCAATGCACATTTGGTGGCACTGGCTGGCATGGCAAGTGACAATCCACATCAGTTGGTAAGTGACAACCCACATCTGGTGGCCAGTGACATGGCAAGTGACAATCTGCAAATGGTGGCAGGAGACGTGGCAAGTGACAATCCACATCTATTGGCAGGTGACGGTGGCAAGTAACACGCTGAATCTGGTGACAGGCGACGGTGGCAAGTGACACGCTGCATCTGGTGGCAGGAGATGTGGCAAGTGACATGCCCAGGGCTCCCACTGATTCTGCAGTATGGCGTGTTGAACCACTTCATTATATATTAGAATGTAACAATAGAAATAATGCACCTCAATCACCCTGACACCATATCAACCATTACCATTATGCCATGATGATTGAACCACCAACACCAGCCATCGCCCGTAAAAAATTGCTTACCACTGGTCGTCGTCCCCGCCCACCCCCCCAACCCCCCCCCCCCCAGGCATGCAAAAAGTTTGGTGACTGCTGCTATGGGCTCTAGCCCCAGATCTTTTGCAGACCTAGCAACACCCCTGCCCAACACACTGGCATTAATTGTATCTTTTTCATAAACATACTGTATATTCCCTGCTCTGGAATTTCCAAGACAATCTAAGAAATGTTTAAGGTTTGCAAGGTGTAAATAAGGCTAAAATACGTAACAAATGCCCAACTATGCACAAAAATCACTGAATGCAGAAATCCATGTGTCATACATTTTCCTTGACAGCTTCACACACGCAAGTTCATGTATATCTAAAGCCAAAACTTAGGCTAGGTTCACATTAGATTGTGGTCACCACATCACAAACACCACACGACAAAGTGATGACATGGAGGTTGGCAGGAAGAACCAAGTGACAGCTGTGGGGGGCCACAGAGATTGACACTCCACAAAGTGTCTGTTTACCAGAGATCTTGGGGTCAGTGGGGCATTTCTCGGTATCAAATAGGCATTTGGTAGTACACACACATGAGGAAAGGCAGGCTGGGTCCTTTTAAAGCCAGCGGGAGGAGACGCCCAACACCCACTCCCGCCATAGTTTCTTCGGCTTACCGCTCTTACCTGGTGAGCCCGGGAAAAGATCTGACAGGCCATGTAGTAAACAGAAACCAGATCGTCTCTGATCACCTCTATGATCTAGGAGGACCAGAGCAAAATCATGACGTCACTCCCAATCTAGGGAGAGCGCAAATCCCTTATTTTTTTTTATTTATTTTTTTTAAAGAAAAAAAAAGTATCACCTTTTTTGATCTTTTGCTTTCAAGGACAGATGAGAGATTTGGGGTCTTATAGACCCTGGATCTTTCTGTAAAGAGGACCGGTCATCCCATATATTACTATAACAAGGAATGTTTACATTCCTTGTAGTAGGAATAACAAAAAAAAAAAAAAAGTGCCTTCCATCCCTCCATGCATGCAAGTCGTGCACGTATATGTAAACCGTGTTCGTACCACACGTGAGTATCGCTGCAAACATTATAGTGAGAATAATAATTCTAGTGCTAGACCTCATCCAACTCTAAAAATGTAACCTGTAAAAATTGTTAAAGTGTTGGCTATGGAGATTTTTAAGTATCGTAGTTTGTCGCCATTCCACAATTTTAAAAGCATGATATGCTAGGTATCTATTTATTCTGCATAACATTATGTTTTACTTAAAAAAGGGTTCTAGATTGTGGGGGGGGGGGGGGTTTCCATACAATTCATTAAAAAAAATTTTTTTGGGGGGGGGGGGGGGGGGGAGACAAAATAAAAACGGGTTTGGTCCTTAATTGTTTACCATAGTGACAGGGCCACTTTAGTGCTTCCAGGCACATTCGTTTAGATCTGACACAATGCTCCATGTCTTGACTGCTCAACGCTCATATGTAATGAGCAATCTTGCTAGTCCCCCACACAGTAGCATTCATTCAGTGCATGTCAAGAACACGTGTAAATCACTCCACTTGTTTGATGATCCCTAGATATTCGATTACCACAACTGACAGTCCATCAAATCTGTCATACCACAAGATCTATTCTACGCTTGGCTTTACACATAAAGAATGCCCATTGTATACGTGCACAAGATGTTTAAAAATTCATTAGGTACTCCCCTATGGAAGATGAAAGTGTGAGACTTCTAGGTGGCTTGTAGGCTAAATATAGACAGAAGCAAGCCTACTTATTGACAGTGTGAAGAGACAGATGAGTGGCGTGAAGCAGAAAACTACACAAGTGAATAGCTTCTCCTGGGAAAATGGCTCCAAGGGTCAAAGGTCTAGCAGGTGTGTAACAGCTCAGATTTCCCACTGCAAGACCCATCAGCCAAAGACCAACAGCAGACTTGGCAATTCAAGAATATAGTGACACACGTCAGGCAAACAAGCAGGACTCGGGAATAAAAGATTGGAGCCGCCATATTTTTTTCCAACTGATCCACCGAAAGGTATCATAGCATTAAAATATAGTACTGAATGAGTGCATACATGACAAAGTAAGATAACAAATTCTAATTTCACCTTAGTCAATCTAGTATTTAAAGTGACTGCCATTGAAGAAAATACTAGCTGCTTGGCTGTGCCCAACAATCAATCATTTTGGTTTTGGGTAAAGCAGGCCAATGATGGAACGGATTTGCGCCATCCACATATTTGGAGGTGGATGGATGAATCCTCCCTACTGCTCTATTGTATTCTGAAAGTGGGACGACACCTCTGCTGTCAGAATACACTGATCAGCACTGAAATGAAGGGAAATTTATTTGGCATTCCCACTCAAGAGAAGTTGATCTAGCGGGAATGGCCATAGATGGATCGGAATTCGGCCAGTCCCTGCTGAACTGGCTGATTATTGATCCATCTATGGTCAGCTTAAAACACTCCAAAACAGGGCATTTATACACCCTTCCTGCCCAGACCAATTTTTAGCTTTCAGCGCTCGGATACTTTGAATGCCAATTACTCAGTCATGCAACACTGTACCCAAACAAAATGGTGCACTCTGCATGTGGCCAGGCTGTGTAAAGTCTCACACATGTGGTATCGCCATACTCAGGATGAGTAGCAGAATGTATTTTGGGGTATCATTTTTGCTATATACATGCTGAGTATGGCGATAACACATGTGTGAGACTTTTACACAACCTGGCCACATATAGAGGCCCAACATGCAGGGAGCACCGTCAGGCGTTCTTTAAGCATCAGTGTGAAGCATCAGGGCAATCAGTGTGTGTTGGTGTACATTGTAAGCGGTAACAAGCTGTTACAGCAATCTCCTTCTCACACACGATTGGCGCGTGAGGAGAACCCAGTAACATCTCGTTACCGCGGTTTGTTGACATTCTGTGACCGGCTGCGATTGGACATAGCCGGTCACATGGTAAAGAGTTAATTTCATTGGCTCCTTAATGCGATCGGAGTTGGGCTGTGTCAGGGTGACAAGCCTCGTTCCGGATCGCCGCTCTGCGCGTGCCTCAGGGGCGTGCACATGCGCCGTGCATGTGGGCAGATACATGTGACTGGCTGTGATTGGACACAGCCGGTCACGTGGTAAAGAGCCATTTGTTATTGGCTCTTTACACTGATCTGGGATGTGCCCGAGGGACACACCTCATCCCTGATCGACGCGGGCCCCCGGGGGCCAGCATGAGTGGCGAGAAGTCATATGACGCCCGCCCAGGATGGGAGATCCCATCTGCGTACGTCATATGACTATAGCACGGTACTGAAGTGGTGAAAGTGGTTGTTAAGCCACTTCTTTAAAATGCTCCTATCCCCTCAGTAATATATTACGATAAGTTCCCCTGTGCCTGTGTTATATAATAAAATATGCTCATCTGTTAGAGGTACAACGGATCGTGCCAATGGGGTGTCCCGATCCGCGGAGCGCTCTGTGACCTCGGCCATAGGAAAGGCCACAGCTTCGGCCTAGCTCTGGAGCGGCGGCCATCTTGGTACACACGGCGGCCGTTTACCACGTGATCGCTCCGTCAAATGTAACAAACTGGCGTCATGTCATGACGCCGGTTCCTCTTTCCCCTCTGTGTACTGATCTGTACAGTGGAGGGGAGAGTTCGTATGGCAGCAGTGCCAATACTCTGCAATGCCCTGACAATATACTCTGCAATGCCCTGACAATATACTCTGCAATGCCCTGCCAATACCCTGCCATACCCTGCTATTATTACAGTGGGGAAGATTGTGGATATTACAGTGAGGGAGATTTTTTTTTGTTGATCCAAAAATCATCCGAACCGTGACTCCTGATCCGAGGAACGATCCGAACCGTGAGTTTTTTTGATCCGTTGCACCCCTATTATCTGTACCGCTAAAACATCGGCTCCGCTCAGGTGCCTCCTTTCTCCTCTGCCCGGTTGAGAGTTCCAGCGGGCGGGGCCGAGCACTGCCACTGACGTCAGCTGGATAGGATAGGATAGGATAGGATAGGAGAGGAGAGAGCTGCGGCTGACGGAGGCACACACTCTGACCATGGTGTCAGGGAGCCCTGATATATTGTGGTCAGCGTACGGGGGTGGGGGGGGGGGGGGTGTATAGCCAGGCAGGATCAGCCAGGTTTTAAAAAAAAATTTTTTTTTTAGGTGTTACAGGGGTCCAAATGACACAGCACAAGCACTGTGCTGTATAACATGCTTTAAGGGAACTGGATCTGTTTTTTTGGGGGGGGGTTAACAAACACTTTAACCACTTCAGCCCCAGAAGGTTTTATCCAGGTTTTAAAGCGTTGCTTTAACTGACAATTGCGCGGTCATGCAACGCTGTACCAAAATAAAATTGATGTCCTTTTTTCCCCACAAATAGAGATTTCTTTTGGTGGTATTTGATCACCTGTTTTTTTTTTTTTGCGCAAAAAAAAACAAACAAAAGAAGGAGCAGCAATTTTGGATACAAAACATATTCCTTACTTTATGCTATAAAAACATTCCCAATAAGGAAAAAAATAAATAAATATCAAATTTTATCAGTTTAGGTCAATATGTATTCTGCTACATATTTTTGGAAAAACAAAATCCCAATAAGCGTTTATTAATGGTTTGCACAAAAGTTATCGCATCTACAAACTATGGGTTAGATTTATGTCAGAGAGAATATACAGTCAGGGCCATAAATAAATATTGGGACATCGACACAATTCTAATCTTTTTGGCTCTATACACCACCACAATGGATTTGAAATGAAACGAACAAGATGTTCTGAGGGTATTTACATCCAAATGAGATGAACGGTGTAGGAATTACAACAGTTTGTATATGTGCCTCCCAAGTAATGGGACAATTGGCTGCTCAGCTGTTCCATGGCCAGGTGTGTGTTATTCCCTCATTATCCCATTTACAAGGAGCAGATAAAAAGGTCCAGAGTTCATTTCAAATGTGCTATTTGCATTTGGAATCTGTTGCTGTCAACTCTCCTTGTCAAATGGTTTTTATTTGGTTCATTAAGGACATTACAGATATTTTCAGAAAACATAATGATTGACAAACAGAAATGAAGCTCGTCACTATTAGGTTAATAGACTTTCTAAACATATAATATGTAACCAAAAATGTAATATGAACGTTGGTAAAAGTTGTATAAGAATCTAGGCTAATACTAAAATGGTTATTCAAATCAGTTGAAAATAGAATAAATAAGCTGAGGAAGAAAGTCTTAGTTTGAGGGATCTGGAGCTTCAATATAATAATAAGAAGAGATGGGAGGATAGAAGGATAGAAATCCATAAAAGAGAAGAAAGGAGCAGAGAAGAGAAGGAAGGGAAGTCCATCAGGTTGATCCAAACGCCGTCATGAAGCATAACAAGTCCATTTATACATCATCTACCATGGCAGGAGAACCTTATCGAAATTTGATGGTAAATGGAATTGTACCCATTGGTGCCATAATTTTTCGAACTTGGGGATCAGGTCCCTTTCTATAGCTGACATTTTAGCATGAATCATTGAGTTATGCATCCTATTCTTTGTCTCGGCTACCACCAAAGAAGGAGATTTCCATGCTTTTGCAATAGTTTGCTTCGCAGCCGTAAGGAGCTGAACGAAAAGTTTGAATTGAGTTGCTGTCAACTCTCAATATGAGATCCAAAAGATCACTGTCACCATCAGTGAAGCAAGCCATCATTAGACTGAAAAAACAAAAACAAACCCATCAGAGAGATAGCAAAAACATTAGGTGTGGCCCAATCAATGTTTGGAACATCCTTAAAAGAAAGCACCGGTGAGCTCAGCAACACCAAAAGACCCAGAAGACCACGGAAAACAAAAGTGGTGGATGACCGAAGAATCACCAGGGATGAAACCCAGCGTCTGGTGATGTCTATGCGTTCCAGACTTCAGGCTGTAATTGACTACAAAGGATTTGCACCAATTATTAAAAGGTGAAAGTTTAATGGAGGATTGTTAATCTGTCCCATTAATTTTGGTCCTTTAAAAAGTGGGAGGCACATATACAAACTGTTGTAATTCCTACACCGTTCACCTGATTTGGATGTAAACACCCTCAAATTAAAGCTGAAAGTCTGCAGTTAAAGCACATCTTGTTTGTTTCATTTCAAATCCATAGTGGTGGTGTATAGAGCCAAAAAGATTAGAATTGTGTCGATGTCCCAATATTTATGGACCTGACACATATACACACTATATATATATATATATATATATATATATATATATATATATATATATATATATATATATATATATAATTTTACTCTTAATGGCGGCGATTTTTAGTGGGACTGCGACATTGTGGCAGAGAAATCTGACCCTAAGCGACACTTTTTGGGGACCAGTGCTAAAAAAACACTGATCCTTGTATGAATGACACTAGCACGGAAGGGGTTAACACTAGGGGGCGATCAAGGGGTTACGAGTGTGCTAGGGAGGTGATGTTACGGGGGGGGGGGGGGGTGGGGGGTTTCAGATCAGAGATTGTGTTTCAGAAGATCTTTTACTCACTGACAGATTAGCGGTGAGCCTGGTTTACATCTGTGTCTCCTATGAACGAACGATTGGTGGGGAAAGAAAAAGAGAAAAAAATAAATAAATAAATAAAAAAAAGTAAGCTGCCAGCAAATGCTACAAACAATAAACCGACCACATCACATGCCTAAATTCTAAAATAAAAAATAAATATACACAGACTATGCAACATGTAAACACAATATGAAATAAATAGCAGAACCTTGGATGACCCCAGTTCTGCAACATGTTGGATTGTCCTTGTGCTATCAGGGAGTTTGGAAAGTCTTTCTGCAGACTAAGCAGAGCAGAGTCATTTCTGGACACAGAAAACAACAGACACTACATGCCACGATACAGAACTTTACAGCTTATTTTTTAAGTGTAAAAGCCACACAACCTCCTTGATAAGAACTAATGGCAAACTTAAACTGGAATTCCATGCTAGACCTAACTAGTCTTAAAACACCCCTCCCCCCCTAACATCTATGCTGACTAACCTGTGTAAGAAAGATATACAGTGTATATTTATAGGCTAGGTTTACACACTGCTCCAATGTAAAAATGCATATGCCCTTTTGCAGCGTTTCTGGTGCGTTTTGAACTTGTGAAAAAAAAAAAAAAAAAAAGACATAAAATGCACCAAAAACGTAACCGCGGGTGTATTATGCATTTTCCATTCATTGCAGGGAGGTGGTGTTTTTGGTGCAGTTTTTTTTTGCCGCACCTCACATGTGCCATAAATGCAGCATACAGGACTTTTAAAAAACACAACTGACTGGTTTGAGTTCCATAGAGTTTATGGTTATGCATTTTTCTTCCGCTTTTAGCAAAGCAAAAAAAAAAAAAAAAAAAAAACCGGTTTATGAGATAATTCCAAAAGACAGGCACCGATGTCTATGGCGCATGTGCCATAGACAACGGTGCGCAGGCGCACTGAGCGTGCCGATTCTAACGGCAATCATGCCGTTAGTGACAGCACCAGCGCGCATGCGCGGGAGTGACGTCATCGTGGCTCCGGCCAATCACAGCGCCGGAGCCGCGATACCTGGAAAGAAGGTGGACGCTTCGTGGAAGAAGGGACATCGCAGGCTCCTGTGTCAGGTAAGTGACACATAATGGGTTACTATGTGATGCATAGTAGCCCATTATGCTTTACCTTTGCAAGGAAACAAAGGAGGAAGTAAACCCATTATTGTTTACTTCCTCTTTAACAAGCTGCTCCAGGCTCTGGAAGGATCCCAACAATAATGCTGGGATCGACCTAGATGCCTAACTTGCATCGGCAGTCACCGCTCTCTGCTCAGGGTAGACCAAGAACTGAGCAGAACATGTGGTCGCTCAGTTGTTAGACTTGGAGCTGGGGGGCAGATGCTGCAGGTATATAGGCGAGCATGTGTGTGTGTATGCATTATCGCCTGTCTGAAAGAGTCCTATAAATAAGAAAAAGTCCAAAAGGATTACAATGCTGCCCCTCACTTTCCCAGTCTGAGTGTTGCTGTATAGGGGGAATATATATATATATATATATATATATATATATATATATATATATATATATATATATATATATATATATATATATATATATATATATAACACAGGCATGGTTTTCCTACTTTTGTCTGTGACACCAGGGGGGAAAAAAAAAAAAAAAAAAAAAAAAAAAAGATAAAAAACTAAACAATCTAAATGAATGCAGACTTTCAGCTTTAATTCAGGGGGTTGAACATAAATATCAAGTACAAATTTTAGGAACTCCAACCATTTTTATACACAGTCCCCCCGTTTTCAGGTGCTCAAAATGTAATTGGACAGATGAATATAACCCTAAATAAAAATGTTCATTTTTAATATTTTGTTGAGAATCCTTTACTGGCAATGACTGCCTGAAGTCAGGAACCCACAGACATTACCGGAGACTGGGTTGCCTCCTTTCTGATGCTTTGCCAGACTCTAACTGCAGCTGTCTCCAGTTCTTTGTTTGTGGGTCTTTCTGCCTTTAGTTTTGCCTTCAGCAAGTGAAATGTATGCTCAATTGGGTGGAGATCAGGTGATTGACTCTGCAATTGCAGAATATTCCACTTCTTTTCCTTCAAAACCTCCTGGGTTGCTTTTGCAGTGTGTTTTGGATCATAGTCCATCTGTACCGTGAAGCGCCGTCCAATCAACTTTGCTGCATCTGGGCTGACAGTATATCTCTAAACACTGCCGAATTCATCCAACTGCTGCTGTCTTCGGTCACATCCTCAATAAAACACCAATGACCCAGTGCCACTGGAAGCCATGCATGCCATCACACTGCCTCCACCATGTTCAACAGATGACTGTGTGCTTTGAATGAGGAGCTGCTCCAAGCCTTCACCACACTTTATTCCTGTCATTCTGGTTCAGATAAATCTTCGTTTCATGCGTCCAAAGAATGCTTCTCCAGAACAGGTTTGGCTTTTTTTAGGCAAGTCTAATTTGGCTTTTCTACTCTTCAGGCTCACGAATAGTTTGCACCTTGTGGTAAACCCTCTGTATTTTCTCTTGTGAAGTCTTCTCTTGATTGTAGACTTTGACAATGATACGCCCACTTCCTGGAGAGTGTCCTTCACTTGTCTGGATTGTGGTGAATGGGTTTTTCTTTACCATAGAGAGGATCCTGCCACCACTGTTGTCTTTCATGGATGCTCACCAGTGCATTCTTCTTTCCTCAGAATGTACCAAACTTTCGATTTGGCCATTCCTAATGTTGCTGCTATCTCTGATGGATTTGTTTTGTTTTTGAATGCCTTACAATGGCCTGTTTTACTTGCATGGACAGCTCCTTTGAACGCATGATGTAGGTTCACAGCAATAGATTCCAAATGCAAATACCACACTGCAGACCTTTTACCTGCTTAATTGATGAAGAAATAATGAAGGAGTAGCCCACACCTGGCCATAAAACAGCCTTTGATTCAATTGTCTAATTACTTTTTGTCCCTTGATAAAAAGGGGAGGGGTGCTATTTTTAAGAGCTGTAATTCATAAACCCTTCTTCCGATTTGGATGTACATACCCTCAAATTAAACCTGAGAGTGTGCACTTTCAGCCCCTATCCATTATAGAACTATAGCTTGAACATGGTTTGTTAAATACCTGAAAAAACTAAAATTGTGCCTGTGAGATTATATATATATATATACCTAACTGTATATTTTTACAAACGGTTATTTTCAGTTTAGGCCAAGTGCATCCTGAATTTTTTATTTCTGTGCACCTTCAATCTCAAGTGCTCCTGTACTAATAACCCTGCTGGGCGCCATTGTGGTGTAAAAGTACTGCTGAGGACATATTAGGGTAGAAGAAGAGTATAGCAGCAAGATCTGCAATTTTGTTAAGCCAGCTAGGAAGCCATAAAATAAATGTCTGGCATTGGGTTTTAAGATTAGCTGAATGGAGGGAGCTTAACAGAGTTTCAGCATTGGCTGAATAGCATTTGCTGTTTTCAAATTCATTTCACGTGTTGCCTGGAACTGCTGTATAAAGCGTTCTGTTTTATACCTGTAATCAGCAAGATATCCGATCCTATTTGACAAGCAGCTATAAACCTCTAAACCTTGGGAAGATCACAATAAGATAGAAGTTCAGAAGACGTTCTTTGTAGTCTTTGTGACAACCAACTCACATAGGATGCTGTGAGCAAGAGAATAAACAGCAGGGCTTGTCATGTTAGTGTGACAAAGAAGGCAAGAAAAGCTTTTAATTTTTAATATGGGGGCATCGTTAACAATCTCTATTAAGGAGAAAAATATTGACTTTCTTTTGGAGCATTACTGTTTCTTTGTAACATCACCTGCTAGAAGACTCAAAAATAGAACAGAGCCCGAAAGAATGGTTTTCATGATCATTTATGAAGCCAATGGGTGGTCAAAAGGAAATCTAACATAAAGCTGCACACTAGCCTTTAAAGGTTTGGAAAAGGAAGGAAAGGTTACTTCTCCTGTCCCATTTAATTACTTTTTGTGACCTCACTTGGGAGATTGACCCTCCCTGCTATGGTCCATGGTCACTAGAGATGGGTTTGGGTGTCCTCCGAACACACTTTTGTCCAAATTTTAAAGTTGTACTCTCCTAGTCCTGCAATGAGCTGGGTCATTCAGCGCCCCACAGCATTTATGTAAGCTACAGGACAGTGAATGACCCGCAGCTGGACTATGAAAGAGCAGGACTTTGACATTCGAATAGAAGTGAATTCGGAAAACACATGAACTCATCTCTAATTGTCACCTGCACAGAAAGTGACAAGAAATTCAACCTTTTACAGTGGTCACCAGAACAGGTTTAGAGGGGGCCATCTCCAACTAGGATAACTTTCAAGATGCCAACTGAGTGTTGTGGTACATTGCCATTTTTTCCAAAGGGTACCCCAACATACATATACATCCTGGAAGAGCTACATCAATAGTGTCTTCCATCTCAGATCGCATGCATAGGTGGAAATGTTGCACTCCCAAACCAATAATACGATTTTTGTATTGTATTAGCTAGTATTGACATTAAGGGCAAATTCTTCTCTCCTCCATCCCATGTCTAACTTCACGTTAGACTTAATGTTCCCTATTCAGCTTGGGATTTTAGAGCTGTGGTGGAAATTTTGCGCATGAGTTTTCAGTGAGTTTCTATGCTGAGCATTTCCTCCCTATCACATCTGAGCTGCCTATGTTACTATAGAGAGCCACACATGTCGGCGTATACACAGTGCTAAATGACAGCCTACTTCCTCCCTCCTCCTCCATGTCCACTAACCAGCTTAACGCAATGGGGGTTGGATATTACATGTCGATTGATAATTCTAATGCTGCGTACACACGGTCGGACTTTACGGCAGACTTTGATGGACTTTCTGAATGAACGGACTTGCCTACACACAATCCACCAAAGTCCGTCGAATTTGTACGTGATGACGTACGACCAGACTAAAACAAGGAAGTTCATAGCCAGTAGCCAATAGCTGCCCTAACGTGGCTTTTTGTCCGTCTAACTAGCATACAGACGAGCGGACTTTTCGACCGGACTCGATTTCGACGGATTGATTTAAAACATGTTTCAAATCTAAGTCCGTCCAACTTTTGAGAAAACAAAGTCCGCTGGAGCCCACACACGATCGAATTGTCTGACGAAATCCAGTCCGCTCGTGTGTACGCGGCATAAGGCCCCTTTCACACTTGTGCGACTTGGGAGCGACAAGTCGCAGGACAAGTCGTACCCCATGATTTCCAATGATAACCATTCATATCTGTGTGACTTCAAGTAGTCCCTGCATTACTTTGGTCCGACTTTGATGCGAGTTGAGGTCCACAGGCATTCCCTGAAATTGCTTCAAAATCTCGAGACTTTCAAGTCGCAGCAGTGTGAAAGGGGCCTAAGGCAGGCCATAGACGAGGCAAATTACTTTCTCCGCCGGGAGAAGACAGTGATTGCTAGTGAATATATATATATATATATATATATATATATATATATATATATATATATATATATATATATATATATATATATATATATATATATATATATATATATATATATATATATATATATATATATATATTTATATTAACATTTGGGGTCAGTATGCTCAGTTTTAATTTTTTTTGCTTTAAAACTTATCTATATTTTTATGCATTTTGTCCCTGAAGAAAATCTGCATTTTGTTTTTTCGAAACGCGGTGGACGTCCTGTCTGTCCGACAAGTTCTGGGCTTTCTTTGCAGCGCTTTCCATTTCTGTTCCCAGTATATGTGGTTACTGCTTTTATTCCCATATCTATGTTGTTGAGTAGCATCAATGCTTAATAAATTATATTTTTTACTATATAACCGTTTGTGGTCTGTTTTAAACTCCCAACCTGAGGAACCTATTTTTTTTTTTTTTTACTTCATTTCTATTTAAAAATGAGTGTTTTTTTTTTTTTTACAAGGTGATTGTTTACAACCACCTTAAGTTATTATGCTAAAGACAACTTAAATAACATTCCGTATCTATTAAAAACATTGGAAAGGGAATTAAGGAATTATCCCGCTTACAGCGCCCATTAGAACTCTTCAGAGATATACCAGTAGTGGTGTGAGACTTTCACACAATGAAGGTGCCCAAGACATTTAGGTTTATCACACAGTTATTGCGATCACCATCAATGCCTATTTCACCACCAATGCTGTGCATGTGCTGGTTTATAATAAATGCAGATAAGCAAAATTACATCACCGGTCGAACTATGTTGAAACGTAAAAAGTAGGCACATAGAGATGCATGAATGATCATTTAAAGTCAGTTTCTGTTTTATAGGAGATTGACAGGTTTTTTTTTGCTAATAAAAAATTCCAATAAACAGATTTAAAGTAACACTTTAAAGTACTCTTGTTTAACCAAAAAAAATATTTTCAGTATGTATTGTTAACTCAAAAAAGTCCTTCTAGTGCTCTCAGCTTCCACCAAATTCCTTCTATTTGGTGCTGTGGTCCAGCCATTTGTTAGAGGGTGGCCACGTATGTTCTCCATTGTCCTACTGTATGTAGGAATGTAGCCACCCTCGCTTGCTCCCAAGATGGACTAGGATGTGTGCACATGACCACAAATAGGCATTCTAAAAGAATGGAAGTGAAGGGGAAAAGGAAAGGTTCAGGAGCTCATGAGGGATGTTGCAAGGAGGCAGAATAAACACAATAAGACACTTTCATGAAAAATAAAATTACAGGTCCATTAGGTATCGGATGTTTATGGATTATTTTTGGAGAATAAGCATAATTAAGGGTCACATTACGCATGGAAAAAGCCTCGTGATTTGAGCACAAAAAAAAAAAAAAAAAAAAAAAAAAGGGACAACTTATGGAAGAAAAATCTTAGAATATGCATAAGATGACTTGATGTATGTGTATGTCACCAGAACTAATACTTTAGTCATCCAACACCTTGAGCTGTGATATTGCCTACTAATGAGAGAATGACTAATGAAAGGACAATGATGAATTAGTATTGCTGAGCAAAATTCTTTTGACATGAAACAGTTATTTACATGAGAAGCCAGTCTTATATATTCTGAGATCCTATTACTAGCACTATCACATTGTGTGTGGCCGGGGGAATTCCTCACTGCTGTTTGTAGATGTCAATGTGGAGGGCTGTAGATGCCATGAAAAAAAATCTGGATGAGATAGGCTGTAAAATCTTTTTGAAGAGCCGGATTAACTAGGGCTGTTATTTAATTCACTTAAAGGGCCTATTTACATTCTTTCAGAATGTTAAAGGAGAAGTCCAGCCTAAGCTCGTTTGTCTGGGCTTCTCCTATGGATCACAGGAGTGCAATTTGTTTTGCACTCCTGTGACCCGTTTTCAGCAGAGTGTGTGAAATCCGCTCTCTGCTGACGTCACCAAGATCAGTCCAGGCACCGCGTCATTCCGACTCTGGGAGTCTGGATCCGCCGGGTGCCTGGACTGATAGCCATTTCAGACTCTCAGTGAGCCGCTGAGATGGCCGCTTCCCGCCCCTTCACAGATCAGCGCTCCAGTGAGCGTGGAGGAGGAGAGCTGCTGATTGACAGTCAGCAGCTCTCTGCTCGGGGAGCTGTGAGAACTGAGCCATCAGTGGTGTTCGATGGCTTGGTTCTCAGTGCAGAGGCGCCGGGGTGATGCTGCATCCAGGTTTCTGCACAGATGTCAATGTAAAATCGCAGCCTGAAAAAAAAAAAATAATAATAATTTTCGCAAAAAAGTAGTACAGAAACTACATTTTGAAATCGGTGCAGCGCCGCACCAATTAGTACAGTGCCATTGACGGCAATTGCCGCTGATTTGACATGCCAAATCGCATGTCAAAACACTCCAGTGAGAACCAGGGCTTAGGGATAGAAAGTATTAAATCAAGAGGACAAGAATGACAGCAATAGCAGTCTCTTCTATAAAAGGTTTACTTTGAATACAGAACAAATACAAAGAATGTGGATGGATTTCACACATACAGCTGGGACCATCCCAGGATTTGATGCAAGTCCTGTTGAATCAAGGCCGAGTCCTGTGCGGAACATATCCTCTAACAAGGGTGTAAGAGGATATGTTCTGGAGGGGCGCTTTGGGAGGGAAAAGAACTTGTGCTGGGGTGGGGGTGGGGGGGGGCTTGAATTTGAAATCCCCCACCCCACCTTCAAGTCCTCTCCCTCCCAAAGCACCCCCCCACCTATCAAAGTTCCCTCCCAAAGCCCCCCAGCACATATCTGATCCCCCACCATCTAGTACAATTTCTTTCCCCTCCCAATGCACACCCCCAAGTTTATATCTGTCCCCCACATTCTAGCACAAGTTCTCTACCTCCCAAAGCAACCCCCGGCACATACCCAAAGCCTGGGTTTTGTTTAACCAAGCCCCTTAAGTCCCTGCCATGGAGTTTGGCCGCACCCATTTTTTGCCACGGTGCGCTCCAGGCCTCTACCTCCCTCATTTTCAATAATGAAAGTTGGGAGAGAAAAAAAAATAATAATAATATCACACACAACTTTCTACAGTTGCTTTAGAACAGCAAAGACAGATCAAGGGTCAGGTCTTTACTGCAGAAGGTCCATTCTGACAGATAGGTAAAACATGTAATAAGGCAGCCAAGGACTGACCGCCATTTCAGATGTGGCTGTCATTGGTGGTCTGCTGATGCTGACATGACTATCAATGACCAATCTTGTGCCTCAAAACAGTTGGTTTGGATCAGGTGACAATCCTCTCATGTCCAAGAGTCATTGAGGGGGGTGAGATTGTTCATGTACATCTAAATGCCTTTATGCTGCTGCCTGTCCAACTTAAAAACGTTACTATGGTTTGTTTTCAAGTCCCTTTACAGCTCATACCTGCCTTATATGTCTGATATCAAAAACATCCCTTTACTTCAACAACCAACTCATGTCCTCCTCAATCCTAAATTCACCCCCAGCAGGTCTTCAAGCATTCTATAAAGCTGACCATAGACGAAGCGAAAGAAAAATTGCTCGATTCCCTCATCAACACCGTCAGTGTCATGCGAAGCAATTGTGTTCTCCCGATGGGAGGAGCAGATATAGAGTTGGGCTCTGAGGCCTGATTCTGCATTTTTTTTTTGCAGATTTGCATTACAGAACGTGTTCCATAGGAAACCATGTTAAAATGGACTGTAGTGCAAATCTGCAAAATGCAAAAAGCACTAAAAATGCAAAGGTGTGAATCAGGCCTAAATCATTCAAAAGGGTATTTGATCTGATTGGATGCAGTTGCTGTTTGGCTGAAAATTGTCCTCCTGGATTTTTCAGTCGAAGGATATTGGGTGGAAAGGTGACAAGAGGGCCACCCATGAAGTAAATTTCAGCTGGTTCATCAGGAACTGACCAAATTCATGTGTGGCCGGCTTCAGGGCTCATTTACACTTGTGGAAGCCTTTGACTCCCCTCTGAAAAGCAGTCTGTGGTGGATTGTTTTTCAGAGGGCACTTACCAGATGACTGGAAGGCAGCATGTCACCTCAGCACTGCCCGTTTTAGCCCTGTAAGCTTGCACAACTTGAGTGAGTCACATTGAGTAATAATTTTTGCTGCAGCATGTGTTCAACCCTCTTTACAATCACTTTTTCCAATAACTTTAATCCAACACAGCAGCTAAAGTCATTTTTTTTTCCCTATTAAAAATAACAAATATGTTATACTCACCTGCTCTGTGCAGTTAGTTTGGCACAGAGCAGCCCCCGATCCTCCTTCCGGGTCACTCTTCAGCTCTCCTGCCCCTCCCTCCAAGTGCCCCCACAGAAAGCAGCTTGCTATGGGGGCACCCGAGCCGAGTCAGAGCTCCCCGTGTCCCTTTAGACACGGAGCCGTTTGACTTTGATTGACAGCAGCAGGGGCCAATGGTGCTGCTGCTGTGTCTCAGTCAATGAGGAGGGGAGTCCCGGAATGCCAAGGGGGCTCAGGTAAGTACTAGGGGGGGGGGGGGGGGCTGCTGCATAGAATGCATTAAGATAAAAAAAAAAAAAAAAAAAAAACTGACTTTACAGACCCTTTAGGAAGGGGAGGCAGCAGTAAAATTGTAGAACAGAACTGCCGCCTACTTTTACTGCCCCCAACCCCAATATTAAAGCGGAAGTCAACCCATCCATTAAACAGTTTCATTTCCGGTACAAGCCGGAAATGTAACACTCCCATTGGTTTGACAACCAAACTGTCAAACCATCCAATGGCTGGTGTCATAACTGATCACATGTGCAGCATCATGGCAGTTGTAGATTACACAGAGGCAAAGATGGCAGCTTTCTTGGCTGAAAACGATGGGGGTTACTTACACTTTAAAGTGGTGTTCCGGCCGAAATTATACTTTTTAAGTAAAAATACCCCTATAATACACAAGCCTAATGTATTCTAGTAAAGTTAGTCTGTAAACCAAGGTCTTTTTTGTTAGTTTATAGCAGTAGTTTGTTATTTTATAAACTTACAGCAGGCCGTGGCCATCTTAAGTGTGGGCATCTGAAGCCAGACTGTATTTCTTCCTGGATCTCAACCTTGCAGATCTCGCACATGCTCAGTGCAGCACAAGCAGTGTAATAGGTTTCAGGTCAGGTTTCCATAGCAACGGCAGTTTCAGAGGAAGTTGCCGCCCCTTCCCAGAAGGCATTGCAAACAGGAAATGATGCGATGGGCCGCGGCCAGGGAGGAGGAAGTGAAAAATGAATACAGCAAATATACAGTAGGTGCTGAGAATTTTTTTTTTTTTAAATATCCAATTCGTTTACAGTGCACAGTTTAGTGAGGGATGCTGAAGAGTTGTAAAAGTGGGTGGAACTCCACTTTAAGGATATCTTTCAAGCCCATCTGAGCGATTTGGCCAGGAAGCGGTCATCTGTACTATGCCAATCATAAGCAGTTGAGGCATGCCTCACCTCGCACATATACAAGGGGTTTGTAGACCTTTGGTTTTGGGGTGGGGGGATGCCTCAGCCCCCTATGATTGGCAAAATACAGATGACAGCTTCCTGATTAGATCGCTAGGGTGGGTTTGGACTATGATCAGAACACATCTGAGCTCATCCCTAGTTAGAAAGAGCCAAATCCAGTCTTTTTTTGCCTGCATCTCCCTCATTGAGGACATTTCCCTTCACTTCAAGTCCTAGAGAACAGACAGGGAAATTCCCCTCTTAGGATAGTGGTCAGTGGAACAGATGTTCCCATTGGAGGACTTATCCTCACCTCTTTGTTGCAATGACTACTGGAAAATTGTGGATTTCCTGTTAAGCTGGCCATACATGGTTCAAAATTAGGCAGGTTCAGCATGTACTGGACAAACTTTGATCCATGTATGGGCGGGGAGGTCTAGCCCACTGATTCAACACTGCTGGCTATAGCCGACAGCACTCATCAGTAGAGTTGCACAATTAAATGGTAAAAAAAAAAAATCGTGATTCTGATTCAATCCCCCCCCCCCCCCCCCCGACGATCTCAGATTGCAGAGTTTGCCGATTCTTTCATATAACATGTGGAGAGACTTATCTACTCACTCAGCTGTCAAAAGAAAACATCCGGGCAGTCTGCCAAGTTTTTAACATGAAACATTGTAACTAACTCTTCCTTCTTAGATCAAAGGGATAAACTTCGGTGTAAAGAAAAAATTCCAGGCAGTCTGACAAGTTTTTAACAACGTGCAAATGCAGGAAGTTTAACCTGCACTGGGGCGCTTTGCAGGCGTTACAACGCTAAAAATAGCGCCTGCAAAGCGCCCTGAAAGAGCCGCTGCTGTTTTTCCAATGTGAAAGTTCCGAGGGCTTCCACACTGGAGCGGTGCGCTGGCAGGAAGCTAAAAAAAGTCCTGCTAGCAGCATCTTTGGAGCGGTCTATACACCGCTCCTGCTTATTGAAATCAATGGGGCAGCGCGCCTATACCGCCAGCATAGCGCTGCTGCAGCAGCGGTTTTAACCCTCTCGGCCGCTAGCGGGGGGGGGGGTGGTTAAAAAATAAATAAATGAAAAAAAAAAAAAAAAAAAATCGCCCCGCTAGCGGCTAGAATAGCAGCGCGAAATTGACGGTAAAGCGCCGCTATAAATAGTGGCGTTTTACTGCCGACGCACCCACCGCCCCAGTGTGAAAGTAGCCAAAGTCTAAATATTTTTCTGACACTTGTTTAAGTCAATATTTTTTTCTAGAAAATTACTTGGAACCCCCAAACATTATATATATTTTAGCAGAGACCCTGCAATATTTTATGTCACACTGTATTTGCCCAGCGGTCTTTCAAATGCATTTTTTTGGGAAAAAAAAAAAAAAAAATACACTTCAATGAATAAAATGTCAGAATACAATAGCTCAGGTGGAAGGATTGCCCCATCAAATGTGTGGATCGGGGGGGGGGGGGGGATGGGAATGTGAGTAATTTTTTTCGTTCAAACTGGCTGAACAAAAAAAAAAAAAAAAAAAAAAAAAAAAAGTGACATCTACTGGCTGCCTTACTTTCTGTATCAGTGACAGTGGTCACCAGGATAATTAGGAGGGGTGAAACTATCTTGCAGGGACAGACAGCAGTAAAAGCTTGACAGTTCTAGGTCTTTCCCTGCTCTATACACACACATATTATATATATATATATATATATATATATATATATATATATATATATATATATATATATATATATATATATATATATATATATATATATATATATATATATATATATATATATATATATATATATATATATATATATATATATATATATATATACACTGGGCTATACAAACACTTTGCACCTTTCTTCACATTTCAAACAAGAGTAATAATGTGAGCCTGAGTAATTGATTCTTAGCAATAAATGATCTATTCAGCTTGTACAGAAGTCTATATTGGGAAATACTAAAGTTTTGGGAATCTGCTGCAGAAGTGTCGATGCACGCATTCTTATTGCAGATAACTGTAGACTGAGTGAATAACCCACACCATTGCAAAACATAAAAGTTTGAACATTCACTGAACACGAGACATACCTAAAATGCTTGTAGAGGCTTAACATAACATGAGGCCAAGTGCAACACCCATGGCCCCCTAATGCCCCTTTTATCTGTGATCACAGGGGTGGCGTGATCACTTCTGCCTCTGTTCGAGAGAATATGAGAGAGAATATGAGAGAGAGAGAGAGAATATGAGAGAGAGAGAGAGAGAGAGAGAGAGAGAGAGAGAGAGAGAGGAGTGTACAGCTTGTATAACAGTGTAAATTTGCTGTCCCCTCAAAATAACTCACACAGCTATTAATGTCTAAACCGCTGGCAAAAAACGTGAGTACACCCCTAAGTGAAAATGTCCAAATTGGACCCAATTAGTCATTTGGGGTCATTGAGACTTGTTAGTGTTACAAGGTCTCAGGTGTGAATGGGGAGCAGGTGTGTTAAATTTGGGGTTAATCGCTCTCACTCTCTCATACTGGTCACTGGAAATTCAACATGGCACCTCATGGCAAAGAACTCTGAGGGTCTGAAAAAAAGAATTGTTGCTTTACATAAAGATGGTCTAGGCTATAAGAAGATTACCATGACCCTGAAACTGAGCAGCAGCACGGTGGCCAAGACCATACAGCGGTTTAACAGGACAGATTGAAGGGGTGGGGGGAGCGGGGGTGTCAGCCTGCCAGTGCTCAGACTATACGCCGCACACTGCATCAAATTGGTCTGCATGGCCGTCGTCCCAGAAGGAAGCCTCTTCTAAAGACGATGCACAAGAAAGCCCGCAAACAGTTTGCTGGGGACAAGCAGACTAAGGATATGGGTTACTGGAACCATGTCCTGTGGTCTGATGGGACCAAGATAAACTTATTTGGTTCAGATGGTGTCAAGAGTGTGTGGAGGCAACCAGGTGAGGAGTACGAAGACAAGTGTGTCTTGCCTACAATCAAGCATGATGGTGGGAGTGTCATGGTCTGGGGCTGCACAAGTGCTGCCGGCACTGGGGAGCTACAATTCATTGAGGGAACCATCAATGTACTGTGACATACTGAAGCAGAGCATGACCCCCCCCCCCCCTTTGGAGACTGGGCCGCAGGGTAGTATTCCAACATGATAACGACCCCAAACACACCTCCAAGACGTCCACTGCCTTGCTAAAGAAGCTGAGGGTAAAAGGTGATGGACTGGCCAAGCATGTCTCCAGACCTAAACCCTATTGAGCATCTGTGGGGTGTCCTCAAATGGAAGGTGGAGGAGCACAAGGTCTCCAACATCCACCAGCTCTGTGATGTCGTCATGGAGGAGAGGAAGAGGACTACAGTGGCAATCTGTGAAGCTCTGGTGAACCCCATGCCCAAGAGGGTTAAAGGGGTTGTAAACCCTCGCGTTTTTTCACCCTAATGCATCCTATGCATTAAGGTGAAAAAACTTCTTCTCGTGACTGGCCCACCAGCCCCCCGGTTTTACTCACCTGAGCCCTGTAATTCCCACAGCAGAGACGCGCTCTTCCTCTGCTCTTGATTGGATAGATTTATAGCAGCGCCCGCTGCTGTCAATCAAATCCAATGACGTGGCACCAGGGGGCAGGGCTGAGTCCGGCATTCTGCGTCTACGGACACACATGCTGGACTCTGGAGCGTGCCCGCAAGGTAACCCACCGGAAGAGCGCATCTCCTAGGTGGTTATATGATGAGGGGAGGAGATACCACTTCTGAGGCACCCCAGAAGAGGAGGTTCAGGGCCACACTGTGCAAAACGAGCTGCACAGTGGAGGCATGTATGACATCTTTGTAATAATAATAATAATAATAATAATAATAATAATAATAAAAACCACAACGACACAAAGCTTTACAATCAATTTAAGACAGTGCTGGAAAATAATGGCGGCCACACAAAATATTGACACTTTGGTCCCAATTTGGACATTTTCACTTAGGGGTGTACTCACTTTTGTGGCCAGCGGTTTAGACATTAATGGCTGTGTGTTGAGTTATTTTGAGGGGACAGCAAATTTACACTGTTATACAAGCTGTACACTCATTACTTTACATTATAGCCATTTCTTCAGTGTTGTCACATGAAAGGATATAATAAAATATTTACAAAAATGTGAGGGGTGTACTCACTTTTGTGAGATACCGTAAAGCAAAACTTTAACACAGCCTGTCAGAGTCTAAGGCTGACTAAAATACTGTGCGGCTTGACGGTCTGAACCATAAACTGAGGGGTATTTGCGTTTGGGGCTCTATGTGTTCATGGACGACTGTCCAGGACATAGGCCTAAAGCTTTATTCATCCTTTACTAGGGGCCCCTACACAGGACTCCTGGGCTGAGAGGAAGTCGCTGGCTGTGATCAATCCTTTCCCTGAGCACTCGTTCACACCGGTGCGACTTGCGATTTGACATGTCCAAATTGCATGACAAGTCGCACCCTACTGTTGGCAATAGAACTGTTCAAAGTAGCGCGAAGCAACTTTGCGGTGCCGCACAAATTTAAAAAACAGTTCCTGCATTATTTTTTTTAGCAATTTCAGGTGTGACTTGCATCAGTGGCGTACCAACTGGGGGTGGGGGGGGGGGGGGTTGCGGTGATCTGCCCCGGGTGCCACACACTGCGGGGGAGGTGTCAGGCCGGACGAGTGAAGCAGTGACAGCGGGGCAGGCTCAGGCAGTGCATCGGGGCGATGACATGGCAGCCAGGGAGAGCCAATCTGTGACAGGGTGTGTGGGGTGCCCAGGCCGGGTGTGGAACATACCACTACCCGGGTGATATCTAGAGCTGGCTGAGCGGTGAAGGAGAGAAAGAAGACACTCACTCTCCTCCTATACAGCAGGAGGAAAGACAGTTAGCAGCGCTTAACAGAGGAACTGCTGGAGTTAACTTTTTAACCGCTTGCCGACCAGCGCACGCCAATTTATGTCGGCAGAATGGCGCTGGTGGGCAAAAGGGCGTACAGGCACATCCCCTTTAAGAAGCGGTGCTGCGGGTGCGTGCGTGCCTGTGGGTCCCGCGGACTCGATGTCCGCCGTGTGCCCGCGATCGTGTCACAGAGAGGTAGAACGGGGAGATGCTTTTGTAAACAAAGCATTTCCCCGTTCTGCCTAGTGACAGGACAGAGATCCCTGCTCTCAGTCATCGAGATATATATTTTTGGGGGATATTTATTATAGCAAAAAGTAAAAAAAATATTGCGTTCTTTCCAAAATCGTCACTCTTTTTTTGTTTATAGCACAAAGAATAAAAACCGCAGAGGCGATCAAATACCACCAAAAGAAAGCTCAATTTGTGGGAAAAAAAAAAAAAAAAAAAAAAAAAAAGGGCGTCAATTTTGTTTGGGTACAACGTCGCATGACCATGCAATTGTCAGTTAAAGCAACACAGTGCCGAATCGCAAAAAGTGCTCTGGTCAGGAAGGGGGTAAATTCTTCCAGGGCCAAAGTGGTTAAGTTAACCAGCAGGTGATTGGTTGCTACTGGTCCTAGCAACCAATTATTAGCTTGTTAATATGACAAATAACTCCAGCAGTTCCTCCGTTCAGCGCTGCTGTGTCTCTCCCTTTGGCTGCATGATTAAGATAGGAAATGGGCTGTCTATGTAACATGCAGGGGTGCAGGGTGCTGTGTAATGTAAAGGGGCCCAGAGGTGCAGGGTGCTGTGTAATGTAAAGGGGCCCAGAGGTGCAGGGTGCTGTGTATTGTAAAGGGGCCCAGAGGTGCAGGGTGCTGTGTATTGTAAAGGGGCCCAGAGGTGCAGGGTGCTGTGTATTGTAAAGGGGCCCAGAGGTGCAGGGTGCTGTGTATTGTAAAGGGGCCCAGAGGTGCAGGGTGCTGTGTATTGTAAAGGGGCCCAGAGGTGCAGGGTGCTGTGTATTGTAAAGGGGCCCAGAGGTGCAGGGTGCTGTGTATTGTAAAGGGGCCCAGAGGTGCAGGGTGCTGTGTATTGTAAAGGGGCCCAGAGGTGCAGGGTGCTGTGTATTGTAAAGGGGCCCAGAGGTGCAGGGTGCTGTGTATTGTAAAGGGGCCCAGGGGTGCAGGGTGCTGTGTATTGTAAAGGGGCCCAGGGGTGCAGGGTGCTGTGTATTGTAAAGGGGCCCAGGGGTGCAGGGTGCTGTGTATTGTAAAGGGGCCCAGGGGTGCAGGGTGCTGTGTATTGTAAAGGGGCCCAGGGGTGCAGGGTGCTGTGTATTGTAAAGGGGCCCAGGGGTGCAGGGTGCTGTGTATTGTAAAGGGGCCCAGGGGTGCAGGGTGCTGTGTATTGTAAAGGGGCCCAGGGGTGCAGGGTGCTGTGTATTGTAAAGGGGCCCAGGGGTGCAGGGTGCTGTGTATTGTAAAGGGGCCCAGGGGTGCAGGGTGCTGTGTATTGTAAAGGGGCCCAGAGGTGCAGGGTGCTGTGTATTGTAAAGGGGCCCAGAGGTGCAGGGTGCTGTGTATTGTAAAGGGGCCCAGAGGTGCAGGGTGCTGTGTATTGTAAAGGGGCCCAGAGGTGCAGGGTGCTGTGTATTGTAAAGGGGCCCAGAGGTGCAGGGTGCTGTGTATTGTAAAGGGGCCCAGAGGTGCAGGGTGCTGTGTATTGTAAAGGGGCCCAGAGGTGCAGGGTGCTGTGTATTGTAAAGGGGCCCAGAGGTGCAGGGTGCTGTGTATTGTAAAGGGGCCCAGAGGTGCAGGGTGCTGTGTATTGTAAAGGGGCCCAGAGGTGCAGGGTGCTGTGTATTGTAAAGGGGCCCAGAGGTGCAGGGTGCTGTGTATTGTAAAGGGGTCCAGAGGTGCAGGGTGCTGTGTATTGTAAAGGGGTCCAGAGGTGCAGGGTGCTGTGTATTGTAAAGGGGTCCAGAGGTGCAGGGTGCTGTGTAATGTAAAGGGGTCCAGAGGTGCAGGGTGCTGTGTAATGTAAAGGGGTCCAGAGTGCTGTGTAATGTAAAGGGGTCCAGAGGTGCACGGTGCTGTGTAATGTAAAGGGGTCCAGAAGTGCAGGGTGCTGTGTAATGTAAAGGGGTCCGGAGGTGCAGTTATGAGAGGGGGTACACAGTAGTGACAAAGAGATATCAGGGGATGCAGAGGGCACAATGGGGCGTTTTTACATTTTAACGTAGAGGGGGGGGGGGGGATGCCAAATGCTCTAGGTACGCCCCTGACTTGCATAGACATCTGTGCATGAAGTCGCACAGATGTCAGCCAAGTTGTTAATAATTAGGGGCTCTGACTGGATTTGCTGCATGCTTGTTCCAGGTCAGTGACAGAAATCAGAGGCTCAGTGTGAGATCTTAGAATGAAGTCAGCAATGGCTGCCCCCTTCCATAGAACTCTCTGGACTTGCTGTAGGAATCCATGCAGGAAAAGGGATGGCATGTTATGTAACACACACTGCCACATCTTCTAGAATATTCATGTGAAGACGAGCCTGCTCTGAGGGAGCTTCACACTGCACCAGCAGGCCATGTGAGTCCTTATTAACACCGTACACGGACCTGCGCCGGGCTGCCTGTAGCCCCGTCTAGACGTGCAGGTGGTGGCAGGCGAGTCCCCGGCTCCAGCTCCCGGAGCAGGCCGCACCGACCAGCTGACTGGAAGGAGAGGAGGAAGCACAAAACTGGCCAGGAGGATTCCATGAACCCCCTTGAGCAGGCGACTTTCCATAACTGTACACCGCACCGAGCATAAGTGACAGACAACGGCCGAAGCCTGCTGATCACTGTCAGCCTAGATCCGTGACTGCACGCCGCCATTTGGGGAGAACACGGCACAGTAAACACCCAGCACCACATCATCAGTCATCACCGGCATACACTGTGCTCTATAGATCAGTGATCATCAATGTACAGCGTATGGCCTATAGATCAGATAATCAATATACACTTTATGGACTATAGACCAGTGCTCATCAATGTATACTATGTGGCATATGGATCAGTGCTCATCAATGCACAGCATATGTCCTACAGATTAAATTATCAATAATAGATCATCAATGTACACTGTATAGCTGATAATCTAATTCACACGGTGTGGGCTATAAATCAGTGGTCATCAATGCACATCCTATGGCCTATAGATCATTACTCATCAATGATCACTATATGGCCTATATAGATCATAGCTTATCAATAAACACTATGGCCTATAGATCAGCACTCATATTGTACACTGTATGACCTGTAGACCAGATCAATGCAAACTATGGCCTATAGATCAGAGCTCATCAATAGACACTGCAGGGCCTATAGATCAACTCACCAATCATACATAGGTCACCAATGTACACTATATGGCCTATAGATCATTACTCAATTATTCACACTGTATGGCATATAGATCAGTGCTCATAATTGCACATTTGGACTATAGGTTAGTACTCACCGATGCACTATGTATGGCCTATAGGTTAGTACTCATCAATGCACATAGTATGGTATATAGATCAGATCGATATACATTATATGGCCTATAAATCAGCACTCACATTGTACACTGTATGACCTGTAAACCAGATCAATGCACACTGCATGGCCTATAGATCAGTGATCATCAATGCACACTGCATGGCCTATAGATCAGTGATCATCAATGCACACTGCATGGCCTATAGATCAGTGATCATCAATGCACACTGCATGGCCTATAGATCAGTGATCATCAATACACAATGCATGGCCTATAGATCAGTGATCATCAATGCACAATGCATGGCCTATAGATCAGTGATCATCAATGCACAATGCATGGCCTATAGATCAGTGATCATCAATGCACAATGCATGGCCTATAGATCAGTGATCATCAATGCACAATGTATGGCCTATAGATCAGTGATCATCAATGCTCACTGCATGGCCTATAGATCAGTGATCATCAATGCTCACTGCATGGCCTATAGATCAGTGATCATCAATGCTCACTGCATGGCCTATAGATCAGTGATCATCAATGCTCACTGCATGGCCTATAGATCAGTGATCATCAATGCACAATGTATGGCCTATAGATCAGTGATCATCAATGCACAATGTATGGCCTATAGATCAGTGATCATCAATGCACACTGTATGGCCTATAGATCATCAATGCTCACTGCATGGCCTGTAGATCAGTGATCATCAATGCACAATGTATGGCCTATAGATCAGTGATCATCAATGCACAATGTATGGCCTATAGATCATCAATGCACACTGTATGGCCTGTAGATCAGTGATCATCGATTCCCGATCACACATTGGGTCACCTATGATCTAATGACTTGTCATCAGAACCCATCACTGAGCACAACGTCCGCAGAACGCACCAAGCTGACACTCGGGAAGAGGTTCGTGATGTGAACTGGAACTTTGACATCTGCTACAGAAGCCAGGGTGACAATGTATCAGCCCATGCACGATCTTCCATTGGCGGAAGTCCTCAATGTATCAGAATGCAGATGTCAGGCTGAGCTGTCACTATGTATCAGAACACTCCTGTAGCAGACAGGTCTGTAGGGCCGATCCTCAGCTATCAGTAGAAATACATGCGGACAGCCATCGTTCCAATGATAAATACAGTGATCGGCCCTATAACCTTCACAGCACAATGTCCACCCACCCATTCAATGTGAATGCCAGGCTAGAGACACAGGATCCATGTAGATCCCATACAGGCCACAGCCCAGAGAAAGGCACACACACATGTACATTGCATAGCTTACATTGCATAGCTTGCAGCCCATCACCCCTCCCCCTCCAGTACCCTTTACCCCCAGTGCTCCTTCCCATCCTCCACAAGCGGACCTGTTTTCTTCTGGTGTGCTTCCTGGTGCTGTAGGGCGTGTTTGTGGTCATGTTTTAGCGGCTTTGGCTGATATCTGAGGTTGCCCTCTGCTCCATGCTGCAGGCTGGGGGTGCTGTAGTAGTAGTAGGTGCTGTGTGAGGACGATGAGTGGTGGAGATGGTGATGATGATGGTGGTGGTGGTGGCCAGGCTGCTCCTCCATTGAAAGTGTCTGGGCTCCCCCTGTGCTGGATCCAGAGCACAGAGCCCCCTCTCTCTAGATGGGAGAGTGCAGATGTGCCTCCTTCACTAGGACAAGCCGGTTGGCTTAGGGACTTTCTAGAAACGATTGACTGTTCCTCTCCAGCAATCAGGCTCCTCCAAGTGCCTCTGATCCCCTCCCACTACCCCCTCCATGGATCCGCCCCCCCATGTGTCTCCTCCCCTCTCACCTTCCCTCCCTGCACAACTTTGCTTCTGCAAAGCTCACAGGGCTGGGCTTCAACGTCAGCACTAGGACTGGACTTTCCATACACAGCACACATAAGAGTTCCTCTGCAGTCCACAGCTCCATCTGGGGTCACAGGCACTCATACTGCATGTGCATTGTGATGATTGATCGTATGGCATGAGATACAAGTCTGCAGTGTGTATGGGGGGGGGGGGGGGGGGGGGGTCAGCTAACAATGGGATCCCTAAAAAGAAAGGAAAAGTTCTCCATATATGGTCTAGGTGGCGAGGGGTTGTGCTGCATGCATAATGAATTCGATCTGGTCAGTCCTGAGTACAAAGCAAGCATTTGTTTGTCTCATTTCCTCTAGACCTGCTTTTCTCGGCTTTACAGTATTTATCCTGGAGGAGGAACCCTTAAAGGTGAAGTTTGGGGTACGCAAAAAAAACTTTAGTACTCACCTCTATGCTGCAGCATCGCTGTGATGCTGCAGCTGTCCCACGTTGGCTCTAAGCCCAAGAACTGAGCACTCACATGACTGCTGATCGCTCAGTTACACATACTGGTTGATTGCATGACATGAGACGCAAGTCTGCAGTGTGTATGGGGGATCAGCTAACAATGGGATTCCAAAGAGAAAGGATTTGTCCATATATGATGCACTTGGAGCAGAGAGCAGTAATTGTCAGTCACTGCTCTCTGGCCCTCCAGCAGTGATCGTCAGTCACTTAGGGTGCCCACGTGTCCCGGATTGCCCGGGATTGTCCCTTAATGCGTGTTTTTGTCCCGTGTCCCGGGCACCCTCATTCCGGGACTATACAATGTCCCGGAATGAAAAAAAGAACACACTGCCACCCTGATAGATAATTTGCCGAACTCTGGTTGCTAGGGCCGCCCCGCCTCGTGTCTAGCAACCAGTGACGTCGGCTGACACGTGGGTACCTTACAGCTGAGCAGCGCGTCTCACTCCACCCACCTCCTCTCCTTCTCCGCCTCTGGCCGCAGCAGAGAGAGAGAGAAAGAGAGCAGCCACACTAGAGCGTCTTCATTTTGTATCTCCTCCTGAGTCTCCTGACAGGATCTAGCCTGTCACTGTGCCCAGTGCCATTACCGACCCCCGGAGCCGCCGCCGACTACTCCCGCAGCCGCTGCCTGCAGCAGCACATTGCCAGCTGCCAACTGAGTGGCCCAACTTCTCCAGTTCTCCTCCTAAACCTCCTCTGGCCCACGAGGACCGCCTGCGCTGCGACCCAACTCCGAGCCGATAGCAAAACTTCCAGATTTGTGTTTGTTCTGTTGTGGCAGCAAATATCATGACCAGACCAGCTCTAAAATGTGATACAGCAACTTGCTGGCAAAATGCAAATATGACCTGTTTCTCTGAGTCTTTACACTTCCCTTCATTCTTTAGTCACTATTAAATTATTAAAATCTGCAGACGCTCCACTTCTGTAATTACATCTGCTACATCCTCTACAATACATCAAAAAATAACTGCACTTTTTTTTTGCACAGTTTCATATAGGATTATACAAAATCACATCACAAAAATCGCAATAAGCGTATATTGATTGGTTTGCACAAAAAGCTATAGCGTATACAAAATAGGGGATAGATTTATAGCATTTTTTTTTTCCAAAAATTGGCAAAAAAAGTATCAAAAACCAAAAAATATTTTTTTGGGGCGGGCGCGGGAGGGGGGGGGGGGGGGGTGTCCCTGAATGGTAGTTTGGAAATGTGATCACTCTACAGTCACTACTCTCTTCTCTGCCCCTCCAGCAGTGATCGTCAGTCACTGCTCTCTGCTCTGCCCTCCCAGCAGTGGTCGTCAGTCACTGCTCTCTTCTCTGCCCCTCCAGTAGTGATCGTCAGTCACTGCTCTCTGCTCTGCCCTCCCAGCAGTGATCGTCAGTCACTGCTCTCTTCTCTGCCCCTCCAGCAGTGATCGTCAGTCACTACTCTCTTCTCTGCCCCTCCAGTAGTGATCGTCAGGCACTGCTCTCTGCTCTGCCCTCCCAGCAGTGATCGTCAGTCATTGCTCTCTTCTCTGCCCCTCCAGCGGTGATTGTCAGTCACTGCTCTCTGCTCTGCCCTCCCAGCAGTGATCGTTAGTCACTGCTCTCTTCTTTGCCCCCCCAGCAGTGATCGTCAGTCACTACTCTCTGCTCTGCCCCCCAGCAGTGATCGTCAGTCACTGCTCTCTTCTCTGCCCCTCCAGCAGCGATCATCAGTCACTGCTCTCTGCTCTGCCCCCCCCCCAGCAGTGATCGTCAGGCACTGCTCTCTGCTCTGCCCCCCCAGCAGTGATCGTCAGTCACTGTTTTCTTCTCTGTCCCTCCAACAGTGATCGTCAGTCACTGTTTTCTTCTCTGCCCCTCCAACGGTGATCGTCAGTCACTACTCTCTTCTCTGCCCCCCCAGCAGTGATCGTCAGGCACTGCTCTCTGCTCTGCCCCCCCAGCAGTGATCGTCAGTCACTGTTTTCTTCTCTGCCCCTCCAACGGTGATCGTCAGTCACTGCTCTCTGCTCTGCCCCTCCAGTGGTGACCATCAGTCACTGCGCCCTGCTCTGCCCCTTCAGCAGGTGATAGTCAGTCACTGCACTTTGCTCTGCCCCTCCAGCCGTGATCATCAGTCACTGCACTCTGCTCTGCCCCTTCAGCGGTGATCGTCAGTCGCTGCACTTTGCTCTGCCCTGCCAGTGGTGATCGTCAGTCACTGCTCTCTGCTCTGCCCCTCCAGCGGTGATTGTCAGTCACTGCTCTCTTCTTTTCCCCTCCAGCGGTGATCATTAGTCACTGCTCTCTTCTTTGCCCCTCCAGCGGTGATCGTCAGTCACTGCTCTCTTCTTTGATCCTCCAGCGGTGATCGTCAGTCACTGCTCTCTCTGCTCTGCCCTTCCAGCAGTAATCCTCAGTCACTGCTCTCTTCTTTGCCCCTCCAGCGGTGATCGTTAGTCACTGCTCTCTGCTCTCCCCCTCCAGCGGTGATCGTCAGTCACTGCTCTCTTCTTTGCCCCTCCAGCGGTGATCGTCAGTCACTGCTCTCTGCTCTGCCCTTCCAGCAGTAATCCCCAGTCACTGCTCTCTTCTTTGCCCCTCCAGCGGTGATCGTTAGTCACTGCTCTCTGCTCTCCCCCTCCAGCGGTGATCTTCAGTCACTGCTCTCTGCTCTGCCCCTCCCTCCAGCGCTCACTGGAGTACCAGGCTGGAAAAGGAGAGCCAGAGCCAGCTGTAAATCAGAAAGCTAGCAGATCCCAACAACATGATTGGGATCATTCCAGAGCTTGGAGCAGCTCTGTGACATCCGCTGGTAGCAGGCAATAGCTCGCTAAGGCAGGCCATACATGGTTAGAATCTCGAGCGGTTCAGCAGGAACCTGCTGAGATTTAAACAGTGTATGGGCAGGCTTAATGTATCAAGTTGATCGACTGATCAACTTCGGTACAACCAGCATGCCAGGTTTTACCTGCAATTATCGCTAGCGGATGCTATAGCTGCTAGCAATAATCACTCTCTTCTCTCAGTGGGGATGGCTCCCCCTGCCCGGAGAACACAATGGCCTGGCAGGAGGGATTCTTGCATCAACACTGTCTGTCATGATGGGGAGATTGAGCGAGTTTCTTTCCTGCAACCTGTGGTTGCAAGAAATAAATTTACTCTGTGTATGGCCGGCCTTAGGGCCAATTCACACTGCAATGCAAAGCAGCAGGAGCAATTCACTACTCCGGCCGCTCTGCGTTGGCAGCTGTGCTAGGGGACGGTGCGGTGTACGATTCATCATACTGCTCCCTTTATTTGTTTGTTTTGTATGAGTTATTTGAAGTGTACAAAACGTACACTTCATTCACTGCAATGTCTGGCAGTGCAATACAGTCCGGTACGTCTGCATTTTAGCGCTAGGCTGAGTTGCAGTGTTAATGGGACACACAATTGTTTCCTGTGTGTCCCTGGGGTGACAGATGTTTTACCATACGGTAAAATGTCCGACACCGCACATAGTGTGAATTGGCCCTATAAGCTGCTTCTGGGTCACAAAAAAGCAAAAGTAAGCATTTTGAATTTTTTTTATTTATTTGCTGCAGTGCAATTTTTTTACCAAAATGTGTTACATTGAGGTTCATTTTTTCCCACAGTAGAAACCAAAATCTATTCTTTTGCGATGTTTTATAACATGCCACAAATCACTGTGCAAAAATACAACCTGTCCTATGTTTTTCTAGTGCACACCAATACAGCCCAATGATGTCAACTGGAACAAATAAAAATAATGTTATATTTAGTCTCCTTGTTGAGCTATGGATCCTCCTATGCATGGTGTGAATAAGCCCTTTAGCAGAAAGTCATACTGAGCCGCCTGCTCTACATGCTGCTCTGTACCTGGACACTTCAGAATACTCAACATGACTTCCCACTTTCTGAAGTTTGTGTCACCTTGTAATCAGGGCTAGATTTACCATTTTCCTTTTACTGACTGTGTATTTTTTGTAATGATAAAAACATAAAATAAAAGCTTTTTACAAACTGCCACAATATTTCAAACCACATTAAAGAATAGAATGTTTTATGTGAAAAGGATTATCATACAACGGAGGGTATCACTATAGATGTCAATGCTTTTGTGTCTGCATCAGGGAATCGCAACCAGGGTTTGGTGGAACCCTATGCTTCCTCCAGAGCTTGTTAGGGGTTCCTTGAGCTGCGGCTGATTGAACTCCCATCTTATGGTACCTCCATGGTTCCAGGTCAAACACCACTTGGCAGAATCATGTAGAAAAAATGATCCCCATTCCGGTTGTTGCTCTTAACATTTCTTCATTTTATTGAATAGCCACAGTGAACAAACGCAGATTAAGTCAGTTGACGCGTTTCAGCCTATAAGGCCTTAGTCATAACCAATAGTAGCACTGACCTTTCTGTTTATACCACTTGGCAGAACCAGTGGTAGACACCATTGTGCACAACAGAACATTTTGTTTAGTTTAGTTTTCATTTGTAAAATACATCATTTCATTCCGTTATATTCGTTTTCAGATAATTCCTCATTTCTGTAGCGTGTCGATATTCGTTATACCGAATCGATTCGTTTTTTATGTATATTGATTCGATATTTATGTATCTATATATATATTTGTGATAACGATTCCTAGTTTGGAAAGTCGTTTGTTTATTGAATCCATTAACTCACACAATGACAATATCTCTTCTCCTCTGCATAAATACAATACAATACCCTTCTCACTCATGCACTTTGCCAGTAATCCAACCTCCAGCACAAAATTAATCAGCTGATTAGACTGTACGGTTCACACTGGGGCGGCTTCAAAGTCGTCCGACTCTACAGTACAGCATGAATTCAGTGCGGCTTGCAAAACGGCTTCTTTATAAAAGTCAATGCAAGCCACTCCGAAGTCGCCCCAAAGTAGTCCCAAAGTAGTACAGGAACCTTTTTTTAAGTCGGAACGACTTGAGTCGCTCCTATTAGAACGGTTCCATTGCAATGCATGGAGTGCGACTTGTCAGGAGGATAAGTCGCCTGACAGGTCGCCCATGTGTAAAGCGGCACTAAGATTTACTCTGAGTTGACATTTTGTTTCATTAGACCTTTAACGAATGAACGAATCATGTCAAATTCATTCGTTATTTTCGCTATAATTTCTTTTCATTATTTTTGTTCTTCGGACATTTGGATGCATCCGAATGTCCGAAAGATGCAAAATTTGGTAGAATTTTGATTCGTTACTAAACGAATTGCACATGTCTAAACACCAATGAACATTTAGTTGTCTGGGACATTCTGACCACCACTGTAATAATTTAAAGTGATTGTAATGCTTCCATTATTTTTAAATAATAAACAAGTCATACTTACCTGCTCTGTGCAATGGTTTTGCCCGATCCTCCTCTTCGGCAAGTGGCCCGTAGAAAGCCACTTTCTATGGGGGCACTCATGTGGGCTCACTCCCGAGTCATGCTGCCTGGGTCTAAAGACACAGACACTGGGGCTTGGCCCCAACCCCCGCTCCCTTGTCATAGGAGGAAGAGAGCCAAGAGAGCCTCTGCTCCCGTGCACAGCACTGGATCCAGATCGGGCTCAGGTACATATATGGGCGAGTGGGGGATCCTCTGCAACAGAAGTTTTTTTTTACCTTAATGCATAGAATGCATTAAAGTAAAAACTTGAAGCCTCTATACCCACTTTAAAGTGATTGCAAAGGCTGAAGTTTTTTTACTTTCATGCATTCTATGCATGAAGGTAAAAAAAAACCTTCAGTATGCAGCTCCCCTCTTAGCCCCCCAAACACTTACCAAAGCCCAGTTTCTATCCAGCGATGTGCATGAGACCCAAGGCTCTCCCGGTTTCTCCTTCCTGATTGGCTGAGATGCAGCAGCAGGAGCCATTAGCTCCCACTGCTGTCAATCACAACCAGGGAGGCGGGGGCCGGGGTTGAGCCGTGCTCTCTGTGGCTTATGGACGTAGATAGCTGGCTCGGGAGCCTGCACGCACGAGTGCCCCCACAGCAAGCAGCTTGCTGTGGGGGCACTCAGAAAAGGGGAGGGGCCCAGTGCACCAGCGGGGGACCCGAGAAGAGAAGGATCGGGGCTGCTCTGTGCAAAACCATTACACAGAGCAGGTAAGTATAACATGCTTGTTATTTTTTTTAAATAAATTTTAAAAAATTCCTTTACAATCACTTTCATTCTTCCTGCTGGCAACCAATGTAGGGGGCTTTCTTCCCACTGACACCTCATTAATACATTTTTTGTAGGGGTTCCCTGAGACCTAAAAACTATTTCAAAGGATCCTCTGGGGTATAAAGGTTGAAACAGGCTGGTCTGCAGGTTGTAGTGGTGGAAATTTGACGATTTTTAGGGAAATAACTAACTAGTAAACTGTATATCTAAACACTATTTTCTAAAGTATCTATTCCATTTTAAAACAAGCTTATAAAGACCAACAGATGGGAGCTGCTATTTTTTTAAGCCCTGGTTCACACCGTAGCAATGTGGGAACCAGCGTGATTCCAGTGCTGGTGTCTTGCGGAGAAAGTTCTCCTGGCGGATAAGGACCCCCCTGTACTGCGCATGCGCTGCGCATGCGCTTGCGCAGTATGAACGACTACGGAGCCGCCGAAAGTCTCCGAAGTTGAACAGCTGATCGTCAGCTCTACACGGCGCCTGCGCACTGAGTCCAGGTTCAAGCCCCACCATCCAAGTGGGCATAGAGGTGAATAAAACTATGCCGAGCGAAGTGAGGTCGTGCCCGAAGCGTGGCGAGTGAAACAAGCCCGCGAGGGGCCCTGTTACAGGTGCCATGTACAGCTGACTCTCAGCTGTTCAGCTTCGGCTATTTTCGGCGGCTCATACTGCGCAAGCGCTGCGCCTGCGCAGTACAGGGGAGTCCTTATGCGCCGGGGGGAACTCTCTCGGTAGAACACCGGTTCCCACATCGCATCTATTCCGCAGGCAGTTCACACTGCCCTCTGCGAACCGCTGCGGGTGTCAATACAATGTTAATGACACCCCCAGATCGGTTCACAGATGCAATGTGAACTGTGAATTCGGACAGGAATCAGATAACATAGGTGTCAACACCCATGCGATCAGATTCCAGTGCGGGAAAAAAAGTCCCTGCACCTTTTTTGTGCAAATCGAATGCGAGTTCAGCCATACAAACTGTATGGCTGAACTCGCAGTGCACAGAGATCACATGTGATCAGCACAGCAATGTGGGTGCGAATTACATGCAATGTCTGTGATCGCTATAGTGTGAACCCAGGCTATACCTCCCAACCGTCCCGGATTGCCCGGGAAAGTCCCGCTGTGGGAGGTCTGTCCAGCGTCCCGGGCACCTTCATTCCGGGACAATACAATGTCCCGGAATCGCCCCATTGGGATCTGATGCCCCCTAAAAATTGCCGCTGCATTGCCGCTGTCCCTCACTGCCCGGCGCTGTACTGGTTCTGGCCAAGACCGCTTCATTTCACCCCCAGATGCTGCCTGGCTAACTGCCAAAACAACTGGTTGCTAGGCATGGCCCGCCTGGCGTCTAACAACCAGTGACGTCACGACGAGGAGGAGAGTGGAGCCCCAGCATTCAGTGCGAGCTGGAGGAGGATTCCTCCTCGCGCCTAAGCTCCGCCCCCGGCTCCACCCCCCAACTCCGGGTCTCCCCTGAAGGCTGTTCCTGCTCTGGAAGAAAGGTAGGAGAATGTTCCCTGCATTGTCCTGTGCACACAGAATGAATCCCGCACGGCACAGCCTGAGGCTGGTTTTCTCACTGTGTGGAAATTTTCTTTGATTGGAACTTGTGGCTGCTTGTCCTCATGGTGATTGGCTGCAGCACATGGCAATCATCCTCCTGTATTTGCCAACAGAACACTCCCCGTGGGGGCGGGGTCAGTTGCCAGTCTGTGCTGAAGACGAGGAGGAGGGCTTTCTGCAGGTCTGTGTATGTGTGATAGGAAAGTTGCTGCAGTTAACTTAAGCTGTTGCAGTGTCCTGGCAGATGACAGATAGATTTCTGGTGAAGCCTGTGCCCAGAATCTTAGCTCAGGTTGCAGACACAGAGCATCACTCGTTCTGTCTGTTTAATCTGTACAGGACTCTGCAGCAGGAGATAAGGAGAGTGTGTGCTGAGAACGGGGAAGTGTTCTGTGTGTGTCTCAATCTGAATTGCCCTGTTTATGTTTCCTCTCCTGAGCTCTCTGTCCACCCCCCCGTCCAATCCTGCGATCTCCCTGTCCACCCCCCCTCGTCCCATCCTGTGATCTCCCTGTCCACCCCCCCGTCCAATCCTGCGATCTCCCTGTCCACCCCCCTGTCCAATCCTGCGATCTCCCTGTCCACCCCCCCGTCCAATCCTGCGATCTCCCTGTCCCACCATGCGATCTCCCCGTCCCACCATGCGATCTCCCCGTCCCACCCTGCGATCTCCCCGTCCCACCCTGCGATCTCCCCGTCCCACCCTGCGATCTCCCCGTCCCACCCTGCGGTCTCCCCGTCCAATCCTGCGATCTCCCCGTCCAATCCTGCGATCTCCCCGTCCCACCCTGCGATCTCCCCGTCCCACCCTGCGATCTCCCCGTCCCACCCTGCGATCTCCCCGTCCCACCCTGCGATCTCCCCGTCCCACCCTGCGGTCTCCCCGTCCCACCCTGCGATCTCCCCGTCCAATCCTGCGATCTCCCCGTCCCACCCTGCGATCTCCCCGTCCCACCCTGCGATCTCCCCGTCCCACCCTGCGATCTCCCCGTCCCATCCTGCGGTCTCCCCGTCCAATCCTGCGATCTCCCCGTCCAATCCTGCGATCTCCCCGTCCCACCCTGCGATCTCCCCGTCCCACCCTGCGATCTCCCCGTCCAATCCTGCAATCTCCCCGTCCCATCCTGCGATCTCCCCGTCCCATCCTGCGATCTCCCTGTCCACCCCCCATCCCATCCTGGGGTCTCTCTGGACATGTGGCCCCATCCAGTGCGCTGCGTGTCTTCAGAGGTCAGGATGTATGCAGAAAAATAAGAGAGTTTCTCAGTCCAACTGTATTCAACTACATTACATTCTTCTAATAAACTTTAAGCAAAATACTCTAAAAATAGTGTAAAAATAGACAGACTTTTGTTAAATTGAGATATATTATAGTGATGTAAACATGTCTCCAATATGATTGACCACACCTCTTAAACCACAACCAAATGGCCACGCCCTTTTTTGCTGGCCACGCCCACTTCTCGGCATGGTGCGCTGCGCTCTCCACACATCGGATCTTCTAAGTGTCCCTCATTGTCAAGTTCAAAAGTTGGGAGGTATGTAAAGGGTGCAAGTGCCCAAGCTTGATCCAGTCTTCACTGCAAAGTAGTCACTGCCCAAACACAGGCATTCAGCAAGGGATGCCTAAAAAGACCCTTTGTTGCTTGCCTACGTACAGTGAATCACTAGATTGTGAAAGCAAGATCCGGATGACCACTCCGGGGGTTGCAGCTGTGTAAAAAAAAAAAAAAAATGCTAAAAGTAGAATGATTGCTGGTTGGTCAACATTTTCCAGTATGTAGCGCTGTAAATACTTTCAAATGTTCCTTATTGCTCTTGAGTTAGAGAAAAACTCTATAAGCTTAATTTGCGTCTAAATAACACAGTATACTGTACCTGTATAGTGTTTAAAAATTGACCCCCCCTCAAAAAAAAAAAAAGTCCTGTTATATTCTCAGTAATAACCCCCTACAAGTAAAACTTTGTTTTTAGAGAGAGGACACATTTCTCAAAGTACTTGTTGCACAGTAAGTAAGTGAAAAGCAGAACTTAGATAATTGCTGTCAGTTACACCCCCTGTTCCTCTATTTCATTAAAGTGATACTAAAGTGTTGTTTCCTTTTTCATTAAAAAATAACAAACATGTTATACTTACCTTCTCTGTGCAATGGGTTCGCACAGAGCAGCCCGGATCCTCCTCTTCCCAGGCCTCTCTTCGGTGCTCTTGGCCCCTCCCTCCTGTTGAGTGACCCCACAGCAAGCAGCTTGCTATGGGGGCATGCAAGCCGAGCCACAGCTCCCTGTCTCCAGTGAGACATGGAGACGCAGCCTGGCCCCGCCCCCTTTTTCTCCTCATTGGCTCACTGACTTTGACAGCAGCGGGTGCCAATGGCACCGTGCTGCTGTCTCAGCCAATGAAGAGGGGAGTCCTGGACAGCCGTGTCTCTCGTGCAACATTACTGGATTGAGATGGGGTTCAAGCAAGCATTAGGGGGGCTGCTGCACACAGAATGATATTATCTCAGTGCCGGTTCACACTGGTGCGATGCGAGAACACTGCGAATCCACTGCGTGTTCCCGCATCGCATGTCAGTTCACACTGCTATATGCGAATCGCTGGGGAGTGTCAATACATTGTTAACGACACCTCCAGTTCAGCTTGCATATCGCACTGCGAACTGACAGTTTGGACATGAATCGGATCGCATATGTGTTGAACACACATGCGATCCGATTCTGGTCCGAACAGAAAAAAGGGTCCTGTGCGTGTTTGCACCGAATGCGGTGCGATATCAGCCATACTGTCTCTATGGCTGATATCGCACCACACAGACATTGCATGTAATGTGAACGGCAGTGCGCTGCGAATTACATGCGATGTCTGTGCGATGTTTGGCATCGCACCAGTGTGAACCGGCACTTAACGCATAGAATGCATTAGGATAAAAAACCTTCTGCCTTTCCAACCACTTTAAAGCTACGATTTATTAAAGCAGTAGTAAACCGTGTAAAAAAAAAAAAAAAAGTGCTAGTATGACAAACTTACAGTGACTTGAAAAAGTATTCATACCCCTTGAAATTTTGCACATTTTGTCACGTTACGACCACAAATGTAAATGTATTTTATTGAGATTTTATGTGATAGGACCAACACAAAATGGCACATAATTGTGAAGTGGGAAGGAAAATGATAAATGGTTTTCCAAAGTTTTTACAAATAAATATGTGAAAAGTGTGGCGTGCATTTGTATTCAGCTCCCTGAGTCAATACTTTGTAGAACCACCTTTGGCTGCAATTACAGCTTCAAGTCTTTTTGGGGATGTCTCTACCAGCTTTGCACATCTAGAGAGTGAAATTTTTGCCTTCTTCTTAGCAGAATAACTCAAGCTCTGTCAGATTGGATGGAGACCGTCTGTGAACAGCAATTTTCAAGTCTTGACACAGATTCTCAGTTGGATCCAGGTCTGGACTTTGACTGGACCATTCTAATGCCCTGTACACATGATGGGATTTTCTGACAACAAAATCCATGTTTTTTTTCCGATGGATGTTGGCTCAAACTTGTCTTGCATACACACGGTTACACAAATCTTGTCAGAAATTCAGAACGTCAAGAACGCGGTGACGTACAACGCGTATGACGAGCCGAGAAAAATTAAGCTCAATAGCCAGTGCGGCTCTTCTGCTTGATTCCAAGCATACGTGGAACTTTGTGCATCGGAATTGTATACACACGATCAGAATTTACGACAACGGATTTTGTTGTCGGAAAATTTGAGAACCAGCTCCCAAATTTTGTGTGACAGAAATTCCGATGGAAAATGTCCGATGGAGCCTACACACGGTCGGAGTTTCCGACAACAAGCTCCTAGAGAACATTTTCCGTTGGAAAATCCTATCGTGTGTATGGGGCATAACACATGAATATGCTTTGATCTAAACCATTCCATTGTAGTTCTGGCTGTATGTTTAGGCTCATTGTCCTTCTGGAAGGTAAATCTCTGCCCCAGTCTCATGTCTTTTGCAGACTCTGTTCTGCCCACTGGGCCTTTATTCAGTTACTTCTGTTTATGTGCTTAAATAACATGTTGGTTTTCTTGATTTACACCAAGCTAATTATGCAGAGCGCAGGCGCCACCTACTGTTCCCTTTCTGGTATAGCTTTAGCTGTTTTGCATAGTTACATATTGTAGTCTCCTAGAATGTGTTAATAAAGTTGTTAGGAACCAGTGCATTCTGGGAGAATTCTCTAGCGAAAGTGATAAATATAACAAAATAGGGAGTGGCGCTGTGCATAAAGGATGTATTGGTGTGTAATGTTTATCTGACGGTGGTGATAGATGTATCAATGTGACATACTATAGGGGACAACAATAGGTATTAATTGCTTTGAATGCAGCACTATATATCCACATAAAAATAAGAATAAAAAATAAATAAGTGCTAATTAATAAATAGATTAGTTAGTGACAATAAATATAAAAAGTGCAGCTGTTATCCCCATATGCAAAATTAATAATATTAATGTTAGTAACCACTAATAATATAGTATACGTGAATGAAAAAGTGGTAAGTGCGAAAGTGTCAGGTACGATACAATTAGCAATGTTCCGGCACCTGCTGGATGGTAAAAAATAAACTGCAAATGTTAAATTAAATGTTAAAAATAAACTGCAAATGTTAAATTAGGGTAGAGGGTGTCCACGATCCTCTATAGTGAAGGACAAAAAATGCAAAGCAATGTGTGTGAAAAAAAAAAAAAAAAAATATATATATATATATATATATATATATATATATATATATATATATATATATATATATATATATGAGGTATATATATATATATATATATAAAAAATGTATATAAGATAGAGGGTATCCGCAACCCTCTATGGTAAAGTGCTGAGAATGCAAAAATTAGATGCGTGGAAAATTTTTTTTATATAAATATGAAATGTAAATATATTTTAAAAGTGTGCCAATATTAAGACCCAAACTAGTGAATAATTGATATATATATATAGAGGTATGTCTCTAATAGACTGGTGGTAAAACAATTAGTAACAATAATAAGTCTCATGTGAAATGACAAAAAGTTCACCGCAGAGTGAGAGAGACTGGTATCATTCTTTGCAGCTATTACCTTTTGTACCACCACCCCCTCCCTTTTTAGAATGTAAGCTCTACGAGCAGGGCCCTCCTGTACCTTTTGTATTGTACTGTAATTGTGTTGTCCCCCTTATACATTGTAAAGCGCTGAGTAAACTGTTGGCGCTATATAAATCTCGTATAATAATAATAATAATAAAGTGGGAATAAGTCCAGTGAGAAAAATTGCTTTCAGAGACTTGCAAGTGAATACCGTGTGTAGTAACAAAGCCCAGGTTGAAGCTGAACCTGCAGCAAGCTTGAGGACTGGGGATCATCATCTTCCCCCATCTCCTTCCTGTGTACGAGTGGCTGATCTGGTTTGAGGAACTGATTGGAGGAGATACCAACATATAAAGATTTGATTAGCACCTGGATTTGATCGGCACCCGGCATACAAACATCCTATGCTTATACCCCTGCAGGGGTACAGCGTTCCGGTGAGTGGAATCACATTAGGGGGAGTTTGTTTTAAATATCTGGAAGAAATCCGGTGGAAGACATCACATGAACTTTTTGTCATTTCACATGAGACTTATTATTGTTACTAATTGTTTTACCACCAGTCTATTAGAGACATACCTCTATATATATATCAATTATTCACTAGTTTGGGTCTTAATATTGGCACACTTTTAAATATATTTACATTTCATATTTATATAAAAAAATTTTCCACGCATCTAATTTTGCATTCTCAGCACTTTACCATAGAGGGTTGCGGATAACCTCTATCTTATATACATTTTTTATATATATATATATATATATATATATATATATATATACCTCATATATATATATATTTTTCACACACATTGCTTTGCATTTTTTTGTCCTTCACTATAGAGGATTGTGGACACCCTCTACCCTAATTTAACATTTGCAGTTTATTTTTTAACATTTAATTTAACATTTGCAGTTTATTTTTACCATCCAGCAGGTGCCGGAACATTGCTAATTGTATCGTACCTGACACTTTCGCACTTACCACTTTTTCATTCACGTATACTATATTATTAGTGGTTACTAACATTAATATTATTAATTTTGCATATGGGATAACAGCTGCACTTTTTATATTTATTGTCACTAACTAATCTATTTATTAATTAGCACTTATTTATTTTTATTCTTATTTTTATGTGGGATATATAGTGCTGCATTCAAAGCGATTAATACCTATTGTTGTCCCCTATAGTATGTCACATTGATACATCTATCACCACCATCAGATTAAACATTACACACCAATACATCCTTTATGCACAGCGCCACTCCCTATTTTGTTATATTTATCCCTTTTAGGGTACACGTTAGTGTCCCTTGCCTACATAGGGGGGGCTGCAGTTGCAAATACATCCTGTAGCGTGGATCCACTGACAAAACTTCTAGCGAAAGTGAGTCAGCCACCATTTTAATAATCTTCAGTAAGGCGGTTTCTCCAATCTCTCGCCATCACTTCTTAGTGAGCTTATAAAGTAAGTTTTTGTTATCTCATTCTGTGTTATAGAGCATTGTTTATTTATTATATGCAATATTGTACGAATTGATGTTTATTTTATCAATTTGTAGTTTCACTTGGCTCGTTCTAATAAAGTTAAGATCAAAGAAATATGGTATCTGAAGTTTATGGAAGGTTTAGCTCTCTGTCCTATAGAAAGAACAGATTCTAACAGGTTTTCTTCTAAGATTGCCCTGTATTTGGCTTCATCCATCTTCCCATCAACTCTGACCAGCTTCCTGTCCCTGCTGAAGAAAAGCATCCCCACAACATGATGCTGCCGCCACCATGTTTCACGACGGGAATGATGTGCAGTGTTAGTTTTCTGCCACACATAGCGTTTTGCTTTTAGGCCAAAAAATTCAATTTTGGTCTCATCTGACCAGAGCACCTTCTTCCACATGTTTGTTGTGTCCCCCACATGGCTTCACGCAAACTGCAAATGGGACTTCTTATGGCTTTCTTTCAACAATGGCTTTCTTCTTGCCACTCTTCCATAAAGACCAGCTTTGTGGAGTGCAAAACTAATAGTTGTCCTGTGGACAGATTCTCCCACCTGAGCTGTGGATTTCTGCAGCTCCTCCGGAGTTACCATGGGCCTCTTGACTGCTTCTCTGATTAATGCTCTCCTTGCCTAGCCTGTCAGTTTAGGTGGACGGCCATGTCTTGGTAGGTTTGCAGTTGTGCCATACTCTTTCCATTTTCGGGTGATGGATTGAACAGTGCTCCATGAGATGTTCAAAGCTGGGGATATTTTTTATAACCTAACCCTGCTTTGGACTTCTCCACAACTTTATCCCTGACCTGTCTGGTGTGTTCCTTGGCCTCCATGATGCTGTTTGTTCACTAAGGTTCTCTAACAAACCTCTGAGGGCTTCACAGGACTCCTGTATTTATACTGAGATTAAAATTACACACAGGTGGACTCTATTTACTAATTGGGTGGCTTCTGAAGGCAATCGGTTCCCCTAGAATTTAGTTAGGGGCAGGTCTTTTTTTCACAGAAAATAGGTACAGGAACTCAACCACAAACCCCCCCCCCCCCACACACACACACACACACACACACACACACCCTCTCCAAACTGATTAAAATCGTGGGTGTGGTCAAATTTTACTAACAGGGAGGGTCTTAAAGGGGCAGGGTGCAGGAAGATCATCTAGTGGGGGTGTCGGCATCTGCACTGCACCCTGGGCACCTGCATCTCCCTTGCCCCAATGCTGCACTCAATGTGAGCCAATCAAGAGATCAGATCAATGGGAGTCATTGGGAAAACAAACTGTCATTTGTAAACACAGAACCAGACTTCTGTGTTTTACAAGCAATAGTGGTGAGCAGGGAGCAAAGGGTCTAAGCCAGAGGTGGTGGAACTGAGTTCCACCAAGTTCCAGCTGAAAAGAAGCCTTGGTTAGGGGTATCAGAGGGGGGCTGAATAGAAATGCACACCACATTTTTCACATATTTATTTGTAAAAAAAAACTGAAAACCACTTATCATTTCCTTCCACTTCACAATTATGTGCCAATTGTGATGTTCTATCACATAAAATCCCAATAAAATACATTTATGTTTTTGGTTGTAACATGACAAAATGTGAAAAATTTCAAGGGGTATAAATACTTTTTCAAGGCACTGTACCAAAAAAAAAAACAAAAAAAACAAAAACTATTCCTCAAGCGGTGCACTGTCACTGCTGACAGAGATTCTTCATCCTTCATTCTTCATCCTGTCTTCCTTCCAGGCTTCCAGGCTCCGAGTATTTGAATGGCCATGCATGCAGTAGTCACGGTCTCGGCGCGGCTTTCTCAATGGACGGCATGCCCCTCCCCCATTTTTTCCATTGAAAGCACAGTGCACATGCATGGTTACATCACCGGCTGCTGCTCATGTAAATATCTCTTAAATGGTGCATCTAACTGTCCGCTTGTCACTTTAAATCTTTGTTCAGCACTGAATGACAGGTGGAACCTTTATTGCCTTCCTCTTGTTTCTCTGGGGAATGTTTTAATCACCAGACACTTCCTGCTTCCTCTAGTTTTGCAAGGGGCTTTCATTTAATCCAGGCAAGCCAGCAGTACCTTGTGGGAAGGCAACAGTTTATGGAAGTTTTCTAAACTTTAAAGTATGCACCCCTTGGCAAGCGGAGCAAGGTATACAGTAAAGGTGCATTGTCATTGTCAGTATATATGTTTTCAGGCACAAATTGAGTCCATGTTGTTAGTTAAAATATGTGCTGTAGACAATCCACATGTTTGAACATATAGTCATGCTTCCTTAGATGTTTAATGTAAATTTAGATATATGTGTATAGATAATGGAACACCACTTTGTAGCTCCACATTTGTAATTCTGTTGTAACCCCCTTATCGGTGATCTCTGTAAACTAATATATTTTATGTGATTTTACAGTTTTCACGGTGCAAATGGTGATTAAAGTGTTTAAGGAGTCAAAAGATTACCCTCTGTGGTGTTCAACCTTAATGCACACCTTTGAGACAAAAGAATAAAAAGTACTACACCTGTCAGAAGCTCTCCTCTCGTTATTTACTCAAAGCCAATGGGGCCGCTACAGTGAAAACTTGTCGCTGAGGTGGAGACTCGACACCACATCTCTATCATCTTCGGCTGCGTCGCTGTTTTCATCAAACTGTGAGTAAGGGCTTCCCAACGCCTCACAAGACACGTGCGGACGCCATCATAGCAACAGAGAATAGGCCAAAAAGTAAACGCGTCACATGGACATTTAAATATAGCGGGCTGCTTTATACGCGGTATGGAAATCGCCTTTAATTAGTATACGAACCAAATAATTTATAATTTTACTAAAGCAATGATTGTTATTATATTCGTGATATGAGTGCCTAGTGTCAAATTGTAAACAACGCTATCTCCTAAGCTCCTAATCCACTAAACTGTCGTTAATTATGGGAAGGGGAAAATTGTCTGGTTAAAAAATATCAACAGTATATTCGTTTAACAATATTTTGTCGTATGGTATGCATTTTTTGCTAATCTTTGTAAGTTACAAGTGTAAATGCCTATTTTCCTTCGTAGCCTATTGGTAGCAAGTTTGAGCCACCTCTCATTCAGATTAGGTTTCAGGCACACACACACATACACTTGAAAGGCAAAGGCACACTAAAACAAAATGTTGTCACCCACTAAAGAAACAGACAAACCCACCGAGTCACAACAAGTGCGGTCCAGCCTCCAGAGAGCGAAGATTAACAGAAAAGGGCCAAGAAATGCACAAAGAAACAGTTAAGAAAAATGAAATAGCATATAACAAGGCGTATAACTCTTGGAAGGAGCTAGCAAAAGAAATTAGGACAAACTTAAAGAACTTCTGCCTAGCAGAAGACCTTGATACAAGAATGAAGGAGATTAAAGCCAAAGAAGCGTTAGTACACCAACAGTATGAGTCCATTTGCCGTAATCATTCCACTACCCCATACGTTGTTAAAAGAATGGATGCATGCACCACGTTAACAGCTGAAATCTGCAACCTCGCCAGCAAACGGCTAGAGAATGTGGAGGAAACCTTTAATGATCAACTTGAGAAGGAAAGAGCGAGGATGGTACTTAATAAAGAAGAGCACGAGGGGGGCGTGTCCAAGATGGCGCTGGGAGCAGACGTCTTTTAACTGAGCTCCCGTCTCCGGCACTAAATCCTACCGCAATCCTGGTGATAAGGATCGGAAAACAGCCATCCTACAGCGGAATCTCCGCGGAGTGTTCGGGCGATGCCAGCGGGCAAAAAATACGGTAAAATACCCAACGCTATGACATCTGTAAGCACCCGGCCTACACTGCGGCCTACGACTAACGCGGCCCGACACATGGAGGCCCAGACAGACCCACCACCTGACGGAGGAATCCAGGCCGGATCCGCGGCCTTTGATGCCCTAATGCTGGCGATTACAATGTGCCAGGCTACACTTACTACCAAAATAGACCATGTACAAACAGAGACTGCCCTCATCCGTAGAGACATGGACAAGTTCCGCGACCGCGTGACTGAAGTAGAGAGGCGAGTCTCTGAGACAGAAGACTGCCAGAGGGAACACCACGCAGATCTCCAGGCCCTGAAGCTGCAGGTCAAAAATCTGGAACTTAGAGCCGAGGACGCCGAGAACCGTAACAGGCGTAACAACCTGCGGGTCCTCGGTCTGCCGGAGGGAGCGGAGGGGGCTGACCCGGTGGCCTTCATGGAGGAGTTACTACCATCCCTACTACCCAAGGCTAAGTTTTCTCCTCACTTCTCCATAGAGCGGGCTCATCGTATCCCAGCGTCCAGGGGACCTCAGGGGGCCCCCCCGTGCACTTTCATATTTAAATTGCTACACTACCGGGACCGAGATACAGTGCTGCGGGCAGCCAGACTACAGGGAGAGCTTAAATTTGAGAATACGAAGATCCTCATTTTCCCTGACTACACAGTGGAGACGCAACGCCAGCGAAAGGCCTTTGATCACGTCAGAGGGATGCTGCGCCAAAAGGGAGTAAAATACAGCATGCTCTTTCCAGCGAAGCTGAGAGTCCAGGACGGGGAGAAAGTTCAGTTTTTCACCTCGCCTAGAGAGGCTGCAAGATGGGCTGAATCACTCCCCACCTAACCCCTCTGCAGGTATGCTGTCCTTCAAAACATGACTCGGAGTCTCTCCTTTCTATTAAAGTCTGCTCCCTTCAGTGCTAATCACCTCCTTGACCAACCGGTCTAGATGTGTCAACTATAAATTCCATCTGCCCCCCCCTTTTTAAGCTGGACTGGCGATGCTGGAGGCTTATGTCCCTGCCACAAGAACTATCCTCATTGTGCCTGCTGCCTCGGCTGCGTCCCATGGGGGGGGGTGGGGGGATTGTATGCTCCCCATGTTTCGCTGGTCTGACACTGTAAGCGAATTTCCTCTCCGGGAACTTTCTGTGCCCACCGTGATGGGGAGGTGTTTGTAGACTGAGTGGAGGCTTTTGGATCGTGGCATGCACTGTGGAAAAGACTTCCAAATCCTTGTGGAGACTTGTCTGTCAATCCCCTTTCGGAAGCTACCCGACCGTTTGATATGGCCTGCGGACGTGGCCTCTCCCTCCCCCCCCTGATCCTCTCTTCCCCTCCTGTCCACAGTATGTTGAGGTGGGGCGCGGATGGGGCAACCACGGAATCCTTCCCGGTCACACTTACTCATACATCCAACCACAGAGGGAGCAAGACTCTATTTTCTCTTCTTGAAACCTTGGTCTATCAGATCCTATGATGCAACACTGGGATGGTGCCCCAGGAAACAGAAGTTTGTGCCCCCGGGGATCCGGGAGATCCACACCAGATATCCTTGCCGGAACTACAGAACCACTTTTTTCTTTTTTGACAACTCTGTAGTGAGAGGCGGTGCGCCTCTTTCACATTGCCCTCATGTTAGGCTGGAAAGCCAACCTTTGTTTGGGAATAGAAGCCCTCCTGCGGGACTGGGGGATGGGCGGGGAGGGGGGAGGGGATATCTGGTTATGTTGGCCTGCCGTTACAGACCTTGAGTTATTAACTTTTTTGTTTTTATGGTTTATGACAGTATTGCTAAATACCATCTTGACTTATTTGGTGCTAAGTTCACTGTGTTATGCTAGCCCAGCCGGATCTGGAGACTCTGGGGAGAGAGGCCTGACCCTTCTTTATTATCCTACAGGATTCCCACATAGATATAATGTCCTCTCTTAAGATAATATCCTGGAACACGAGGGGATTAAACTCTCCTATCAAGAGATCACTAGTATTCCAATTTGTTAAATCCTATCATCCCCATATTTGCGTGTTCCAGGAGACTCACCTTGTTGGGAAAAAAACCTTTAGCCTCAAAAAACCTTGGGTGGGGTACCACTACCACTCTACCCACTCTGCTTTTTTCAGAGGAGTGAGTATTCTTATCCTCAAAACCCTCCCTTTCAGGCTTCTCGATCTGGCTCTAGATCCGGAGGGCAGATTTGTGGTGTTGCATGCCTTAATATACAATGTACCCTGGGTGATAGTAGGCCTATATCTCCCTCCCCCGGCCTCTCTTCATGTGTTGAATCAAATCACAGGCAAGATAGCAGAATTTTCCACTGAAAATGTAATCCTATTAGGAGACTTTAATCTAGTTCCCGATACGAGTCTGGACAGACTCTCTACCACTGGTACCACTAGACAAGGACTTTCAGACTGGGCTGACACATATGGGCTCCATGACCTATGGCGATGGAAGTACCCCCAGACTAGGGCATATACCTGCCATTCTGCTTCCCACAAGACATTCTCCCGTATTGACCTAGTGTATGCGGGAGGACCTGTTCTCTCTAGGGTTCACGACGTTATGATCCTTCCCCGAGGCATCTCGGACCACGCTCCGATTCTTCTAGATCTCGATGTCTCCATGGCCCCGACAGACAAACTCTGGCGTCTCTCCAGATACTGGGTTTCGGACGTGGATGTAGAACCGAAATACAAGGACGAGCTGGAGTCATACTGGCAGTTAAATCCAGGCTCCGCCTCGCCCTTCTCGGTTTGGGACGCTTTCAAGGCGTACTCCAGGGGACAGTATCAGACCATTATAGGGCAAGTTCGGACCTCGCGCAGGAGGGAGCTTGCGGCTCTTGAGGCGGAGGCACAGAGGCAAGAAGCTTTATATATTAGATCCCCAAACCCACAAACTTAGACTAGGATGCAGTCTCTTCTGGGAGAGGTTATGTCCCTACGGACGGCGCTGACACAGAAGAGGCTCCTACACCAAAAACAGAGAATATTTGAACAGGGGGAGAGGATGGGGCGTCTGTTGGCATGGCTCTCCAGGGAGCAATCAGTGGGGGCGACCATAGGCCAAATTCAGGATGGGGATGGCACCTTCACCTCCACACCTGATGGCATTAACGGCGCATTCGCCTCTTATTATCAAACACTATACCAATCCCAGGTTACTTATGCTCCAGAAGAATTACTAGCCTATCTTGAAAGGATTGACATACCAACCCTTACTCAGACTTACGCTGATAAACTAGACGCCCCCATCAATATAGAGGAAATTCAAAAGGCCCTTAAGATGATGCAAACAGGGAAAACACCGGGACCGGACGGCTTCCCGGTGGAATTTTATAAAACGTATGCTGAACAGTTAGCCCCCAGACTTCAATCCCTCTTCACTCACTCCTTCCAGAATGGCCATCTCCCTGACTCTATGCACGAAGCGGTAATAGTAGTCATCCACAAGCAGGGAAAGGACCCGAGTCTCTGCTCCTCGTACCGTCCCATTTCCCTCCTAAATGTGGATGCCAAAATAATTGCAAAAATCCTGGCCAATAGACTCAACACTGTCATTACGGCCCTGATACACCCGGACCAGACGGGATTTATGCCGGGCAGGGGGACGGACATAAACATCCGTAGACTACACACTCATATAGCTATTGCCTCCCCCGATAGGCCGGGAGTGGTGGCCTCACTCGACGCGGAGAAAGCATTTGATTCGGTCGAGTGGGGCTACTTATGGGCGGTTCTCTCCAGGTTCGGGTTTGGGCCGCGGTTCCGGGCCTGAATCCAGATGCTATATGCCCAGCCAAGAGCACGCATCCGCACTAATGGGGCCCTTTCGAAGGTATTCCGGTTGGAGAGGGGCACCAGGCAGGGATGCCCCCTCTCTCCAGCCCTATTTTCCCTAGCACTTGAGCCACTGGCCATACTCCTTAGAGCAGAAGAACGAATTAAGGGTATCAGGGTGGGCTCGTTAACAGAAAAGGTTTCACTATATGCAGATGATACTATCCTTTATTTAGCAGATGCCTCCACATCCCTCAAAACAGCCCTTGCCATGTTTGATCATTTTGGCCGATTTTCGGGAATCCGAATTAATTGGAATAAGTCCATTCTATTTCCCCTATGCCAGGCGATGCCGGAGACTGGTACCCAGCTGAAATGGGTAGATGAATTTACCTACCTGGGAGTCAGGATAGGGAAGGCGTTGCCAGGCTTCCTGGAGAAAAACGTATTCCCTCTCTTAAACCAGCTTCAGCAGAGATGCTTGGCCTGGAGGTCCCTTCCTCTGTCCCCGGTGGGTAGGGGGAACCTCTTAAAAATGGTCTTTTTGCCAAAGTTCCTTTATTACTTTAGAAACACCCCGACTCCTATCCCCAAGTCCTTCTTCCGTAGATTAGAGAGTGTAGTTATATCCTTCATTTGGGCAGGCAAGTCCCCAAGAGTAGCCAAAAACACACTTTACCTCCCACTGTCTGGTGGAGGTCCGGCGCTGCCTGACTTCCTGATGTATTATTGGACCGCAGTAATGGTGACAGTGAGGTGGTGGTTCTCACAACCTAGACAGAACCCTGCAGTCACTCTGGAAGCGGCCCTGTTGGGATCTTATGCAGCGTTATCCAATCTACCGTACAGGGGACCGAGAGCTGACCCTGCAGTGACGGGCCCTATGAAAACCACAATTCAGGTGTGGAAATCTTCTAGAGCATCCCTCATACCACAGTCACAGATCTCCCCATACACTCCGCTATGGGCTAATCCCTTGCTTCCCCACCTTTTCACTGTTCCGGATCCAGCAATCTGGGCCAAGAGGGGTATCACCACTATAAAACATGTCATGCCTCGGGGGGTCATACTTTCATTTCGTGAATTACAAGCGACATACAATATACCAAGGTCTTTCCTCTTTAGGTACTGGCAGTTACAACACGCGCTGAAGGCCCAATTCCCCGCCCAGGTGTCACTGGAGCCTGATCCAATTGAACGTCTTCTGATCTCAGGAATGCTAGACAAACCCCTTTCTTCCTTATACCTTTACTTAACAGTGTCACATGAGGTTAAGAACAACAAATCACTTATCAAATGGCAGGGAGACATTCCTGCATTGGGGGAGGAGGAGTGGGAGGAGTGCCTCACGGCATTCATACCATCTATGATCGCTGCAAAGGATAGATTTATCCAACTGAAATTTATACACAGGGCCTACTACACGCCGGAAAGACTTGCAAGGATCTATCCTGCTCTCACCCCCAACTGCACTAGATGCGAATTAGACACGGGCACCTTTTACCACATGGCCTGGTCCTGTCCCAAGCTCCACCCCTTCTGGAGTTCAGTCGCGGAAACCCTTGAGAGAGTTTGTGGAACGGAAATCCCACTTGACCCCTTAACCTTCCTTTTGAGCCACTTGGAAAACATAGCAGGAGACCGTTACGTTAAACTATTTCTAACGTACTCGCTCTTTTATGCGAGAAGGGAAATACTCCTTAAATGGAAACAAAAAGAACCCCCGACTAAAGAAACTTGGCAGAAGGCGATAAACAATGTGTTACCATTATACCGTATCACTTATGAAAGCAGAAACTGCCCCCAAAAATATGATAAAGTATGGTCAAGCTGGATTGACGCTTGTGGCTAGCCCCATATAGACTCCTGATCTACCTATTGGCCGGGGGAACTGTTCCTCTGATCTAGTGGAAATAGGGACTCTCCCTTTTCCTTGCCGCTGGGGATTTGGGCCTGTCGATGTGGCTGAGGGGGGGGAGGTCCTCATGACCCCCCCATCCCTGCCTTGCTTCCCCCCCCTTTTTTTTTTTTTTTTTTTTGGGACGGGAGCTTAGAGGATAACCTGGGAGATGAGTCTGCTCCCATGATAAGGTGACCTTGAGAGGGCCGCCCCCTGATCTCGTTCGATCTTGTTTTATCTGTGCAATAAACGGTTTGACATACATATGCTATCTCTGAAAACCTGTACACCACTCAGTAGGAATAATCTAACCCTCATTCACGTATTACCTTTGTCACTAATTATGTACCCTATGTCCAATCCTCTGTGTATTTAGTATCATGATATACTGTCTTATTCTTTTATTTTTTGTTTTGTCAAGAAAATAATAAAAACTTTTCTGTCAAAAAAAAAAAAAGAAGAGCATGAGTCAGTCTTTGGAAACACGGAAACAGAAACTGTCCTCTCAGAGTCATTACCAGACTCTAGCTCAAGCTCGAGAGCCACTTCCAGATCTTCTAGCAAACACGCAGATGCAGAAGCCGACCTTGCAGCAAAGATAGAACAAGCAAAAGGCGATGCAACAGATGCGTGAGCAACAAGTTAAGCTGAGCAAAATGGAGGCAGAAACTAAACCTAAGTTAGATGAGGAAAAGACAAGACTGCAACAGCTACAAGCAGAACATGAAGTCAAGGTAGTTGCAGCAAGAGTGAAAGCTACAATGCCTATGATATTTTTGAATATTGTGAACAGGAGACAGACTACAAACCTCATTGAATCCGAAAGCTGTGTCATTTCAACCTTCAAATACACCACTTGAGGTGTCAAGACCACAAGAAGAAGGTAGTCTAATTCCAGAACTTGCAAGTCTGCTCATCTCCAACCATCTCCATATACCTAAACCAACTGTATTTACAGGTGATCCTTTAAAGTTCATAGATTGGAAGGTATCCTTTATGGCGCTGATTGATCAAAAACCAATCCCTGTGTGCGAAAAAATGCTGCACTTGAAGAGGTATCTCGGTGGTGAAGCTCATAAGGCAGTGGAAGGTTTCTTCTATCAGAATTCAGAAGACGCTTATCTGGGTGCCTACAGGACAGGTATGGAGGTCCATTCATAGTGCAAAGAGCTTTCAGAGAAAGGCTGACTAAATGGCCAAAGATATCAGAAAATGACCCTGTAGCATTAAGAGAGTTTGCGGATTTCCTTCAAGGCTATGTGGAGGCCATTCCCCATGTTAAAGGCCTAGCTATTCTAAATGATTGTGAAGAAAACCAAGCTTCTCAAGAAACTGCCTGAATGGGTCGTGCATAGATGGAGTCGCATTGTTGTGGACGAATTAGACAAGTCTCAAGAATACCCAACCTTTGCTCGTTTCACAGAGTTCCTGCAGAAAGAAGCCAAGATAGCATGCAACCCCATTGCCTCCCCTCCTCCTCAGTACCAAGACCACAGATGAGAGCATTCCCAAAAGAGCCAAGGCGCTCAACACAAGCACTCAAATGAAGCCCTCCACCTAAATGGGTTCCAGAGATCTCAGCTTCAAGACCAAAACCACCCTGCCTAGTCTGCAAAGACAAAACGCACAGTGGCGCTAAATGTCCTACTTTTGCAGCAAGGACCATCGATGAAAGGAAGGCCTTCATTTATGAAAACCACCTCTGCTTTGGTTGCTTGAGAAAGGGCCATACTTCAAAAGACTGCAAAGGAAGACACATATGTAGCACATGTAGTCATCGTCATCCAACCTCTTTGCACATACAGAGAAACACTGTGTCATGGTTATGCCGTAATCTTTCTCTGTCAGCTTACCTTCTCCTCATGTGTTCAGACTAAGAGGCCAGCCACTCACACCTGGCTGGTTTTATAACCTCTCCTCTAAGCAGGGCCCCACCCCAGGCCCTATCAGGGAACCCTATATTAACCTGTGCACTGCAAGCCAGCAGTGCTGATCAACTAATGTGTGTTAGATTTGTGTGTACTTGCTGTGTTTCCCACATCTGATTCCAGTTACCGACTTTGGCCTGTTCTCGACTTTCCCTGTCTGCTTGTGACCCTGACCTTTGGCGTGTCCCCGACTATCCCTGTTTGCCTGTGACCCTAAGCCTTGGCGTGAACTCTGTTGTCCTTGTCTGCTTGTGGCCCCGACCTTGGCTTATTTCCTTACTATCCTTATCCTCCTGTCGCCTACTGTGGGTGGGAGCTGGGGGACCCCGGGGGTCGCGACCTGGAGCCAGTTGCAGCCCAGTCCATCCTCACCACTAGAGGCTCTGGTGAACACCTGCTTAGATTCCATGCCCCAGGGAATCTTACACTCTAACCCCGGTGGGATCCGTGTTGGCGTTCCAACGGCCCTGCCTTCCTTACCACCCTGACTCCCATCCGCAGCAGTCAGCCGTAGGGTCCACTACCTTGCGGTGCACTCCTGATCCCAACGATGTGCATCTGTCACCTAGCCTCAGGGTGATCTGACACACTGAGCCTGTCAAAACACCAAACAATGATTCAGTAGCTACAGGAGATAAGGTAAATGACAACGTTCCCAAAGTTATGTCCCATACATTGACAAGGCATACTCTTGCCACCTCCTGCATTGTTCCAGTTCTGTTGTCAGCTGCGGCGGAGCCTCAGAGAGAACTCTTCACTTATGCCTTATTTGACACGCAGAGTGATTCAACCTTTATTTTGGCAGACCTGGTATCTAAGATAAGTGTGTGCACCAAGCCGTTACAGCTAGAGCTCAGCACCATGACAGTCACTGATACCAAGTGCGTGGTTTCAACTGTAAAGCTATAGTCCAACTCCGTCAAGCCTATACGAGAGACTTCATTCCAGTAGATAAGTCTCACATCCCCACCAAGGAGACTGCACTTCAGTGGCCACACCTCAAGCATTTGGCAAACAAGTTACAGCCACTTCAAGACTGCAAAGTCGGACTGCTGATCGGTTACGATTGCCTCCCTTGGAGGTCATTATGGGCTCCAAAGATGAACCCTTTGCTCAAAAAACTATGCTCAGCTGGAGCATCAAAGGATCAGCAAATCCACATCTTGATAGACAGTGCTTTGTACACAGAGTTGCAATAAAATAAATGCCAATGCCCCCAGTCACTGATGTGTTAAAGGCTTTAGAAATGGACTTCTCTGAAAGAAATTATGAAGATAAGTACGTGTCTCAAGATGACGTTCGTTTTGTGCAGTTTCTCTCTGAAACCATAATGAAAAGGAAAGATGGACACTATGAGATGCCATTACCCTTCAAAGAAAACAAGTCAACCAACACTACCAAACAATAAAAGGCTGGCCATTATTCGAATTCAACATCTAAAGAAAAGGTTAAAGGCAAATAAACAGTACTATGAACACTGCATTCATGGAAGAAACGATCAGAAAGGGTGATGCAGAACCAGCCCTTTCATTATCAGAGGAAGAAACAGTGTGGTACATCCCACATCACGGGGTTTATCACCCCAAGAAGCCAGACAAGTTAAACACTGGTCCTCAAAATCAGAAGGACAAGTACTTGGCATTCAGTGGTCAATTGAAAATGACACCTTCAGTTTCAGCATTGACATAAAGGATCGACCCTCAACTCGTCGTGGTATCCTGTCAGTCGTAGCCTCTCTTTATGATCCTCTAGGCTTCATTAGCTCCTTTCATACTGAGTGGCAAGTGCATTCTCCAGGAGCTTTGTTGCAGGGGCGATCAAGCACTTCCTGAGAGCTTAAGCCCACAGTGGGAGGACTGGAAGAGTAGTCTGCAAGCTTTAAGGAAAATCAAGATACCCAGATGCTACCATCCTGACTTCGGTAACATAGTGAATGTGGAACTACACCACTTCTCTGATGCTAGCAACGTAGGATATGGTGCCTGTTCTTACCTTAGGTACAAAAATAACAGAAATCAAGTTCATTGCAGCTTTGTGATGGCTAAAACAAGAGTCGCGCCGATGAAGATCTTGAGAATCCCAAGGCTTGAACTCTCAGCTGCAGTCACTGCAGCAAGATTGAGTGTCGTGTTGAAGGCAGAACTTGAAATAGAAATTGACGAAGAATTCTTCTGGACAGACTCCCAGGTAGTTTTGGCATATATCAACAATGAAGCAAGGAGATTTCATGTGTTTGTAGCCAATTGTGTTCAACTCATAAGAGAGATTACAGATCCAACTCAGTGGCATTATGTGGACAGGGCACAAAACCCAGCTGACCATGCATCCAGGGGTCTTCATGTAGCAGATATTCCCCCCTCAAGCTGGTTATCTGGGCCTAGTTTCCTATGGAAATCTGAAGTGCTCATATCTCCAAGCTCTTCAGCAGAATTGATTGTAGGTGACCCCGAAGTCAAACCCATTACAACTCTTGCCTCACAAGTCAGTGGACAAACTGATATTCTAAATCGTCTAAACAAGTTTTCCAGTTGGTTAATGCTCATTAAGGTGATTGCAAGAATCGAGAATACCATTGAAGACCCATCTCTGCAGCAATCTTGTGACTGTGGAGGAACGAAAGAAGGCTGGGGAGGTAGTGATAGGTTTAGTTCAACAGCAAGTCTTTCATCAAGAGCTAAAACTTCTTCAAAGAGGAGATCCAAATACAAGCCTCTTAGTTACCTTGACCCCATTCTAGTTCAAGGACTTCTTCATGTTGGTGAAAGGCTGTCGAGATCAACCCTTAGTCAAGAAACAAAACACCCAGTCATACTCCCAAGGGAAGGGCACATTACCCAGTTAGTCCTGTCCCATTACCATGCAGCCACTCATCACCAGGGCCACAGCCAAACTATGACAGAACTCAGAGCAAATGGATTTTGGGTGCTTGGTGGAAGCAAGCAAGTTGCCAAGTTAATACATAAATGTGTACAGTGTCGAAAGCTCCGGCGTCCCACAGAGGAGCAGTGTATGTCAGAGCTCCCTGAAGAACGTGTAGAAGTTTCAGCTCCTTTTACATACTGTGGTATGGATTTTTCGGTCCCTTTATCACCAAACAAGGTCGTAAGGAGTACAAGAGGTATGGTCTCATATTCACTTGTTTCTCCTCACGTGCATTCCACATTGAGATGCTTGAAGATTTATCTACAGATTCCTTCATCAATGCCTTAAGGTGCTTCATCAGTTTGAGAGGAGTCGTTCGCCAACTCCACTGTGACCAAGGCACGAACTTCATAGGAGCAAAGAACGAACTTAAAGAAGCTCTGAAGAAATGTGACACCAAGGCACTAGAAACTTTCCTAGCTGATAAACAGTGTGAGTTTATCTTCAATGCTCCTTCCACAAGTCATGCAAGTAGAGTCTGGGAGTGCCAAATTAGAAGCATTCGTAATGTGCTAAGTGCTACAACGGTCCAATGTTCAAGTAGACTAGATGATGCTTCACTTAGAACACTATTTTATGAATCCATGGCCATTGTCAACAGTCGTCCTTTAACTGTCGATGGAATCAACGACCCCAAGGCACCAGAACCTCTAACTCCAAACCACCTCATCCTGATGAAATCCAAGGTTGCATTCCCTCCACCTGGAAAATTCATAAGGGAAGATGTATATGCAGCTAAATGGTGGCGTAGAGTACAGTATTTAGCAGAACAGTTCTGGAGTCGGTGAAAAAGGGAATACCTCATGAGTGTTTCCACAAGACAGAAATGGCACACACCTCGACGTAACCTGAAAGTAAACGACATAGTTATAATTAAGGAAGATATGTCTCCGAGATGCCAGTGGCAACTAGAATGTGTGATTGAAACTACAATAGAAAAAGACGTTCTAGTTCGTCAAGTCAAGGTGTTAGTGGGTGACAATAGATTGCAAGATAAGAAGGAATATGAATCAAAACCCTCAATTATTAAACGTCTTATTCAAAAGCTAGTAGTTCTCATAGAAAGTAAATGAGTTACCAGTTTAGTGATACACTAACCTACCACCACGCATAACAGTAGCCAGTCACAGAAGTACCTACAAGCTACTTTGTGTAATGCCGCGTACACACGGTCGGACTTTACAGCAGACTTTGCCCGGCGGACTTTTCGACTGACTTTACGACGGACTTTCTGAATGAACGGACTTGCCTACACACAATCCACCAAAAGTCCGTCGAATTCGTACGTGATGACGTAAGACCGGACTAAAACAAGGAAGTTCATAGCCAGTAGCCAATAGCTGCCCTAGCGTGGCTTTTTGTCCGTCGAACTAGAATACAGACGAGCGGACTTTTCGACCGGACTCGATTTCGACGGATTGATTTAAAACATGTTTCAAATCTAAGTCCGTCCAACTTTTGAGAAAACAAAGTCCGCTGGAGCCCACACACGATCGAATTGTCCGACGAAATCCCGTCCGCCGGGCAAAGTCTGTCGTAAAGTCCGCTCGTGTGTACGCGGCATAATGGCATAATGCCGCGTACACACGGTCGGACTTTCCGGCATACTTGGTCCGGCGGACCAGAGTCCGCCGCACAATCCGACCGTGTGTAGCATGCTTTAAATCTTAGTCCGCTGGACTCAGTTTCTGACGGAAAGCCCGTTCGTCTGCATGCGTCTATATGCTGGTCCGACGGACCAGATACGACGCAAGGGCAGAGTACTGCATCTCACTCTCGCTGCAATAGGAAAAACAAATTTTCCTATTGCGGCGAGTGCGGGGCATCCCAGGCCCTTAGATCTGGTATGGATCTTAAGGGGAACCCCCTAGGCCGAAAAATCGGCATGGGGTCCCCCCCAAAATCCATACCAGACCCCAATCCGAGCACAGGAAAGGGGGTGCGGACGAGCGAGCCCCCCCTCCTGAACCATACCAGGCCGCATGCCCTCAACATGGGGGGGTGGGTGCTTTAGGGGAGGGGGGCCCTGCGGGGCCCCCCCACCCCAAAGCACCTTGTCCCCATGTTGATGAGGACAAGGGCCTCTTCCCGACAACCCTGGCCGTTGGTTGTCGGGGTCTGCGGGCGGGGGGCTTATCGGAATCCGGGAGCCCCCTATAATAAGAGGGCCCCCAGATCCTGGCCCCCCACCCTATGTGAGTGAGTATGGGGTACATGGTACCCCTACCCATTCACCTAGGGAAAAAGTGTCAATAATAAAACACACTACACAGGTTATTGAAGTAATTTATTAGACAGCTCCGGGTCTTCTTCCGACTTCGGGGGTCCCTCCGGTTCCTCTTCTCCCGGCGTCCGGTTGGTTCTTCTCCGCTCTCTCTGTCCTCTTCTCCCGGTGTTCCAGTTCTTCGGCCGGCTCCTCTGCTGTCTTTATGCCGCTCTCTTGCCAGCGGAGGTCCTGACTTCTGGTCTCTGGGCTTCTGGGCTTCTTCTCTCTTCTCTTCTTCCCATGTTGACACAATGGTCTCTCTGGCTGGAATGGTCTCTGAGAGCTCCGATGTGACTTATATAGGCGGAGACCCCGCCCCCTTATGCCATCACAGTCCCCGGGCATGCTGGGACTGTGACGGCATAAGTGGGCGTGGTCACCGGGTGATGTTGACCATGCCCCCTTATGCCGTCACAGTCCCAGCATGCCCAGGGACTGTGACGGCATAAGGGGGCGGGGTCTCCGCCTATATAAGTCACATCGGAGCTCTCGGAGACCATTCCAGCCAGAGAGACCGTCGTGTCAACATCTGGAGAAGAGAAGAGGGAAGAAGCCCAGAGGCCAGAAGTCCGGACCTCTGCTGGCAAGAGAGCAGCATGAAGACAGCGGAGGAGCCGGCCGAAGAACTGGAACACCAGGAGAAGAGGACAGAGAGAGCGGAGAAGAACCAACCGGACGCCGGGAGAAGAGGAACCGGCGGGACCCCCGAAGTCGGAAGAAGACCCAGAGCTGTCTAAAAAATTACTTCAAAAACCTGTGTAGTGTGTTTTATTATTGACACTTTTTCCCTAGGTGAATGGGTAGGGGTACCATGTACCCCATACTCACTCACATAGGGTGGGGGGCTGGGATCTGGGGGCCCTCTTATTATAGGGGGCTCTCGGATTCCGATAAGCCCCCGCCCGCAGACCCCAACAACCAACGGCCAGGGTTGTCGGGAAGAGGCCCTTGTCCTCATCAACATGGGGACAAGGTGCTTTGGGGTGGGGGGGCTGAGTACACGAGTCACGCTCAAAATGAACGGACTTGTCCGTGTGTGGGCAAGTCCGTTCATTCTGAAAGTCCGCCATAACTCCGGTGAAAGTCCGTCGGAAAGACGGGCGGACGTAGCCTCCCCGAAAGTCCGGTTGTGTGTAGGCAAGTCCGTCCGTTAAAAAGTCCGGCGGTAGTCTGCCGGAAAGTCCGGCGGAAATACCGTCGGACCAAGTCTGCAGAAAAGTCCGCTCGTGTGTACGCGGCATTAGTCTTATTCGTCATAACATAATTTGGTGGGAGTGTAACTGTCCGCTTGTCACTTTAAATCTTTGTTCAGCACTGAATGACAGGTGGAACCTTTATTGCTTTCCTCTTGTTTCTCTGGGGAATGTTTTAATCACCAGACACTTCCTGCTTCCTCTAGTTTTGCAAGGGGCTTTCATTTAATTCAGCATCCAGGCAAGCCAGCAGTACCTTGTGGGAAGGCGACAGTTTATGGAAGTTTTCTAAAGTTTAAAGTTTGCACCCCTTGGCAAGCGGAGCAAAGTATGCAGTAAAGGTGCATTGTCATTGTCAGTATATATGTTTTTAGGCACAAATTGAGTCCATGTTGTTAGTTAAAAGATGTGCTGTAGACAATCCACATGTTTGAACATATAGTCATGCTTCCTTAGATTTTTAATATTAATTTAGATATATGTGTATAGATAAAGGAACACCACTTTGTAACTCCACATTTGTAATTCTGTTGTAACCCTCTTTTTGGTGATCTCTGTAAACTAATGTATTGTATGCCATTTTACAGTTTTTACGGTGCAAATGGTGCTTAAAGTGTTTAAGGAGTCAAAAGATTAACCTCTGTGGTGTTCAACCTTAATGCACACCTTTGAGACAAAAGAATAGAAGTTCTCCTCTCGTTATTTACTCAAAGCCAATGGGGCCGCTACAGTGCATGTTTAGAAGATATTTACTGTACCCACAGGTAAGCCATATTAAAGATTTACCTGTAGGTACAAGATAAAAAGAAGACTTTACTAACGTTTTAAAGAACCCTCATTTCACTCACCCCCTTTTGCACTGTGGTGTTTATTACCCATATGTTCAACATACCTCCAAAGTACAACAGCTCTTTCTGTAACAGAAACACTGCCATTGGGTGAGTTCAGATCTATAATGCCCCGTACACACGGTCGGATTTTCCGATGGAAAATGTCCGATCGGAGCGTGTTGTCGGAAATTCCGACCGTGTGTGGGCTCCATCGGACATTTTCCATCGGATTTTCCGACACACAAAGTTGGAGAGCAGGAGATAAAATTTTCCGACAACAAAATCCGTTGTCGGAAATTCCGATCGTGTGTACACAAATCCGACGGACAAAGTGCCACGCATGCTCAGAATAAATAAAGAGATGAAAGCTATTGGCCACTGCCCCGTTTATAGTCCCGACGTACGTGTTTTACGTCACCGCTTTCAGAACGATCGGATTTTCCGACAACTTTGTGTGACCGTGTGTATGCAAGACAAGTTTAAGCCAACATCCGTCGGAAAAAATCCTAGGATTTTGTTGTCGGAATGTCCGAACAAAGTCCGACCGTGTGTACGGGGCATTAGTCTTATGCTGGCCATACACTATACGAAAAATCAGTCCAAACCCATTTTCGAAAAACGAACATTCGGTTGTGAGTGCAAACGATAGTGCCATCATGTAATGACCGATAAATAGTTCAGTGGACATACATTAATTTTTATTTTATTTTTTTTCGTTTTTTTACATATACCTAGTGCAGACAGTTTGGACGGGAAACACATTAACCTTTCAATTTATCATTCGTTTGGCAGAAAATTTCCAAACTTGTCCTTCGTTTTTTCAGCTCAAAAACGTCCCATCGATTATCGATTTTGTGCCTATTAACTGGACGAAAAACGAACAAACTGTCTAAATAACCGAATTTTGGCCGATTTTTCGTATAGTGTATGGCCAGCATTACAGAAAACTAGGAATGGTGGTGGACCACCTTTCCTATCAGTATATCTGTAGGAGGTATGCTCCTATGTACCAACCTTCATGGTTGTCGGGCCTGGGCCCAGCCCTTCCTTCTCTGAGCTGGCCACTCAGCTGTCGGTCAATTGCCAGCTCAGATCTCTCCACAGTGACTCACCTGTTGATGATATCCTGCTCGTCAGTCCTGCTTACTTAAGCCATCCAGCCCAGATGATTTCTGCCTTCGCCTGGTCAACATCACAGAGATTCTCTCCTGTGTGCCTGTTAAAGACTTGCTTGGCTGACGTTCCTTCTGGCTCCAAATCCTGCTTGCTGTTCCACTATGCTGATTCCTGGCTTCCTGACTTTCTAGCTTGTCTGACTATCTGTTCAGCTTTACACTCATTGACTCCTGATAATCTTAAAATTACCTTGTCGCCCTGTACAATAACCTGGTGCACACCTACTTTTTTGGTGGTAAGTGAATAAAGTTGTTATTGTCTTGAACAGCTTTTGGATACCACTACTATACAAAAATTTTTTGTTTGGCAGATATCATGTCTCCAGCTTGGCACTGTGGTTCTTCCTGACAGCCGCTATGTCAATGCCATACCTCACAAATTTTTCGAGATGGGAACAAGGGACACCTATTAGGAAAAGTATGTAGGCAAAGGACATACCCCCTGCCACGCCCCCTTAAAGGAGAATTATACCAAAAAAATAGTTAAACCCACAAGTGCTTTTTTTTTATACCACTACTATTCCTTTATACTGGCTTTTGAAATGTACAAATGCAGCATTTTAGAAATAGGATGAAAGGTTTAGTACTGGGAAACATTTTTTGAAATATAAAAAGTGTTTTTTATATACAAATATATAGACCAGACCAAAAAGAGGGACAGAGGGACTTTGTTCCAAATCAGGCACAGTCCCTCAAAATCAGGGACAGTTGGGAGCTATGATGTCATTACTGTGGTAGCACTGCATCCTGAAGGGAAGGGGTGAAGGCTCCAAGCTCTCCCATACATGGGAATACTGGATATTTTTCATCCCTCCCTCAAGTTAACGAGGGAGTAGTCAGTGGTGGGGGGAGCATCAGTGGTGGAGGGAGCTAACAAAATTCTATTTCAATGATACTGTTCGATAAAAGCTAATTTAATATCCCCCAACAAATACAATGTGAATGTATGGTGTAAAAGAAAATCACTTTTGTCATACAGTTAATAATAAAAACAGAGAAAATGTAGTGTGTTATTGCTATGCTGTAACCAGCCTGAGCTGATGTTTACCTTTTTTCTGGGCTTTGTAGGTCGTAGGTCTTCCCTAAGTTCAGTAGGTTGATTGCGTTCACCTGTAACTGTGAAAGAGGCTCCAGCAAGCAATGTGGGAAAGACGATTATGAATATTTATGTGACCCAACCAATCTCCAAAGTCATTGTTCAGAGTAATGGTTTGGGAGATAATAAATACTTGGGTCACCTTTCCAAAGTTTTCTGTCTCCTCCTAGGCTATGCCTAGGGAAGATGTCTGCTTAGAATGATTTTTTTTTTTAAGGGTAATTTTATTAAACTTTTTTTTTTTTTTGTTAACAACAAAGACAAAAGAAAAAGGGAAATTTGCCTAGCAAGGCACAACATCAAGACGCAGCTTGAAACAATACAGAACAGAAATATCAGATTATCCATACATAACAATACCGCATGATGTAATAGGGACCAAAAAAGAAGGTCCCAGCACAGGACATAACATAGCAAAAACAATATCCCTTGAAATGTAGAAATGAAAAATGCACAAAATACCTCTCAGCCAACGACAGAGAAGGGTTACAAACATGGGGATACATAACATTACTCTAGAGCAGGGGTCTCCAAACCCCGGCCTGCGGGCCACATCCAGTCCGCTTGTATGTTTTATCCGGCCCGCAGCTCATTCAGATACTGCAGAGACTGCATGCAGAGAACTGCGGGTTTGCTTGTTTCCCCCGCTGTTTTCAGGAAGACTCAACAAACATCAGACACAGCCACTCCCCTGCACCCTGCTATGCCATGTGTGCAGTGAATTAGTTGCCAGGACTGCCCGCAAGAGCAGAAGGCAGGCAGCGTGTACTGCTGTCAGAGCGGATCCAATGAGGCAGAGGATGTAGGAGCAGTGGGCGGATTGCCATGTGTGCAGGGAGGAGGCGGGGCCCCGCTGTCAGGCAGCACAGAGGTGTGTGCTGGCTGTGCTTGCTGGAGTCAGGTGGAGGGGGGGGGGGTGCTGGCAAAGGAGGAGGTCGAGGTGGAGGAGGCATCCATTGACATCATCTGGAGGAGGAGCTGCAGGATTGGGAGGAACTGTCTGCATGACTGTTGAGATCTGAGGGATTAGTAAACCCAAGGTGTGTGTGTGATGGTGGAGAGGGGCATCTAAGGTGTGTGTTAGGAGAGAGGTATAGGGGGGGGGGGTGTGATCAGAGTGGAGAGATATGGGGGTGTGATAAGACTGGGGGTATCTGAAGGGGTGGTGGTGTGATCAGATTGGGGGGTATCTGGGGGTGGAATCTGGGGGGGTTATTTAATGGAGGGATATGTTTGTGTGTGGGACACAGAAGTGCGGAAAGGCTCTAATGGAGACACAGAGGTGCGGAAAGGCTCTGATGGGGACACAGATGTGATTATTTACATTTTATTCATTCATTTATAAAAAAAAACTAATTTTTTCGGCCCGCGAATATTTGTAAAAATTTACAATGTGGTCCTCGGACTACAAAGTTTGGAGACTCCTGGTCTAGTGCAACTGTATCTTGGGAATCCAGCCAAGGACACAAAACTTTAGTAAATTTCTTGGGGCAGCCTCACACTTTGTAGGTTAGTTTATACATAGGTACAGATTGGTTAACAAGATTAAGCTATAGGGGTAAGGAGGGTGTGGACTGAGTCTTCCACTGCTTGAGTATCAGTTTTATGGTGTCGAAAAAAAACAGTAAACATATTCGTATTTTCGTCCCAGTAGGGAGAGTATCCTCCTCCACATAACCCAGTAAACATCATAGTGGATTACAGATACTGGGAACCTGAAGAGTTGTACTACACTGTAGTAAAATCCGTAACCTCAGACCAGTAAGCTCGTATAGGGGGCACTCCCTGGCTATATGGTAAAATGAACCTGCAGTTCCAGAGCATTTAGTACAAGCAGGAGAGGGAATTCTGCCCGTCTTGCACAGAAAATAAGAGGTATAATAAGAGCGATTTTGGAATTTTGTTTGAAGGGCCTTACTCCGGGCAGATATGACCATAGGGGATTGTATAGGTAAGATCTCCTGCCACACTTCCTCTGTAAGACCAGGTACGTCCTGTCTCCAGTTAGATTTGATCCACTTAGAACAGTGGTTCTCAACACCTTTCCTTAGAACCCACTAACAGGCTGGATTTTATGTATTACCTTGGGGAGATGCAGACTAGAATACTGCAATTACTGAGCAGCAAATGATATCACCTGTGATGTTTTTCAGTTATCTTGCAAACTTGGCTTGTTAGTGGGTCCTCAGGACAGGAGTTGAGAACCACTGGCTTAGAAGCATGTTTGATTGGACCTTATCTCAGCCAGGGGCATGTGCTATAGTCCCAAGGAATTTTGACATTTGCTGGAGTGTTTGTAGGTAACTAGGCTAAAGGAGCTGAGCAGAGCTGCCGTCTGGAAATTGGAAGAAGGATTCATTGCCTACAGATCAAGGTATTGTTGACTGCTATGAAAGAGAACCAAATTGAGCAGAGAGACATCCATGGCTACTTAAGAAGAAATTGGGACTGCTTTTACAAGGTCATAGTTCTGCCTGACTACACTCACAGAACCAAAAATTACCAAGATGCTACTCTTAAAGGGCCTTACTACTGATACTACTTCCATTTCAAAATACCTGCCCTGGGTTTGGTTTGAAGGGTTTGGCTGAACCCGAACTCCATTGAAATCAATAGGAGCCAAATCTGTCTAATAGGCAAGGGGGTGTCAAAAATAGCATGGTAAGCACTACCATGGGGAACATGTACCAATGCAAAATGTAAAAAAAATTATTTGCGGCCAAGGGCAGCGTTTATTTAGCATTGACATTTACAAATGGAAAAGGAATTCTAGTTTTAAATTGCCAGCAAATCCCTGTTGGTTTTTTTTTTTTTTTTTTTAAGAAAAAATGACACACAGACCCCAAAGGTCCCCCAAAATACATAGCAGACACCTAAGGGATGAATGTCCAAGCAGCTAGTATTCTGTCCGAAAACTAAGCTCATCCATAGTCAGGAAGATTGAGTACGTGGTCATGCCTGAAAATCTGTGTGTGCACATGCTGTAGGGAGGCTCATGGACTGGTGCATGTGTTCGGCACTAGATCTTGGCACCCAGAGGTCTATTTAAAGCAAAATTTCACCCATTTCTGTGTTTATTAAAAGTCAGCAACTACAAAAAGTGTAGCTGCTAACTTAATAAACAGACACTCACCTGTCCGACGGTCTACCGATGTGGCCGCCTGAAGCCTCATTTCTCTCCTTCTCCTCTCCACGGCAACAGCATTGCAAGTGTGTGCACCTGGCTGTGACAGCTTGCGGACTCACAGCCGAGGTGCGCAGTGCGCATGCACGAGTCGCGCTGCACGTTCTGAATGGTCGGGCAATCTTCTGGGACCTGTGAAGTGAAGGTACACGCCCCCCCCCCCCCAAAAAAAATTTACATGCCAAATGTGGCCTGTCAGGGGGTCAGGAGTCCTTAAGCTTTTGGGTGGAACTCCGTTTTAAAGCACAGTAGAATTAAGGAGAATTGCTGAGAGATCGTCAGATTTTCTGACTCATGATCAGACCTGTATCCTGTTATCCTGTGTTAGACTGCACTTGCCCCCTGACTCTGCTTTATCCTGATCTCCTGTTGCTGACCTTGGTCCTGACTTGTCCTCTGCCTGCTGTTTTGGTACTTCTGCTGCCCATTTGATATCGACCACAGTCTGGCTTGTTGTTGGCTGAATCTGGGTCACAGGAGTTCAGAAATAAGTGCACTCCTGTCACCCAGAAGAGAAGTATGACCAAAAAAGCTTTGACTATACTTCTTTAACAGACATTTGGCACTTAAGGGGGTTGTAAACCCTCGTGTTTTTTCACCTTAATGCATTCTATGCTTTTAAGGTGAAAAAACACCTGGCAGTGACCGGCCCCCCCTGCCCCCAGTTTTCCTTACCTGAGCCCTGAAATTTCGCACGGCGAGGACATGCTGTCCCTCTGCCCGGGGTTCTCTGCACTTGATTGGATACATTGATAGCAGCACAGCCATTACCTCCCGCTGCGGTCAGTCAAATCCAATGATCAGGGGCCAAAAGATTCACCTCTCCACTTGCCACCAGAGTACTCTTGTTCCAGTGGGGTGGTGCTTCCTCCTCGGGCCTTGGATACCTCCAGCTGTTTGACTGTGTCCTACAACTACCCTGGACTTAACGGTGAGGGATGTGGATTACATTTAGTTTGGAACATTTTTTGGATTGCATGTATGTTAGTCCTGCTTAGATTCAATAGGGTAACCATTCGTCTGGGGATCTATCACTGAGAAATGGTTCTCCCCAGATTCATCCCTGGGAACCAGCACAGTATAGTAACCATTGCAGTGCACAGGCTCCAACTAAAGTTAGTGTAAAAGTAGGTACAAGAAAAGAGGCTTGACTCCTATGTGGGAGTTCTAATGCCTAGGTATTGAGTTATTAGTGATTGCGCTCCAACCCCAAAACGTAACAATAGAAAAGTGTCCCAAACAGGTGGGGAAAAGAAAAGCGGGGTTAAATGGAAGGGCAACGACCAAATTTAGAATAGAAAAAATATAATTTTATTGGCATGAACATTAATAACAGGTAGCAGGGTAATGACCCAGTGCAGTACTGTAACTATAAAAAATATAGCGCCGACCACCTATGAAGGTGAGTCAGTCGCATCCACAAACAGGGGGAACATGGAACAAAAACATGTAACAAGGAACAAAAAACAAAAACAGCGTCCGGACGCACAGTTAAATGATGTCAGTCCTGCTGGTCCAATGGACGGTGGGGAGAGCAATTTCTCAGTGGGGGTACAGGGCTGACATCAATCCCAAAGGTGGAGGGGCACTCGGGGAGGAAAGGAGGCAGGGAACTATGGGAGAGGGGAGTGTTCATGGAGAGTCCATGGGGTGTCTGAGAGCTGATGGTTATATCAGAAGTTGTCTTGCTGATGTCCACCGGATAGTGTGTCCAGATGATCTACGGTCAGGGGAAAAGGCAAGTGATGGATGTCATGCTGTGTGGAAGTACATCACGGTTACAGCAGATAGCTGGAGGAGCCGAGTACCCTGGGCTGGAAGGGATCACCAAGACTGTAGAGGTGGTAATGTATCAGGCTGTATAAACAGCATCAGACTGTGTAAACAAGGCGGTAGAAAACCAAGCAGTCTTACCGTCTCAGACCGGTGCCATCCGATTTGTAGGAGCTGATGTCTCCCCCGCTGGATCACTGCACCGCTAAGCGGTATTCCGGGTCCTTGCGTCAGGTGCAGGGTGCATAGCTGTTCGTGGAGATCGAGGATGGCCACCTCAATGTGTAGTCTCAACCGTCTCTTCCTCTGTGCCCTGCGATCACGTGATCGGAGTCCTCCCGTGGAATCATGTGCCCCTGAGCACCGGTAGGGAATGCCTGGGCGTGGCGTCCGGGCGGAAATGACGTAACGCGTTTCACATCTGAGTGTGTAGCTTCGTCTGACGAATGTCAAAATGTGAAGTGAGTAATCTGCACATGCAGCTATCCATGTTGCCGTGCATGTGCAGATTACTCACTTCACATTTTGAAATTTGCGCAGTGTAACTTCAGTTGGAGCCTATGCACTGCAATGGTTACTATACAATGTCAGGCTCTTGAAGACTAATCAGTGGAAGAACAAAGTGGAGACAGAGTAGGGAGAATAAGTCTGACATCAGACATGGAGGACATCTGCTGCAATTTGTAAGGTACATGCTTCTAATCTGATCCCTATACTCTGTGCAATAATTAATCCTGACCAATGAACTCTGTGTGCTGCTTACTCCTGACCCCTAAAGTCTGTGCATTACTTACTGAACCCTGACTCCTGAGCTTACTGTGTTACTTAATCCTGTCCCCCAAACTCTCTGTGTTACTTAATTCTGACCCCTGAACTCCCTATGTTACTTAATCCTGGCCCCTGAACTCTTTGTGGATTATTGAATCCTGACCCCTGAACTCTGTGCATTACCTAATCCTGACCCCTTAACTTTGTGTGTTATATATTTATGACCCCTTAACTCTGTGCATTACTTAATCCTGACCCCTGAACTCTCTGCATTACTTAATTCTGACCCCTGAAATCTCTGCATTACTTAATCCTGACCCCTGAAATCTGTGTATTACCTAATCCTGACCCCTGAACTCTCTACGTGATGTATACCTGACCCTTAAAGTCTGTGCATCACATAATCCTGTCACCTGAACTCTGTACGTTGCCTAATCCTGACCCCTGAATTCTCATCATTGCTTACTCCTGAACTCTGTGCATTAATTAAAGTGTTACTAAACCTACGACCCTGCATTCACTATATCTGATCTCCCACAGTACATAGAACATGGAAATGCAATAAGTGTTAGTAAATATAAACTGCTAAATACCCTTTTTCGTCAGCAGTTAGAACAGTCTTGTGACTTCTATGAGTGTCTGGTTAAAGCTTGAGTTATCATTCTGCCTCGATTGCCCTATGAGGATGGAGGACCCCTGGCCCTCTCTGTCTGGACAGTGCTGACTGGCCCTGTGCTGATCACATGCACTCTCCCAAGAAAAAAAAAAACTCTCTAGCAATACATACCAAACTGAGCATGTGCAGATTGTCTCCTAGGCTCTTTACTATCCGGAGTTGGATTTGGGACTCTGGAAGAAGGGGAGGATCAGAGGAGACAGGATCAAACAGCCTTTTTACACAATGCAAAGGGCTAACCCCTTAGGTTCCACAGTGAGTATAACAAGCATGTTTTATTGCATATACAGACTGATTTTACTGTTTACTGTGGGTTTAGTAGCTGCCATAATGCACTATGCAATTGTTTGTTAGAAACTAAGCCTCTAAATACCTTTTTGTTATGTAGCTTCAGGTTGGTCACATGACCCTGGGCCGCTCTAATACTCTGATCCAGGGCTACAGCAGGAGGAGCCGAGATCTCCCTCTGATGTCAGCCTGGAGGTCACGCGACCGCCAGCACGCGTGACCTCCAGGCTGACATCAGAGGGAGATCTCGGCTCCTCCTGCTGTAGCCCTGGATCAGAGTATTAGAGCGGCCCAGGGTCATGTGACCAACCTGAAGCTACATGACAAAAAGGTATTTAGGGGCTTTGTTTTTAACAAACAATTACATTAAAGTTCATTATGGCAGCTTAAAATAGAGGGGCTGGTAGTGAATTTTTTAGAAGTTTAGTTTACTTCTAACAGCAGCAGAGGGAGGGTGGAGACAGCTCACACAGACCTCTAAGCTGACAGTCAGGGAGGGGAGGGGGGAGAGAAGGGGGACAGCAGAGAGGAAAGCTGTGGATGACGTAGGCACATAAACTGACCACAGTGTCAGGGCTCAGCAGCCATGATAAACCGTGGTCAGTTTACAGAGGGGAGGGCAGAAACTGGCAGGATCAGCCAGCTTTTTTACAGCTTCCAGAGGGACAGGTTAGACAGCACATCCACTGTGCTGTTTAACCTGCTATAAGCAAACAGGATCTCTTTTTTTTTTTTTTTAGTTTTAGGGCTACAAACACTTTCCTCCTAACTCCTCCACTATACACATTGCCCTCTCTTAACATATAGAAGCATAGGCTCAAGTTTTATTTAACCATACCCCCTTCAGCCCCATCCACCTTTTTCCACATCTTGGGTACACTCATCATTCCTCTTCTCGTAGTACCCAAGGTATTTGTGGGCTTGGCTATAAATGAGGACATGGCTTTGTTTGGTGTGGTTCAAAATGGGTGTGGTCAGTAGAATGTCTTCAAATTTTATTTAGAAAATCTAGAAACCCTAGCTTAGGGGGTCATTTTGCACCACCCCAGAAGGAGAAGAGCTACATTTAAAACCTAGATTGGTCCTAGAAATCAAAGACATTTAGTAGATAGGACAATCCAATGTTAACTTTTGTGACCTGTGAAGATTTATATATTTAAAACTGGTCTCATTTCATTTTTTTATTACAGTGTTATGTCCCCCAAGTGAAAAATTATATGTAGTTCTCTGTCGCATCTTCCTGCATGTGTGCCAGCCTCCCCTTCCTCTGCATTCCTCTTGTGGGTACTTGACTCATGCTCTGCATGCTTTTAGTTTCCATTTCTAAGGAATACATATCCCATAGTACAAAGGTACTGCCCGCAAGCAGTAATTCCTGTGCTGACTCCGCCTCCTGAAACTCCAACTTTCAGCACCTCTGTAGTTCAGAAGGCAGGCTCTGTGAAATGTGTAACACAGCCATGCCTGTCAGGAGGATCATGTATGCAGCAGTGCACAAAGGCATGAGCATGTGGGCAGGTCAGGGTGACAGGGTGGTCATCACGTCCCCCATGTTTCTCTCCTCGTTGGTAGCCAAGCAAGGGTAACATGAGAGGCCTACCCCAGGGTGGGTTCTTCTGGGCTAAGCTAGGCACCTTGCACAGCCAAGGTCACTTTATTACACATGGGGTAGCTTTTGCTTTTAGTCATTTTCATCAATGCCCTGGGACAACCTGAGGCTGCCGTGGGAAAATACTCGACCTTAAGGTGGGCCTCTACTATTAGAGATGAATGTACACCATACACATTTGCACTGTAACTGTTCTCCAGTTACCTTGTGACAATGTACACCTTCTCTTTAATCTGCATTTAGGTGGGATATGATGAGCCTTGTCCACAACCACCTGTCCAGTGTTTTCCACTACTACTCCCCAGTAGCGGAGTGGGTCCCACCATGCACTCTGCGTGGACCCCACACGTGCACTTAACTCTTGAACCTCCGTACCCCTACCGGATGGGAACCTCTGTGGCGCAAATACGCTCCCGTTGCTGCTGTAAATCTTCCATTACCCTAGGTAACCATTTGTGTCTTCACACTACTCCACACCGATGTCTTCATACCCCAATGTGTTAAAACCCACTTCAGACCAGGCAAAGACAATGGGGTTTATTTACTAAAGCTGGAGAGTGCAAAATCAGGCTAACTGCTAGAAACCAATCAGCTTCCAGGTTTTATTATCAAAGCTTAATTGAACAAGCTGAGGTTGGAAGCTGATTGGCTACCATGCACAGCTGCACCAGATTCTGAGTGCACCAGTTTTAGTAAATCTACCCCAATATTTCCATACTTTACTTAGAAAAGTGCAAAATGAACATTTTAAAGTCATACAAGAACAGGTTTTTCCTATGTCCCTCCTCCTAACTACAGGTTTGTGTTGCCCCGGCATACCTGCAAAGGTGAAGTCCAGCAATTATAAGTCCTTCAGAGGCATTCTTATGCAGATGTTACTCCTTCAGAGGGATAGTCCAGTGCTAGTGGCTTCAGAGCGAACCCCAGGTTCAGATGATTTTACATCCCGATGGTGATAAACGTCATCCTTCTGCTACTCGCTGGTGTCATTCGCTGTCTTTCTCCTTTATGGGCACTGGTCTCAGATCTCTCTTGGTGCTCTCCACAAGGGAATCTCTGGATTCAACTCTACTCTACTTCCACTCTCCCCATACCGGACCACTGTTTGTCTTTTCTAACACAGGACTAGTGGGCTGGACCCAGAGAAGAATCCACCAAAAACCAAGGGTAGACTCCACCCAGAGAAGAATCCGACAAAAACCAAGGGTATTAACTCCTACACTCCTATAACACAGTTTGTGCACCTACACACAGAGCGAGAGCTGTATGTACAGCTGCACATATGCACATTAGCATGGATGAACGTGCACATTGGGCATTTTGGCATCCAGTGACCTATTTAAAGCAGTGCAGGAGTGTAGAGAATTGCTGAACGGTCGTCGGCTTCTATAGTCCGTGACCAGTCCTGCTTCTTCATCTGCACTCTGACCTGGCTTACGCTCTGACCCTGCTTGATCTCTGTCTGCTGATACCTCTGTCTGCTGATTCGGTACCTGTTTTGCTTATCTGATACTGAACTTGACCTGACTCTGCTTCCTGAGTCTGCACCTCTGCTGCCCCACTGTTGCCAACTTCTGTCTGCCCAACTATGCTTCTGGATGCTGCAAGCTCCTAGGATGACCTTCTGCACAGATTCCAGTCTTGAGTCCACTGAATTCCTGCGTTATCTAAAGCTTCTTCAGGCCAGGATCTTATACAGGCACTTGTGCCACTCTGTGCCTATTATACCCTGTCATCAACTCCAGGAAAAACGGGACAGGAAGTGTAAAGTAAGCCTCCTTGTCAGCTCTACCAGGTATGTGGCCACTCCCCCTGATGACATCCGGTTTGACGAAATGCGTTGGGTGGGGCCAGCATAGGTGATGATGCGATCACACAAGCCAGGACCTGGCAGTATACCTACTTACTACACTATGAGGCTGGTTTCACACTGATGCGAATTGGATGCGGGTTTCCCCGCATCCAATTCACATGACAGGTGAGTGTTCACACAGCTCCGTTGTGGCCATGGAGCGGATTGCACAAGGGTCTTGTGCGTCTTTGGCTCCATTTTAGATCCGAATTTAGGCAAAAATTTGGGTCTGATTCGTCCCTGAAATGGAGAACAGGGGAGCACCCGACCCCTGATTTTTCGTTGGATGCATTTTGAGTGATTTGCATATGGAAGGTCCTTTGGAGATCTAGCGATTCCCCAGCATTGATCATATTAAGAGCATGCTTTGACCATCCGTCATAGGTGGTTGTGCCTCATGGTAAGGTGGATATACTGTATATACACAAGCGGTGCTCGGGTGAAGGTTTCCCTGTAACTTTTGGTTAAAGGAGGAATCTGTTTCAGAGGGTTTATTTTGAGTGAACCTGGGAGAATTATTACACACTGTTGCGGTGGACAGTTATATACACTTTCTTTGTGATCCTTATACTGTATGAACTTTTTTCATTTGATGGTGATTTCATTATTACTATTTATTTTTTCACATGTAAATAAATTTAACACTATTTGTTTTTAAGCGCTGCACATATTTATACGTTTTTGTATTTTGGGTTAGTATCAAGACCTGTGGCGCTGCCTATTAATTTTTCAAATATAATTACACCTAAGTGTAGAGTTTTCCCTTTTATATATACAATAAATTTTCATGCTGTCCATTTGCCTTTCTCCACTCCTATGCTCCAGAACTTTCTAGAAGGCAGGGGAGAGCAATCAAACCTGCAGCCTGTGAAATCCAGAACAATCAAAAGAAAACAACAACTGCTCCACTGATTACAGAGGAGTCAAAAGGAACAAAATCTACTTAGCATGCTAGCAACCTCACTGGGAGGGCTTTACATCAGTTTGGACAGAGAGCTGGGGGAAGAGTCTGCAGGAGCCTGGCACTGCCTCCACTATCCGCTGCTCACGGTTGCAATGCTTTTCAGACTGATTTGCAAAAAATAAATAAATAAATGCACATTATTTTTTTTTTCCCCTGCAAATCTACATCCAGTTATTTTTTTGTGAAAGACAGACTTAGCTTTTAAATAGAAAGTTTAGTTTATTTCTAACAATCCCTATATTTTAAAGGATAAGTTTACCTTTTAGCAAAAAATAATAAATTCACATTTTTTTTGCAGGTAAAACAATATACATTTATTATTTTATGTCTCTGGTGCCTCTAAAGCATTACACCAGCTATCAGCAGATTGCTGGTGCCTTACATGTCTCCTGCAGACCTGTCAGTGTATCTGCAGATACAATCTGGCAGGAAGACTCAATAAACTACCACAATAAGCTCAATAAGCTCCACAGAGCCAAAATAGTTAATTGATAGCTATAAGCCGACAGGCTGTCGGGAATTGTCGTTTTTTATTCACAGAGAGTAACTTTAAGAGCCCATTCACACAGGGGCAACACGACTTCCAGCACGACTTTGGGAGGCAACTTGGACACGACTTGAGTATGAATCACAGCACGACTTGGGGCAACTTACAACACAACTTGAAGTCGCCTCCAGGACAGGGAACTTTACAAGTGGCCAATCAGAGCTTATCAGCTGTGTGTGAGAAGGAGGGGGCTGGCTGTTTAGTGGAGGAAATTACTTTCTGTTTCCTTTCTGCTTCCTGTAAAGTTGCCTCAGTATGAACAGTGATCAGACTTGGAGGCAACTTCCATTGAAATCAATGGGTACAAGTTGCCTTCAAGTTGGATTGAAGTAGTACAGGAACCTTTTCTGAAGTCGGAGCGACTGCAGTAGTGTGCATTAAGACAGATCCATTCACTTACATTGATTTATTCATGTAGCGCGACTTGAGGCGACTAGGGGCGACTTGAAGTCGGATCCAAAGTTGCCCCTGTGTGAATGGGCTCTTAATGTGACTTTCATATATTTACACGCTTGTCATCCATTACTTTGTATTGTATTAAATTATAGAGATTTGAAATTTTACCACTGGAGGGAACTCTCTATTTTAACCTAGCTTCACTTTTTTAATTTTGTATTCGATGTAGGAAGATTTTCACACTTTTTCCAGTCCTGGTCAGGTTAATTATGCGGACATGGCGTCCAAGATGGTGGCACCCAGCAGCAGTCTCAAGGCTTTTGGATGTCTAAACAAGAGAGGATTTACAGATATAAAAAAATGGCTGAAATATGTTGAATGCACATAAAATCTTAAGGGAAGATTGATGTTGAAATGAATGGTCTGGCCGACAGGGCTTCTTTAACCCCTTGCCTATACTGTGACAGGTTGGCTCACCTGCACGAATTGCTGTAGGTGTACGTCAGCCACTTTAAAAGCGATAGGGGGCGCCACCCGTGATCGCTCCTCAGAGAGCCAGAGCGGGGATCTGTCAATGTAAACAAACAGATCCCCATTCTGACACAGGAGTAGAGAGACATCTGCTGTTCTTAGTGATCAGGAACAGCGATCTCTCTCCTCCTCTAGCCAGTACACTCCCCCACAGTGAGAAACACCTTCCTAGGGAACACTTAACCCCTTGATCGCCCCCTAGTGTTACCCTGTTGCCTGCCAGTGTCATTTATACAGTAATCAGTGGCTATTTTTAGCTCTGATTGCTGTCACTGGTCCCAAAAAAGTGTCCAATCTTTCCACTGCAATGTCGCAGTCCCGCTAAAAAACGCAGATTGCCGCCATTACTAATTAAAAATAAATACATTTTAAAAATGCCATAAATCTATCCCCTATTTAGTAGATTGTAGACACTATAACTTTTGCGAAAACCAATCTATATATGCTTATTGCGATTAATTTTTTTACCAAAAATATGTAGAAGAATACATATTGGCCTAAACTGATGAAGAAATTTTTTTTTTAACTTTTTTTGGGATATTTATTATAGCAAAAAGTAAAAAATATTGCATTTTTTCAAAATTGTCGCTCTTTTTTTGTTTATAGCACAAAAAATAAAAATGGCAGAGGTGCTCAAATACCACCAAAAGAAAGCTTCATTTGTGGGAAAAAAAGGACATAAATTTTGTTTGGGTACAACGTCGCACAGCCACGTAATTGTCAGTGCCGTCGCAAAAAATGTCCTAGTCATTAAGGGGGTAAATCCTTCCAGTCCTTAAGTGGTTAAAGTCAGGCTCCAAAAACAACAGCTCAAATTGAAACATAAGTATTTTGCTGCTCTTGTTAGTCTTAATTTGGCTATAAACGATTCAAATTTTTTTGGTCAGCCTTTGGGCAGAACAAAAAAAATCTCACACATTCCTCCATCCATGCCGCGACAGCTATGTCTAAAGAACGCACTCTTTATTAACTCTCAGTGATCTCACAATACAGTTTTTTGACAACGTATAGAACAATTTAATTTGGGTTTAAGGACTTGTTCATTTGGGTGGGCAGGGGGTAAAAGCAGGCAGTTGAGCTGTGGTTTTACCACCCACCTAAACACAGTAATGCAAGTACTCAGGGCTGTACACATGACTTTGCCACAATGCTTTACTTCGCATCTGAGGAGAAAATTAAACGGCATATCGCTTCTGGCAGGCAGTACTGTCACTGAACATAACCCATGCAAGTTAATGGGGCTGCGCCTCAAGTGCCCTGTGGTTGTAGAGCGGTGGGTTGGAAATTTGAGGGTTAAAACAGGTGGTGTGGACACGACATATCACCTCCACACCCCCTGCCAAATGCCCTTTGAAAAATGATCCATCGCTTTTCAGAGTGGGTGCAATAATAAGCATCCGTGTGCATGAGCCCCACCACATCTTTAAAAAGCCTGCACAGGTATAATATCCAGATAGTTCTCAGTAGTATTTATTATGTCAGTAAAGAACTCCATATAGGAATGCAAAATTCTACCTTAAAGTATAACTAAAGGCAAACCATTTTTTTTTTTTTCGTTTTTTGAGTGCAGAGAGGTTAGAATGCTTGCCAGTTTTTATTGCTGTCTGTGCCCCCGTTAAGGAGAGTCACCCTCTCTATTTGTCCTGTTTACCAAAATCATTGAAAGTGAAAGTAAAAGAAGATCACACATTTTGGGTTGTCCCCAGAAAAGTGATAGCGGGGAAAATTTTCAATGGGGATACTAGTTCCAGTATCCTAGGGGTCCCCAATTGTCAGTTAAAGCGACGCAGTACCGTATCACAAGAAGTGCTGTGGTCATTGAGCAGCCAATACTTCCGGGGCTGAAGTGGTTAAACCCTAACCATTTCTCTACCAAGTAAACCTTGGCATATACAGTATAAATATGTAACTGTACACATAAACATATACAATTTCTCACTGAAACCCACATGTTAAAGATTCTTTTGAAGTAACTTCATAGTGTTTAACTTTACCAAACTACAATTTTAGAATGAGGCAGCAGATTGCAGCTTAAATAAAAACCACAAAATAACTGCATAGTACAAAACACACAAATGAGATCACAAGACTAACACTAACAAAATGCAGTTATATCAATGGCTTGATTAGTCATTGCCTCTCTATTTGTTTCAGGATAATCTGAATGAGTTTTTCTAGTTTTGGAAAGAGTAGAGGAGGGTTATATCCTCTGCCAGGGTTTAATTATTGTCTGTGTCCTTGCTGGGTACATTACATTTCTTCTCAGTTCTTATCCCAGTGACATCCAAGGCATAGTTCCCAACTGTCCCTGATTTTGAGGGACTGTCCCTCATTCGGAACAAAGTCCCTCTGCCTCTCTTTCCTCCTCATTTGTCCCTCATTTTGCGACTTTCTGAAGTTTAAACGGAGCATCAGAGTGGGAAAGAAAGGGGATTTAAGTGACTTTGAATGTGGCATGGTTGTTGGTGCCAGACCGGCTTGTCTGAGTATTTAAAAAAACGCTTATCTACTGGGATTTTCATGCACAACCATCTCTAGGGTTTAAAGAGAATGGTCCGAAAACGAAAAACAGAAAACATCCAGTGAGCGGAAGTTGTGTGGCCGAAAATGCCTTGTTGATGTCAGAGGAGATTGGGCAGACTGGTTCAAGATGATAGAAAGGCAACAGTGACTCAAATAACCCTTCGTTACAACCAAGTGTAGCAAGGTCTCTGGCCTTGTCCAGTCTAATGAGAACTTTCCAAGCCAAAGATAGCTGACCTCCTCCTGTATGTGGTGGGTTGTGCGGTATAGTGGGTGCAAGGTGGACAGAGTTATTGGCCTCCAGACACTTCTTGGATGTAAAAGAGGTATTATTTCTGCCAGGTAAGTCCCTGGCAGTTTTCCCGAGTGTGGCTCGGGGTTACATTTCAGCACCATTAGCGGTAACCCCGAGCCACACTCGGGATTGCATCGCAGGATCCTGGTGTGGCTTTACTTACCTTGTCCCCGGGATCCTGCGATGTCCCCCGCAGTGTCCGTGGGCTCTGTCCTCCTCCGAAGCCTCTCCTTGCCAGGCTCCGTTCCCTGCGAGCGTCGCAACGCACGGGGGCGGAGCCTGGCGGCAAATTCAAAAAAATTTAAAAATCATAACACATACAGTACTGTAATCTTACAGATTACAGTACTGTATGAAATGATTTCACATCCCCTTTGTCCCCAGTGCTTTGGCCCATGCCCTGCATGCAGTTTTATATTGCATATACTGTTCTTTCTGCCTGGAAACTGGAGATTGTCCATAGCAACCAAAAAGTGTCCCTTTACGTCAAAAATGGCTTTAGACCAGCTAGAAAACAGCAATAGTGAATTAGAACACTTGCAGAAATGAGCGATAGTGAATCGTGTGGAAATATATTTTATCACTATTTATTTTTATTTTTTTTAATTATTTTTTTTTTTTTATTATATTATAATTTATGTTTTTGTGTTTCAAACTTTATCATACCCGGGATATCTACTAGACTCTTGTTTGGACAGATTTAAGTGTGTTATTGTTAAGAATTACAGACCTACAATATTAAAACGACAAATTTCCATGCAAAATAATTGTACCGCTTTCAGCACCTAAAATCCGAAATAATCATACCGCCAGGGAGGTTAACAGTCCTTTTTTTATATTTTTTGGGGGAAATAGGGTTAGGGCCAGGACACCCCTAGGTAGCTGCAAATTCAACTGGCAGACTCTGAGACGTCAAAAGGAGGACAGCTGTGCAGGGAAAGGCCCCAGCAAGAAGCTACATCTGCACTTGCAGGAATGCTGTCTCCTATGGCAACAGTCTTTAACAGTTCCTAACTCAAACGTAACAGTCCTTTCAACGTCACTACAACGGCTTCTTGTAGTTCTTCGACACTGAATGCCTTGAGCTTCTCCAAGGTTTGCGGTGGTATCCCCTCAAGCGCCCCCCCCCCCGCTTCTCTGCTGGGTCCCTTGCTTGGCACTCCAGATACTTCTCAAGCTAAATGGCTCGGTCCCGGGCTTGACTAACAAGGCTGCTCTGCAAGCGTCTCCTCCGCGAGTTGGGTCCCTGACTTGATCACCACCTGAAGTTTCCCGATTATCCACCGTGCCCTTTCCGTGGGAATGTGGTTCCGGTACTTGCTTCAGTTACTCACTGTGGTCCCTGGTAGGGATGGGCAAATGGTTTGGGTCGAACTTTCATTGTTCGGGCGTTTGGCGAGTAGCCGAACAAAGGGGTCGTTCGACCGTTTGTTTGGCCCATCGAACCGACCACAATGCATTGCTGCACTGAACAGTGCATTGCAAGCCCTGATTGGCTGAAGCAGTGAAAGCTTCAGCCAATCAGGGCACAGAACACTGTCAGAGTCATGATTGGACACTGTCATCATGACTTTATCCAATCATGGCTCATTCCCGCCCCACAGTATAAAAGTATTCTTTCAATGGCAGCCATTTTCAATGTGATTTCGGCGTGGAGAGAGATAGAACAGGGCTCTGTTCAGTGCTATTAGTAAGTTAGTGTGCTATACTGTGCTATTTTGCTTCAATTGTCAGTGTAGAATATTAGTTTAGTGTTAGTCTAGGGATAGTGTGAGTGTAGTGAGGAGGACCATCATTCAGCTTTGCATAGTGTGCAGATAGAGTAGGGACAGCTCAGATAGTTTCACTGTAGTGTAGTGAGACCGTGTCATTCATACATACATTAGTGTAGAGTAGGGACAGCTCAGATAGTTTCAGTGTAGTGTAGTGAGACCATGTCAGTAATCTTTACATTAGTGTATAGCTAGAGCAGGGACAGTTCAGATAGCGTCAGTGTAGTAGCGGTTGAACACCGTCTATTTGATTGCATTACTGCCAGTTTAACGCAATTTACTTCTGTGTGTATTACTGCCAGCTTAAAGCCATATAGTTCTGTGTGCGTTACTGCCAGTTTAACACCATATAGTTTTGTGTGCGCTACTGCCAGTTTAATGCCATATAGTTCTGTGTGTGTTACTGCCAGTTTAACGCCATATAGTTTTGTGCGTTACTGCCAGTTTAACGCCATTTACTTCTGCGTGCGTTACTGCCAGTTTAACGCCATATAGTTCTGTGCCACACTGTACGTTTGGCGCATTATATTGCAGTATATTATAGTGTATCCGTGGAGTGTGTCAGTGTAGTGTGAGTACTCAAATTAAAGGGCACCAAACACCTCTTTACATTGATTAAAGTGCATCTACGCACAGATTTCAACTTCTTCTTTAAATTTGCTTATAAGCACCGCCCCCTCCCTCCCAATAATATCTGGGAGGACAACAAGGAGAGGCAGTCGTTCCCTTGGCACTGTAAGGAGGCCAGCAACAAATGTGTCCACAGGCAAAGGTGGATGTGGTGGTCAGTCCTCAGGCAGGGCATCATTTCCTGTGTTTAGTGAGTTTGCCCTTGCTATCCAGCCACAGCATGCAGAGGAGGTGGTGGACTGGCTTACTAAACCTTCCTCATCCTCCTCTTCCTCTGTCACGCAAACAGAGACAAGTGTGCAGTCCTCTGCAGTTGCCAGAGTGGATAAACCTGCCTCCTTGTCCACATCTATTTCTGCCAAAGCCCCAACATCAGCTATTGAGGAGTCAGCTGAGTTATTTGACCACAGCGTCAGCCACTTGCTCCTTGATGATGTCCAGCCATTACTGGATTCAGATGTTGGTTCTGAGGTTGAGGATGACAGGAATATGAGCCTAGAGAGAGGGAGAAACACTGGTAGACAAATTGGCATTCATGTTCCCCAAGCTGCAACGTATTGCCAAGTTGTCTCCAGTGGTAAAGGTGAAGATGGAGGAGATGGAGATGATGATGATGATGTCACTCATGCGACTTGGGTGCCAGATAGAGCAGAGGAGGAAACTGAAGGTGAGGCGGCACAACCCCAAGGAGGTCGACTTTAAGAAAGAGTAGAGAGCAGCCACCCTATTCCATCACATTCTGCAGCTGTTATTTCCCATCCCACTCCCCAAAGCTCAGCTGCCTGGCCCTTTTTCAGCACATCTGCAGCAGATCGCACTGTTGCTATCTGTAAACTGTGTCTCAGGCAAATCAAACATGGCAAAAACACCAACCATACGCATATCATTGCAATTTTTTAGCCTTCATCAAGAGCACTTCTGTAGGGTTACGGTGGGAAGGCGCCCCCGACACCCAAAGAATAATTTTTCTGCACCTGTTTGACAGGTGCATATCATTGCAATTTTTTACATCAATGCCAATTCTTGCTTTCATCAAGAGTACATCTATAGGGTTACGGTGGGAAGGCGCCAATTTTTACGCACTCATTTACACACCCATATACAAAGTCAAAGTGACACGAGAATGTATCCAAAAAATCTCTAATCTTGTTCCCAGTGCACTACATTGTGGCCTCTTCATACACACTGGCTTCCCAGCTTTTGCTGAGCAAAATAATGACAGCTTGCAGGGAAAATTTCTTTTTTTTTGGCTTTATAAATGCAATTATTGCTGCAGCAGATTCTAAACATGGTACAGATCTGCCACTTTACAGGTAGACTAAGGGGACCCCCCCAGGCACTATATTGGAAGGAATTTTTTATTTTTAGGCTTTCACTTTAAAAATCAAAAAAATCACTGCTCATTTAAAAATTATGTTTTTCACAACCTTTTCTTTTATTGATACATGTCCCTCGGGGCAGGACCCGGACTCCTATAACCACTGTATGCCCAATTACTTGCATATAAGCCTTCAAAATGGGCACTTTTGATGTTTAACATTTGGGTCCCATTGACTTTAATGGGGTTCGTTATTCGGGTCCAAACTTTCACGGTGTTCGAAAGTTCTGGTGTGAACCGAACAGGGGTCCGTTTGGTCCATCCCTAGTCCCTGGTAAAGGTGGTCGGTCTCTTTGTGGCGACAGCTTCCCTTCTACCTCCGACCACTGACAGGTTCTCCGGCCGGCAGAATTGTCAGTTCTGGTTGGACTGCAAGCCACAATCCCAACCCTGCGCTGTTCTCATTACTTCTGGATAGGCCCTCACAAGCCTAGCAGCTAGATGTCCCTGGGATAGGCCCAATCTCTGGCCCAGTAGCCCAGGGCGTACGACACACGTCCACCCAGACAGCGGTCCAGGTGGCACAGAACACAGATCACAGCCGATGGCTCCCGCTGCTCTCAGTCAATTCCTGTGAAGAAGGAGCAGGGGGTGGAGCTGAACCAGGCTGTGTGTGTCAGTAGATGCACACAGCCCTGCTTAGGATCAAGCTTACACGTCTGCCCCCATAGCAAGCACTTCCTATGGGGGCAGACACAGAAGAGGAGGAGCAGACAGGACCGGCGGGGGACCCCAGAAAAGCTAAGGGTCCGCTCTGTGCAATACTATTGCACAGAGCAGATAAGTATAAAATGTTTATTTTAAATTAAAACAAAAACATTGACTTTAGAAACAATTTAGGGAGGCATGAATGGCCCAGGTGCTTGTTCACATTTATTTTATTAGTTTTATCAGATTGTCTTTTAACACATCTATCTAAGCCATGTAACATGTAGTACATGTAGAATTGTGCTAAAACAACACCTAATATTGGATATCAGCACAATTTCCTTTATAGATAAAACATTAGAGAAGGTAATTAAAGTGTATTTAATCCAAAAAACTAAAATACAAAGTAAGTGTAGCTAAAATTCAAAAAAAGATAAATAAACACAAGGGATATGACTTTTATGCCCCGTAAACACGGTCGGATTTTCCGATGGAAAATGTCCGATCGGAGCGTGTTGTCGGAAATTCTGACCATGTGTGGGCTCCATCGGACATTTTCCATCGGATTTTCCGACACACAAAGTTTGAGAGCAGGATATAAAATTTTCCGACAACAAAATCCGTTGTCGGAAATTCCGATCGTGTGTACACAAATCCGACGGACAAAGTGCTACACATGCTCGGTGACGTACGTGTTTTACGTCACCGTGTTCAGAGCGATCGGATTTTCCGACAACTTTGTGTGACCGTGTGCATGCAAGACAAATTTGAGCCAACATCCGTCAGAAAAAATCCTAGGATTTTGTTGTCAGAATGTCCAAACAAAGTCTGACCGTGTGTACGGGGCATAAGTCAGTAGGATGTGTACTGATTACTATTTTTTTGTTGAAACTCTCCTCTGTCTCTCCACTTGGCATATCATGGGGTAAAGGCAAGTCCTGCACAACATGGGCCACTGGAAGGGCTGGACAGTGTTGGAAAATCTAGAGTAAAACAATATAAGAGACATAAAATCATCTGTATGGACATCATGCATCTATGTAAGCCAGACGCGTCTCATTGGGGTATACCAACTCTTCAGGGGCGAATGCAATGGTGATCTATAAAGAGACATAACCATATGGTATAATATTGTAGCTGAATAATAGGAATAAGTACTGGGTGTAAGGGACAGGGTGGACATCCCTATAAATACTCATGTCAACTGCATAGATGTGAACAGAGGATCAGAGCTGTTAGAAAGGTCCAGCATGGAAGCTGAGGTAGAGACACCTGGACACGCAGGGAGCACTGTAGATTCCCCAAGGACTATGTACAAATGTAGGTGAAAGTGAGCCAACACCTCTGTGGATTGAGATCAGTAGCAGAGGCCTCACCAGGGGGTGGCTATTGGGGCTACAGCCCCGAGCCTGGGGCTAATAGCCCCGAGTCTCTTGTCCGGTCCAGAATGCAGGGGACAGGAGCGGACTGATCCGTAGTAGCGCTGGCTCCGGTTCCGCCCCCCCCCGACTCTACTCTTGTTTACTGGTTGCTATAGCCGCCTAGCGGCTAGCAACCAGTGACGTCACTGACTACTGTGCCCACACTGCCCGGCATTCAAAGCGGAGGAGGATTGCACTTCCTCCTCCTCCGCGCTAGTACTCATGCCATTTCTGGACTGGAGCGGCCCAGTCCTATCCCAGCGCGCTGTGACAGGAAGAGGAAGAAGGCGGCAAGCACAATTTGGCCGCCGTGCGACATCGATCGGCGCTCGGGCGGCTCTCCTCCGGCTCCCTCACACACCAGCACCATGGCTGAGCTGCTGCTGCAGGACCTGGTCACAGGTAGGTCAGTCAGTGTGTGTATGGCAGGTACCAGGTCAGTGTGTGTATGGCAGGTACCAGGTCAGTGTGTGTGGGTCAGGTAGGTCAGTGTGTGTGGGTCAGGTAGGTCAGTGTATGTGGGTCAGTGTATGTAGGTCAGTGTGGGTCAGGTAGGTCAGTGTCTGTAGGTCCGTGTGGGTCAGGTAGGTCAGTGTGTGTGGGTCAGTGTATGTAGGTCAGTGTGGGTCAGGTAGGTCAGTGTATGTAGGTCAGTGTACGTCAGGTATTTCAGTATGTGTGGGTCAGGTAGGTCAGTGTATGTAAGTCAGTGTGGGTCAGGTAGGTCAGTGTATGTAGGTCAGTGTATGTCAGGTAGGTCAGTGTGGGTGGGTCAGTGTGTGTGTGTAGGTCAGGTAGGTCAGGTAGGTCAGTGTATGTAGGTCAGTGTGTGTAGGTCAGTGTACGTCAGGTATTTCAGTGTGTGTGGGTCAGGTAGGTCAGTGTGTGTGGGTCAGGTAGGTCAGTGTGTGTGGGTCAGTGTATGTAGGTCAGTGTGGGTCAGGTAGGTCAGTGTATGTAGGTCAGTGTACGTCAGGTATTTCAGTGTGTGTGGGTCAGGTAGGTCAGTGTGGGTCAGGTAGGTCAGTGTATGTAGGTCAATGTACATCAGGTATTTCAGTGTAGGTAGGTCAGTGTGGGTAGGTCAGTGTGGGTCAGGTAGGTCAGTGTATGTAGGTCAGTGTGGGTCAGGTAGGTCAGTGTATGTCAGGTAGGTCAGTGTGGGTCAGGTAGGTCAGTGTGTGTGGGTCAGTGTATGTAGGTCAGTGTGGGTCAGTGTGTGTAGGTCAGGTGGGTCAGGTAGGTCAGTGTATGTAGGTCAGTGTATGTCAGGTATTTCAGTGTGTGTGGGTCAGGTAGGTCAGTGTATGTCAGTGTAGGTCAGTGTATGTAGGTCAGTGTGGGTCAGGTAGGTCAGCGTGGGTGGGTCAGTGTATGTAGGTCAGTGTATGTAGGTCAGTGTGGGTCAGTGTGTGTAGGTCAGGTGGGTCAGGTAGGTCAGTGTATGTCAGGTAGGTCAGTGTATGTCAGGTAGGTCAGTGTATGTCAGATAGGTAGGTCAGTGTGTGTGTCAGGTAGGTAGGTCAGTGTGTGTGTCAGGTAGGTCAGTGTATGTCAGGTAGGTCAGTGTATGTGGGTCAGGTAGGTCAGTGTGGGTCAGGTAAGTCAGTGTATGTAGGTCAGTGTATGTCAGGTAGGTCAGTGTATGTAGGTCAGTGTATGTCAGGTAGGTCAGTGTATGTAGGTCAGTGTATGTCAGGTAGGTAGGTCAGTGGGTGTATGTCAGGTAGGTCAGTGTGTGTGTCAGGTAGGTCAGTGTGTGTCAGGTAGGTCAGTGTATGTCAGGTAGGTCAGTGTGTGTGGGTCAGGTAGGTCAGTGTGGGTCAGGTAGATCAGTGTGGGTGGGTCAGTGTATGTAGGCCAGTGTGGGTCAGGTAGGTCAGTGTATGTAGGTCAGGTAGGTCAGTGTGGGTCAGGTAGGTCAGTGTATGTAGGTCAGTGTGGGTCAGGTAGGTCAGTATATGTCAGTGTAGGTCAGTGTGGGTCAGGTAGGTCAGTGTATGTAGGTCAGTGTGGGTCAGGTAGGTCAGTGTATGTCAGTGTAGGTCAGTGTGGGTCAGGTAGGTCAGTGTATGTAGGTCAGTGTGGGTAAGGTAGGTCAGTGTATGTCAGTGTAGGTCAGGTAGGTCAGTGTATGTAGGTCAGTGTGGGTCAGGTAGGTCAGTGTATGTCAGTGTAGGTCAGTGTGGGTAAGGTAAGTCAGTGTAGGTCAGTGTGGGTCAGGTAGGTCAGTGTATGTAGGCCAGTGTGGGTCAGGTAGGTCAGTGTAGGTCAGTGTGGGTCAGGTAGGTCATTGTACACAACCACACAACCCCTCCGCCCAACCAAAAAAACCCAGCGCCACTAGAGGCCCCCCGTGCCGGCCTTGGACTTCGGGCTGAAGCCCCTGGTCTTTTTGCCACCTAGCAACGCCCCTGATCAGTAGTATATATTGAATGTATAATATTGATAAGAAGTGTGAAGAGCCCATACACCAGTTCAAATGAAGGGAAGAACTGAGCATAGATGAAAAAACAGATACTCAAAAAAACACCGAATATGAAAGAGGAAGAAGGAGAAGAAACGAAAAGAAGGGAAAAAAAAAAAAAAGGAAAAATATGTCCTGGGTGAGATAGGGAAGGAACCAAAGAGAAAGATGAACATGGTGATTTACCTTGTTGGTTCACATAGAAATTGGGAACCAAAATCACAAGTGAATGCTTGCATATGAGGTGTTACCAAAGAGACACATAGGGGATTATCTACTAGAGGAAAATCCACTTTGCACTGCAAGTGCACTTGAAAGTGCATTGAAAGTGCACTGAAAGTGCACTTGGAAGTAAAGTCGCCGTAGATCCGAGGGGGACATGCAAAGAAAATAAAAAACAGCATTTTAGCTTGCACATGATTGGATGATAAAATCAGCAGAGCTTCCACTCATTTCAGATCTACCCCTTAGATTTAGAGCGACTGCACTTCCAAGTGCACTTTCAGTGCAATTTTACGTGCACTTGCAGTGCAAAGTGGATTTGCCTTTCGTAAATAACCCCATAGACACCAAGTGAGGCGAATTTAAATGCTCCCAGCTGATACAGCGTGTCCCACCCAGCATGGCAAGAAAGGGGAGGCATCCGTGCCAGAGCGAAAAAATCCGCCCACACAGGCTCAGATACCACCCCAATGTCAGCCTTGATGGAAAAAAAAAACTTGCTCATGCGGTGCGACATCAAAAGGTGTTGCACACCCAGAGCGGTAATGTCAGGGGAATGCCAGAATCAGGGCCTGTCAGTATAGGCATTTCCCCATGCGCCTGCGTGGTAGAATTGCACATCGGCGCGTACCGTTTCACAGTCAGCGGGTACGAGCGCGTGTCCTGAACGGATCAGCTCACGTGGGTGCACGACGCAGCGCATCAATACGAACGCGTGCACGCACATTGGGACGTTCCCCTGGCGGGCCCATATAAAGACAGCTATGTCCTGTGTTTGTTGCTGGTTTGTCTTTTCAGCTCCTGTAACCTGTTCCTGAATCTGTGTACCTGTGCCTACCCGTTGTGACCTGGACCGACCCCGACTCTGCTTGAACCTCTCTTGTGCTTGACCCTCGGCTACCTTCTGGACTTCGCTACCTGCCTGATTACCTGTGTTTGACCCTTGGCCTGTTCCTGGACTTTCCTCTGCCTTACCCTACTGTGGATTATCTGCCTGCCTGATTACCTGTGTTTGACCCTCGGCCTGTTCTTGGACTTGTCTCTGCCTAACCCAGTGTTGGACTATTTGCCTACCTGAATACCGGTGTTTGACCCCCGGCCTGCTTCCGGACCTCTGCCTTGTGGTTGACCTTCAGTATCCGGCTCAGCCACCCTGCACGGATCTCTTCACGGCCTGAAGTATCGCCCAGCTCCTCTACTACCTGCTGGCGACCCGTGCTCCTTTGTGCCCAATACCCGCTGTGCCATCTCCAGAGGGTATCGTGCACCCAGCTGCAAGGGGAGCCTCTCTCAGCAACTCGGCCTTGGTAAGTACCTGACAGTACAAACCAGCCATGAGCGAGGCCGACAGAGCTGGCTCTCCCCTTGAGGCACTCTGCCAGCAGGTTACAGCCCTCACCCAGGCTGTCCAGAGACTCCAAGACGGCTATTTCCAGATAGAGGGTCGTCTGCAACATCTAACCACATTTCCTAACCCCTCAGACGCCGCATCAGCATCTGCCAGTGGAACATCTTCCTCTCGGGATCAAGCTAACCCAGCTCCTGCAGCAGTAATGGTCTTACCTGAACCTAGGGTTCCCATTCCGGAACGATTCTCCGGGAACCGGAAGAAGTACAGGGCATTTAGAAATGCTTGTTTACTATACTTTGCCCTTCAACCCAGGACTTTTTATTCTGAGACTGTGAAAGTGGGGTTCATTATCTCTTTGCTTTCTGACGAACCACAATCCTGGGCTCACAACCTTCTCGAGCAAAAGAGTCCCCTCCTTGACTCTGCAGATACATTTTTCGATTCCATGGCCCAGCTATATGACGATCCTCAGCGTACTGCCAGGGCTGAGTCCATCCTGCATACCCTGACCCAGGGAAAAAGACCAGTGGAAGATTACACTGTGGAATTTCGAAAATGGTCAGGGGACACCAACTGGAACGAGGCCGCATTAAAATATCAGTACCGCCAGGGACTCTCAGAGATCCTAAACGATGAATTGGCTCGAGTAGATACCCCGGCCTCCCTAGAAGACCTGATCCAGCTCGCTATTAAGCTGGATAGACGTCTCCGGGAACGTCGCAGCGAGCGTTTCCAGTCTCCAAGACCCACTTGGATGATGCCGCGGGTACCACCTGTTCCTGCACCCCCTACAGCTTCTTCGTCATCCTCTCATGGTGAGCCCATGCAACTGGGTCTAGTTCGACCCCCACTCACTCCTGATGAAAAGCTCCGCCGGCGCCAGGCTAACCTTTGTCTATATTGTGGAGGGGCCGGTCACTTCTTAAACAACTGCCCTGTTAGACCCATTAAGTACCGCCCACGGTCTGCCACGAACTTTCAAGTCGCTAGTTCAAGTCAGTCTCATCTTGTCCTCATGATCTCATTACAGGTGGTGGAAGAGAAGGTCCGGTTGCCAGCCATCATTGACTCAGGAGCCTGCAGTTGCTTCTTGGATGCATCTTTGGCCCAAAACCTGCACATCCCATTACGAGTTAAGGAGCAACAGCTGCAAATCCACCTGGCAGATGGATCCCTACCCTGTTCTGGGCCTGTCACACAGGAAACTGAGCCTATACTCACCCACATAGACTCTGATCATTCCGAATTTCTTTGCTTTGACATTATAAGCTCACCTATGTTTCCCATCATTCTGGGGTTTCCGTGGTTGCAGGCCCATGATCCTCAGATAAATTGGAGCAAGAAAGAAGTCCTCTTCTCTTCCATGTACTGTTCTCAGCACTGCTTTTCACCAAAATGCAACAGAACAGTTCCATGTCTAACTCTACAACCAGTACCGGATAATCTCCAACATGTCCCAGCAGCATACCATGAATTCCTGGACATCTTTGATAAGAGGAAAGCTGACAGTCTACCACCGCACCGACCCTATGATTGCCCCATCGACCTCCTACCCGTTTCCGAAATCCCCTTCGGCCGCATTTTTCCTCTATCAGAGATCAAGCTAGAAGCCCTTCGCTCCTACATTGATGAAAATCTTGAAAAGGGATTCATCCGAGCTTCTTCTTCTCCAGCTGGAGCGGGAATCTTTTTTGTCGAGAAGAAGGATGGATCCTTGAGGCCTTGTGTGGACTATAGGGAGCTTAACAAAGTTACCATCAAGAACAGGTACCCGCTCCCTCTTATTCCTGAACTTTTCCAGCGTCTCCGAGCCGCTCAGATCTTTACTAAATTAGATCTCCGAGGGGCGTACAACTTGGTTCGGATACGAGAAGGAGATGAATGGAAGACAGCTTTCCGGTCCAGATTCGGGCACTTCGAATATTTGGTGATGCCCTTTGGCCTTTGCAATGCCCCGGCTACGTTTCAACATCTAGTCAACGACATCTTCCGTGAGTATCTAGATAACTTTGTAATTGTTTATCTCGATGACATCCTGATCTTTTCCACCACTTTAGAAGCACATCGTACCCATGTGAAGAAAGTACTCTCGATCCTCAGAAGACATGGTCTATACTTAAAAGGGGAAAAATGTGACTTCGAGAAAGCTACCATCCAGTTCCTCGGATTCATTATCTCAGTAGGAGGGGTCGCAATGGATCCGCAGAAAGTTAGGGACATCCAGGAATGGCCAGCTCCCATAGATAAAAAGGGAATTCAGCGATTCGTTGGCTTCGTCAATTTCTATCGCAGATTTATTAAAGGTTTCTCCTCTATCATCTCCCCTATTACTCAACTAACTCGCCAGCAGACTAGATTCCAATGGTCCCCGGATGCGCAAGAAGCCTTCGATGAACTAAAGAGACTGTTTATATCGGCTCCTATCCTCCAACATCCCAATCCAGTCCTACCCTACGTGCTTGAAGTGGATGCTTCGGAGTCAGCAATAGGGGCAATCCTGTCTCAGAGAAGTGGCCAAAAAGCCTTGCTCCATCCAGTGGCCTTTGCCTCTCGTAAACTCAACCCTCCGGAGAAGAATTATGATGTCGGGGATCGAGAGTTACTTGCTATAAAGTTTGCCTTAGAAGAGTGGAGATATCTGCTGGAAGGGGCATTCCAACCCATCATGATCTTCACTGACCACCGTAACCTAGAATATCTTCGAACAGCTAAACGCCTCCGACCTCGCCAGGCCCGTTGGGCCTTGTTCTTCTCCAGGTTTAACTTCCATATTACCTATCGACCTGGCTCTAAGAACGGGAAGGCGGACGCGCTTTCCCGTATGTTCCCAGAAACCAGTGAACCGGAAGAACCTGGAACCATCCTAGCTCATCACAACTAGCCTCTTAGCCTCTTAGCCTCGTTCAGCCCAATCTTAGGTCAATTATTATACAAGCCTCCAGTCAATGTACAGAACCTGAAGTATCCTCCCTAGAGAAGAAAGATGGTCTGCTATGGGCCCAGGACAAGGTATTCGTGCCACTCCCAGTACGACTTCAGATTCTTCAAACCTTCCACGATCACAAGTTGGCAGGACATTTTGGTATACAAAAGACCTCCGAACTAATTAATCGCTCGTTCTGGTGGCCGGGGTGGAGACAAGACTGCAAAAGATATATACAATCTTGCATTACTTGCCAACGCAATAAGGGATCTAATGCCAAATCGTGGGGACTCTTAAGATCTTTATCTATACCAGAACGTCCCTGGACAGAGGTCTCTATGGACTTTATTGTCGATCTGCCTCCTTCCGAGAAGTTTACTACCATCTTAGTGGTTGTTGACTGCCTTTCAAAGATGGCCCACTTCCTGCCATTGGTAGGCACTCCTTCTGCTTCCACTACTGCAGAAGTCTTTATAAAAGAAGTAGTAAGACTCCATGGCGTCCCCCACAACATTGTATCCGATAGGGGGATTCAGTTCACGTCAAGATTCTGGAAGGATATGTGTAAGTCCTTAGAAATCAAGACATCTCTCTCTTCCGCCTATCACCTACAAAGTAATGGCCAGACATAAAGAACAAATCAATCCTTAGAGCAATACCTTCGATGTTTCTGCTCCTGGTCCCAGGACAACTGGTCTTCCCTCTTACCGTGCGCAGAGTTCGCCTACAACAATTCTGTACATTCTGCCATCAACCAAACACCTTTCTGGGCAAACTATGGTTTCCACCCTTCCTTTCTCCCGGATTCTATTCCCGAAGTCACAACTCCCGCAGTACAAGACCATATACATATTATCCAAACAAACTTTTTACAAATTCAGGAAACAATGAAGAAAGCTCAAGAAAGTTATGAAGAGTTCTATAACAGGGGAAGAAGAAGTAACCCAAGTTTCAAGGTTTGAGATAAAGTATGGCTATCAGCCATCAACCTCAAATTACCTTGCCCATCACGCAAACTAGGCCCGAAATTCATTGGTCCTTTTGAGATTAAGAGGGTTGTAAACCCCGTGGCTTTTGAACTGACCCTACCTAATTCCTATCGGATACATCCGGTGTTCCATGCCTCTTTAGTAAAACCGGTCACTCCTAACTCTTTTCCAGGAAGGGAAGAACTACCTCCTCCACCAATCCGGATTGAAGGGGAGGAAGAATTCGAAGTGGAGGCAATAGTAGATTACAAATGGAGGGGGGGGCAGGAACAGTATCTAGTTAAATGGAAAGGGTACCCCCCGGAGGACAATTCTTGGGAGCCCGCTAGCAATATCCATGCCCCTCGTTTAGTGCGAGAGTTTCACAGAAGACATCCTGGGATCCAAGCTAGGTTGGGCACCCGGAGGTTGCCCCTTGGGGGGGGGGGCACTGTCAGGGGAATGCCAGAATCAGGGCCTGTCAGTATAGGCATTTCCCCATGCGCCTGCGTGGTAGAATTGCACATTGGCGCGTACCGTTTCACAGTCAGCGGGTACGAGCGCGTGTCCCGAACGGATCAGCTCACGTGGGTGCACGACGCAGCGCATCAATACGAACGCGTGCACGCACATTGGGACGTTCCCCTGGCGGGCCTATATAAAGACAGCTATGTCCTGTGTTTGTTGCTGGTTTGTCTTTTCAGCTTCTGTAACCTGTTCCTGAATCTGTGTACCTGTGCCTACCCGTTGTGACCTGGACCAACCCCGACTCTGCTTGAACCTCTCTTGTGCTTGACCCTCGGCTACCTTCTGGACTTCGCTACCTGCCTGATTACCTGTGTTTGACCCTTGGCCTGTTCCTGGACTTTCCTCTGCCTTACCCTACTGTGGATTATCTGCCTGCCTGATTACCTGTGTTTGACCCTCGGCCTGTTCTTGGACTTGTCTTTGCCTAACCCAGTGTTGGACTATTTGCCTACCTGAATACCGGTGTTTGACCCCCGGCCTGCTTCCGGACCTCTGCCTTGTGGTTGACCTTCGGTATCCGGCTCAGCCACCCTGCACGGTGGAATATGAAAGAGGAAAAAAGAGAAAAAAAAGAGGAATTATGTCCTGGGTGGGATGGTGAAGGAACCAAAAAGAACGATGAACAAAGTGCTAAAAGTATAGGTTAAGCCTATGGTGATTTACCTTGTTGGTTCACATAGAAATTGGGAACCATAATCACAAGTGAATGCTTACATATGAGGTGTTACCAAAGAGACACATAGGGGGTTATTAAAGGAAAATCCACTTTGCACTGCAAGTTCATTGAGTGGAAGCTCTGCTGATTTTATCATCCAATCATGTGCAAGCTAAAATGCTGTTTTTTATTTTCCTTGAATGTCCCCCTCGGATCTACAGCGACTTTACTTCCAAGTGCACTTTCAGTGCACCTTTAAGTGCACTTGCAGAATAAAATCCACCCACACAGGCTCAGGTACCTCCCCAATGTCAGCATAGATGGAAAGAAAAACCTGCTCATGCGGTGCAACATCAAAAGGTGTCGCACACACAGAGCGGTAACATGGCGCTGATGCGGTAGGGAGCACCTGCCCAACCCACCAAACGGGGAGGAAGGGAACAGGTGGTAGAGGGAGGGGCGCCAAAATCACATCGCGAACAGCCCAAAAAAACATGCACACACTAAGCAATCCCTACTATGTGGAACAGAGTACTAAGAGCAGAATGTGGTGGATTGAAATAAAATTTATATACGAGTAGGTCATGAAAATCAAGAGAATATAAAGTGTAATAAAGCCATGATTGGGTCTATCATGTATTGCAAATTGCAACTGAAATTTTTATTCAAATTTGGGATGGAGGTCAATTGCTTATGGTGCCTTGTACAACATCATTCTTTCTCGCTGAAATTTTGGGTGAAAGACACACCCGACAAGACAAATAGTGGTCTGGTGCACCATATACCAATTACTGCCACTTGGCACATAAAGGGGAACCAGGGATATATTCTCATATGCCCCAAGGGCGCACTTGCGTGGGGCAGGGATGGCACTACTCCCTCCCTCCCATTAATTTCCCGTTTTTCATTTTCCTTGTTCCCATATAGGGGTGGAATTGCATGGGAGCATGCGTTTTATGCTAAGTTCCAAACTGTTCTTAATATATTTATATAGGGATGGAGAGGTGTAATTTACCATTCAGCAGTCTGCAAAGCATCTTTTAAATGCAATTTGCAATCCATGATAGACCCAATCATGGCTTTATTACACTTTATATTCTCTTGATTTTCATGACCTACTCGTATATGTATTTTATTCCAATCCACCATATTCTGCTCCTAGTACCCTGTTCCACATGGTAGGGTTTGCTTAGTGTGTGTGCATGGATTTTTGGGCTGTTTGCTCGTCTGTCCCCTCGGAACTGCGATGCGATTTTGGTGCTCCTCCTTCTTCCACCTGTTCCCTTCCTCCCGGTTTGAGGTGGATGGAGGTGGTGGGTTGGGCGGGTGCTCCCTTCCGCATCAGCGCCACGTTACCGCTCTGGGTGTGCAACACCTTTTGATGTCGCACCGCATTAGCAAGTTTTTTTTTCCATCAAGGCTGACATTGGGGAGGTACCTGAGCCTGTGTGGGCGGATTTTTTCGCTCTGGCACAGATGCCTCCCCTTTCTTGCCATGCTGGGTGGGACACGCTGTATCAGCTGGGAGCATTTAAATTCGCCTCACTTGGTGTCTATGGGGTTATTTATGAAAGGCAAATCCACTTTGCACTGCAAGTGCACGTAAAAATGCACTGAAAGTGCACTTGGAAGCGCAGTCGCTCTAAATCTAAGGGGTAGATCTGAAATGAGTGGAAGCTCTGCTGATTTTATCATCCAATCATGTGCAAGCTAAAATGCTGTTTTTTATGTTCTTTGCATGTCCCCCTCGGATCTACGGCGACTTTACTTCCAAGTGCACTTTCAGTGCACTTTCAATGCACTTTCAAGTGCACTTGCAGTGCAAAGTGGATTTTCCTTTAGTAGATAATCCCCTATGTGTCTCTTTGTTAACACCTCATATGCAAGCATTCACTTGTGATTTTGGTTCCCAATTTCTATGTGAACCAACAAGGTAAATCACTATGTTCATCTTTCTCTTTGGTTCCTTCACTATCTCACCTAGGACATATTTTTCCTTTTTTTTTTTTTTCTTTCCCTTCTTTTCGTTTCTTCTCTTTCTTCCTCTTTCATATTCAGTGTTTTTTTGAGTATCTGCCTTTTCATCTATGCTCAGTTCTTCCCTTCATTTGATCTGGTGTATGGGCTCTTCACACTTCTTATCAATATTATACATTCAATATATACTACTGATCTCAATCCACAGAAGTGTTGGCTCACTTCGCCCCTGAAGAGTTACCCCAACGAAACACGTCTGGCTTGTTTTACTCTAGATTTTCCAACACTGTCCAGCCCTTCCAGTGGCCCATGTTGTGCAGGACTTGTCTTTACCCCATGATATGCCAAGTACCATGGCGTCAATATTTATGTGGTTTTTAGCATGCCCTACGTTTATGCGATTCTGTGTATGTTTTTGTGTCATTCAGTATGCTGTACATGATTTTACAAGGTATAATAAAATGTTCTTTGCTAAGACTGTTTTTTTGGTATACATCTCTCATTCAAAGTCCCTAAAAACTCCCCCCTTTTTTGTTGGAACCCATAAAAGCAATACTGTGTTTTATATCCCACATGCTTACTCTATACAGTGAGTGGCCTCATTTAAAGTCCCGCCGACCAAACTTTCTCTCTTTTTATTCAAATTTGGGATGGAGGCCAATTGCTTATGGTGCCTTGGACCACATCATTCTTTCTTGCTATCCAGTCACAGCATCCAGAGGAGGGGGTGGACTGGCTTACTAAACCATCCTCATCCTCCTCATTCTCTATCACCTAAGCTGAGACTAGTGTGCAGTCCACTGCAGCTGCCAGAGTGGCTTATTCTGCCTCCTTGCCCACAGCTATTTCTGCTATAGCCCCAGCATCATGCATGGAGGAGTCCGCTGAATTATTTGAACACAGCGGCAGCCACTTGCTTCTTGACGATGCACAGGCATTACTTGATTCTGATGTTGGTTCTGAGGTTGAGGAAGGGAGTAACATGAGCCTACAGAGAGGAAATAACACTAATAAACAACAAATTGTCAGTCATGTTCCCCAAGCCGCAGTGTATTGCCAAGTTGGCTCCAGTTATGATGAGTATGGAGGGGATGGTGAGGTCACTGACACGACTTGGGTGCAGGATAGAGCAGAGGAGCAAAGTGAAGGGGAGGCACAACCCCAATGAGGCAGGATGTCCTCCAGAGGAAGCCATCATGGAACAGTAGAGAGCAGCCATCCTATTCTATCAGATTGCGGAGCTGTTATCTCCCAGCCCACTTCCCACAGATCAGCTTTGTTGGCTTTTTTAGCGCATGTGCAGCTGATCGCACTGTTGCAATTTGCAATCCGTGCATCAAGCAGATCAAGCGTGGCAAAAACACCAGCCATTTGGGTACCACATGCTTGCAAAGGCATTTAACCTCCCACTACTCAGTCCATTGGCAAAAGCACCTGAAAGCCACACAAAAGGGTCACAATTCTTCTCCTCCTCACTTCTCATCTTTCATGTCTACTCCCGCTATATTTCATAAGTTCTCAGCAGCCACAACTGACAGGGATGATGGTATAGCAAAGGGTGTCACAGGTCCTAGCAACACCTCTGCCAGCAGCACACCACCAGCTGTAAAGTATTGCAGACAAATTTCTCTGCCCCAGCTGCTGCATCACAAAAAAATACATTCCATACCAGCCACATGCCCAACGTCTTAATTCCAGCCTGTCCAAATTTCTTTCTTTACAACTCCTACCTTTCCATCTGGTGGATTCTGCCCCCTTATGTGAATTTGCAGAATGTGCTGTACGACAATGGCATATTCCCATTCACTACTTCTTTGCACGTAACGCCATTCCAACTCTGTACCATCAGATGGAAGGCAATGTTTTGGCTTTGTTGGGCAAGGCAGTCAGCAGCAAGTTCCACCCTACTGCTGACACGTGGTCCAGCAAATATGGTCAAGGATGATATATTTCGTTCATAGCACACTAAGGTAACTCTGCTTGCAACTATGAAGGATGCAGGACAGGGCTCAGTGCTGGAGCCACCACGTCCCCATACAGCTGGTGGTACTGATGCGAGATCTGTCAGCTCCACCCCCTCCTCCATGCCCTCCTCTGCTGAATTGTCCTATGAACCACCGGTACCCCTTAAGCGCTCAAGGGGCTATTCAACAAGTCATGCTAAAAGATTCCATGCAGTGCTTAAGCAGGTCTATCTAGGGAACAGGAGCCACACCAGAGCAGAGATTCTTTCAGCTCTGCAGGGGCAGACCCAGAGGTGGTTCAGACCTGGAAAGCTTGAGCCAGGAATGGTGGTCTGCGATAATGACACTAACCTTCTGTCCACCGTTAGACAGGGCAAGTTGACACATGTGCCTTGCCTGTCACATGTCCTCAATTTAGTGGTGCAGCATTTTTTAACCACTTTAGCCCCGGAAGGATTTACCCCTTTCCTGACCAGGCCATTTTTTGCGATACGGCACTGCGTTACTTTAACTGACAATTGCGCAATTGTACCCAAATAAAATGTATGTCCCTTTTTTCCCACAAATAGAGCTTTTTATTTGATGGTATTTTATCATCTCTGGGGTTTTTATTTTTTCGCTATAAACAAAAAAGACCATCATTTTTTTTTACTTTCTGCTATAAAACATACCCAATAGAAAAATAAAATAAAATTTCTTCATAAATTTAGACCAATATTTATTCTGCTACATATTTTTGGTAAAAAACCCCAATAGGTGTATATTGATTGGTTTGCGCAAAATTTATAGCGTCTACAAAATAGGGGAAAGATACTGTATATGGCATTTTTTTTTTACTAGTAATGGCGTTGATCATTGATTTTTAGCGGGACTGCGACATTGTGGCAGATAGATCGGACACCTAGCTGACATTTTTTACATTTTTTGGGTACCAGTGACATTGTTATGCCCCGTACACACGGTCGGATTTTGTTCGGACATTCCGACAACAAAATCCTAGGATTTTTTCCGACGGATGTTGGCTCAAACTTGTTTTGCCTACACACGGTCGCACAAAGTTGTCGGAATTTCCGATCGACAACCACGCGGTCACGTACACCACGTACGACGAGACTAGAAAAGGCCGGTTCAGAACCAAGCGCGGCACCCTTTGGGCTCCTTTTGCTAATCTCGTGTTAGTAAAAGTTTGGTGAGAGACGATTCAGGTACATTTCTAAAGTACAATGTGAAATTAACAAGTGACAACAACACCAAACAAACAATCTCCTACAGATTAAATACAACAACATATAATGGTGTTGTGGGAACTTGTCACAAAAAACACACAAATATTTTCGGGAGTACAAATCAAAATCACCAAAAAATAAAAAAGAGAAACACAAAAAAAAAATCTACATTAAAGTCAAAAAAAAAAAAATATGTTGTCAGATGTGAGAAATCAAAATATATTGAGGGAATCCCGATAAATAGTAACGAAAGAAGTTTGTGAGAAGACATTGTCCATCGGAAAATCCGACCGTGTGTACGGGGCATTACAGTGATCAGTGCTAAAAATATGCACTGACATTATACTGATGACACTGGCAGGGAAGGGGTTAACATCAGGGGCAATCAAGGGGTCACACTGTTCCCTCAGTGTGTTTCTAACTGTGTGGGGTGATGGGATGCCTGGAACAACATACAGATCCATCTTCCTGCATAGCAGAAAGACAGGATCATTGTGTGACCCCCCTGTCAGAACGGAGATCTGCCTTGTTTACTATGGCAGATCCCCATTCTGTCACTGTGGGGAACGATCGTGGGCGGCCGGTGGACATCGAGTCCGCTGAACCCGCTGATTGGCTCCCCGCTGGCCAATGGACGTGTGTGCGCACCCACAGAACCTTGTGCACCAACCGACGTACACCTACGGCGATTCATGCAGCCGAGCCAACTTGTCGCAGTATAACTGCGGTGGCTGGTTGGCAAGAGGTTAAACAGATACCCAGGGCAGGCCATTTCAGGTGGTTACACACAGCCAGTGTTCAGTTGGCTTAAATTCAGCAGGAATTCTACCTGCCTGTAAACTGCCTGATTTGTGACATGCTTACCAGGTGGAACCTGATTTTGGAAATGCTGCAGCTGCTGCACATGCAGCAGAGGGGCATCAACTAGTACCTGTGTGAGTATGGTACAAGGACAGGCTCAGGAGAGCTTGGTTTTTTTTTTAATAAAGGATGCATGCACTGTACTGTCACCATTTGAGGAGGCGACAAGGATAGTGAGCTGTTGACAATGAATGCATCAGTGACACTATTCCTCTTGTGTTCCTGCTGGAACATACTCTGCATTGCATTATAGACAGGGCAATAGAGGCAAAACAGCGGGAGTGTTCTGACTCAACTACAAGGCTATAAATGTTATCCTCAGCTTCACATAGAGCTTACATGACCTGGTGATCTATTTATCCCTTGCATCAATTCAGGCAGCTTAACTCAATGAATAACTCACTGTATGGAAAGACAGACGATGAATCCTCTCGAATGTTCCATTTAATGATGGATATTCATAGGTAGAAAAACGTTGCAGTTGTAAGCCACATGTAAGATGTTACAGCAATGAGGTATACTGTGCACAATGAATCAGAGAGAGGAAGGGGAGGAGAATATACAGAACTACGGTAAGAGAAAGAGTTCAGATAGACAGAGGGAACAAATCTTAAAGACACAGAGCATAATAAATCACATAGTGGAACACAACACTCCCCGTCTGAAATCTTTAGATTTCATAACCATAAACAATTATATATATATTCAATAAGTCCAATACTGTTAAATGTTCTGGAACCTGTAATGAAAAACATGCAACAAGCAAGTATAAACATAAGTCCAACAGGATTGAAGAACATGTAGTCCGAAGTATGACGTCTTCAAAGAATTCCAAAGTTCAAGGTAGAACCTGTAGATAGCAGCAATGTACTCCCCGCCGTGCCAACAGCATGGCTAGTCCTTGTATAAATCACTAACCTGGCAAAAGGAGTACTAACTCTGTAATTGGTCGAGTGAAGGTTCGTGTGGATCCTCCCTTGGTTACCTTGACTTCTACCTTCCGGACCTTGTTATCGTCACTGGGCATAACCTTGGTAATAAGACCCATAGGCCACTCATTCCGACAAACTTCCTTGTCTTTTAGAAGGATGAGATCTCCAACCTTAAGATTAGGCTTAGATGTTTGCCATTTGTTACGACCTTGAAGGTGATGAAGATACTCCTTCCTCCAGCGATGCCAAAACACATTGGCGAGATGCTGCACCTGCTTCCATTGACGCCTGTAGATATCCTTGGGTTCAATCTCACTTGAAGATATTACAGCAATCCCAATCTTTTGAGTAAGGAGTGAAGCTGGAGTAAGGATCACTGGAGCATCAGGATCTGAAGATACCGGCACTAAAGGTCTTGCGTTCACTATAGCACACACTTCAGCGAGAAAGGTAGACAAAGTATCATGGGTGAGTGGTAAAGACTTGTGAGTCTGCAACATGGAGTCGAGAATTCTTCGTGCTACTCCAATCATTCGTTTCCAAGATCCTCCCATATGTGAAGAATGTGGAGGATTAAACAACCAAGCACATCCATTATTGTCTGTATAGAAGGTGAAAGAATCAATTCTAGTGTCCATTTCACTTCGTATGACTTCGGCAATTTCTACTGCTAGCACGGCTGCACAAAGTTCAAGTCTTGGTATGGTATGTGCAGGTTTGGGAGTGAGTTTTGCCTTGCCTAGGATAAAACTACAGTGTGATTCCCCATTCATTTCAGAGGTCTTTAAATAGGCTACTGTAGCAATAGCTTCAACTGATGCATCTGAGAAAATATGAATTTCCCTCCGGTAAACAGTTGAAATAGAACCTGGAACATAGCAACGGGAAATCTGAAGTTTTTCTAGTGACTTCAAAGAATGTCTCCACCTTTCCCACTTGTGTTGATTCTCACTAGGTAAGGGAGTATCCCAGTCTATGTTCTCAGTAGATAACTGTCTTAGCAGAATTTTACCTTGAATGGTAACTGGAGCAAGGAAACCGAGTGGGTCATAGATGCTATTCACCACCGACAGGACTCCTCTCTTAGTGAAGGGTTTGTCACAAGTTGACACTTGGAAGGTGAATGTGTCTTGTTCGATGTTCCACAACAAACCCAGACTTCACTGTACAGGAGGCACATCTGTACCCAAATCAAGGTTTTTTAGACTGGTGGCATAGTCCTCAGAGTGAAAGGCATTCATAAGTTCCTGGCTGTTGGATATAATCTTGTGCAGTCTAAGGTTTGCTGTAGCCAGCATCTCCTTTGTTCTGGTGAGGAGATCAATCGCTTCTTTAGCGGTTGGAAAAGACTTGAGTGCGTCATCAACGTAGAAATTTCTTTCAACAAACTGACAAGCATCAGATCCATATTCTTCTTCTCCAGTCTGAGCTGTTCTCCTTAGCCCATAAGTTGCCACTGCAGGAGAAGGGCTGTTACCAAAGACATGTACCTTCATTCGAAAGTCTATAACTTCCTTGTGGATGTCATTGTCTTTGTGCCATAGAAACCTGAGGTAGTTTCTGTTGTCTTCTCTGACAATGAAGCAGTGAAACATCTGTTGAATGTCTGCCATAACTGCTACAGGTTCTTGTCTGAAGCGAATCAAGACTCCTATTAGACTGTTGTTCAAGTTAGGCCCTGTAAGGAGCATGTTGTTGAGAGAAACACCTTCATGCTGAGCACTGGAATCAAAGACAACTCTGATTTGGTCTGGTTTACGTGGGTGATACACGCCAAAGGATGGAAGGTACCAGCATTCTTCTCCCTCCTTTAGTGGGGGTGCAGGCTCTGCATGATCTCTGTCAAATATATTTTGCATAAAGTCCACAAAGTGTCTTTGCATCTCTGGTTTCCTGCTTAAGTTTCGTTTTAAGGAGGAGAATCTACTGATGGCCTGTTGCAAGTTGTTGGGCAGTCTCTCTCTTGGGAGACGAAAAGGTAGGGGTGCTACCCAGTTATTGGAGTCGTCTTGAAAGAACTCATTGTCCATTACCTTGATGAATTCTTTGTCTTCCATTGAAGGAGCCAGTATATCATCTTCACTGGTTGTATTAAACACTGTAGAGCCGAAGTCGTCATCGTGGCAGGAGAAAGGGCTTGTGTTACCTGAGATACCATGTTGCCATCCATGGCTGGCTATCTTCTCTTTCACCCAGTAGTGATGTGGGCATGGCTCAAAGTAAGTGTTTCGGCCATTTGGCAGAACATTTGTCTTGAATGACGAAATGTTGGTAGGTCTTTTCATTTTGCCTATACAGACGTTGCCTATGATGACCCACCCTAGATCCATTCGCTGAGCAAATGGGGCATCTGGGGGTCCACTGACTTGTCTGTGTACCTTGTGAACTCTTAGAATGTCTCTTCCTAACAGAAGAAGGATCTGAGCATCTTTGTCAAGCGGCGGTATCTCATTTGCTATTACCTTCAGGTGAGGGTGATGGAAAGCAGCAGCTGGAGTAGGGATTTCTTCCCTGTTAGCGGGTATCTGATTGCACTCGACAAGAGTAGGTAGAGGTAATTGCAAGTTACCTTTGAGAGAAGATACCATGAGTCCATGAGCCCTTCTTCCAGAAACCTCTGTAGTTCCACTACAGGTACCCAAGGTGTAAGGATGAGCTTCGCCTTTTATTTCAAATAGATTAAACAGTTCTGATTTTGCAAGCGATCTATTGCTCTGATCGTCTAAGATAGCATAGGCTTTTAGAGTCTTTTCTGGTTGGTCCTTGTGGTATATGTTCACCAAGCATATTTTAGCACAGGACTTATCGCAGCGGTCTTCTCCACAAACTTCAGTGCAGGATGAAGAAATGATGGTAGAATTAGGCACTTGGTCTGTATTCTCCCCGCCATGCGTTAACCTGGGAGGAGAGTTAGCAGGTTGTGCAGAGCTGGGCTCAAGCGGATGTAGGGCTTGCACATGCTCTTCTGAGCCACACTCTATGCACTTGATGGATACATTACAGTCCTTTGCAAAATGTTCGGTGGAAGCACAGCACCTGAAACATACCCTAAATGTCTTTAAAAGCTCCTTACGCTCTTCAAGAGGCTTTTTCCTAAAGCCGATACATTTTTTGAGGGGGTGTGGCTTCTTGTGAATGGGACACTCTCTGTTAGGGTTTTCAATCTTCCTACTCTGTCTGTCCGTGGTAACAACTGTGGTAGGAGTGGGAAGGATGTCAGTCTTTTTCACGGATACTGGGCCTCTACGGCTTCTATAGTTGCCCTGAAGACTGGTACTCTTAGGAAATGGTGAGAAGAGACTGTACTCACCGTAGGAAAAACTTGGATCATTCTTGGTCTCTGCGATTCTCCTGATGAAGTTGCAGAAGAAAGAGAATGGTGGGAAGGAAACCTTGTTCTCTTTTTTGTATGATGATCCTAGTGCAGACCATTTCTCTTGTACACCATACGGGAGCTTGGAGGCAATTGGGTTTACCCCTCTTGCAGTGTCAAGGTAACTGAGTCCGGGTAGTTTTGGGTCTTCCTTGGCTAGCTGAAGCTCAAGGAGAAGGTCACTCAGTCTCTGGAACTCCTTGTTGTCCTTACCAGATATCTTTGGGAAAGTTTCCAGGCGCATGAACAAGGCATTTTCTATAGCTTCTGGACTGCCATAACTTTGCTCTAGTCGCTCCCATGCAGCTGTGAGACCTGCGGTAGGATTGTCCATGAAAACTGATCTTAATGGCTTAACACGTGCAGCAGATAGAGGACCAAGCCATCTAATCAGGAGATCCAATTCTTGAGCCGCTGTAATGCCAAGATCGCTGATTGCAGTTCTGAAAGCACATTTCCAACTTCTGTAGTTCTCAGGTTGGTCATCAAAACTTGTAAGACCAGTCTTTGTGAGCTCTCTGCGAAGTATGTACCTCACAAACTCTGCTGTCTCAGTTGTCTCTGCCTTTATGTGAGATGCTGTTGGCTGAACGGTGCTGATTGCACTATCTTTGACATTGTCAAAGGACAAAGGTAAATATGGTGCAGCAGATGCGTTCAGGTAAGTTGCTTGCTTGAAGTCGGTTGTTCCAATGGTACGTTGATTCAATGCTGTACCGATGACAGGAAATTGATGACTTGCTTGCAGCTTGCTCTGATGCTCTGTGACATAAGAAGGAAGGTTAGGTAGGCAGGCAGGAAATGCATTGGAGTGATTTTGCATGCAGGAAGTTGCTGGAACCTCTTTAACTTGGAGCTGTGAAGGAGTTTCTAAGTTGCCAGGAGCATTGGAGACAATGGAGTGTATACTGCAGTGGCTTAGGACATAGTCTTTAGTGCGTTTGAGGGGATCTTCCATATCTGCTATGTTTAGGTTGATGCTGTCTTTCTCACTTGCACCTTCGTCTGCACTGATAGCTTGTTCTAAAACTCTTAGCCTTGCCATAGCTGCGTCATGTTTACACTGTTCATTTAAGATTTCTATAGTTGCTCTTTGACATGCTGTGTGAGCTTCCAAATCTGCTCTTTGACGTGCGGTGTGAGCTTCCAACTCTGCTCTTTGACGTGCGGTCTGAAGCACTGACTCCGTTTCCAACTCTGCTCTTTGACGTGCTGTTTGAGCTTCCAATTCTGCTCTCTTTTCTGCATATGCGACCTGCACCTTGCTGGCTTCCGCTTCAGCGCGGGCACTAATAAGTCGCTCACTGAGTGTTGAGTATCTTGAACTATGACTTCTAGAAGACCTTTTAGAATGTCTGGTGGAAACAGATCTGTGAGATGCAGTGTCCTGTATCAGCTTTAACTTTGCTTCTGCCTTTAATTTGGTTTGCTGGATAAGACTGTCTCTTTCCAGATTAAGAGCCTTGAAATTCTTTAATTCCTCGAGTGAAAGTTCTGTGTTCATATTTTGTAAGACATTAATGAACTTGTCACTGGTAAGCTGATAGAGCTCATAAGAGATAGAGAGTTGTTTAATGGCGCCCTGTAGTGTCAGTAATTCACCTTCAACAGACACTGTATTTGATTCAAAGGCAATCCTGTCCCAAATTAGCTTCAAGCTATTAAACAATTCAGTTCTTAAGGCTTCATAATTCTCCATCACTTTCCAGGTGGGTTTGACTGAGCGTTTGGGTAAGTCAATTGGCTCAGTGTCTTGTGCTGGAGTGGCTGTATATTCATATTGAGAGCTGTGGTGACTCATGGCTGACACAGGCAGAGAATGTCTCAGTGATAAGCAGGCAGGATCTGTGTGCTGTAATATGACACCCTGCAGCCTGGTCTGAGGTTATGAAGATTCCATGTGCTGCTGTCTCATTCTTTCTTGCAATGAGGGCAGTAAATCTTGTCTGTAACAGTACTGTATGCAGAAATCTTGTAATTAGGCTGTGAAACTTCGTTTTTCTACTGTTCTGACTCAACTACAAGGCTATAAATGTTATCCTCAGCTTCACATAGAGCTTACATGACCTGGTGATCTATTTATCCCTTGCATCAATTCAGGCAGCTTAACTCAATGAATAACTCACTGTATGGAAAGACAGACGATGAATCCTCTCGAATGTTCCGTTTAATGATGGATATTCATAGGTAGAAAAACGTTGCAGTTGTAAGCCACATGTAAGATGTTACAGCAATGAGGTATACTGTGCACAATGAATCAGAGAGAGGAAGGGGAGGAGAATATACAGAACTACGGTAAGAGAAAGAGTTCAGATAGACAGAGGGAACAAATCTTAAAGACACAGAGCATAATAAATCACATAGTGGAACACAACAGGGAGGAAGAAAAGGATTTCCTATCCTCTCAAGGCCCACTTTATGCAGACACTATTCTCGTGATGCCACAGAACACACAAGAGGAGAGGGAGGAGGTGGTGGATTCTGGCAGTTTTGGAGGCATTGAAGCAGACGAAGACATATGTCAAACCTTAAGAGATGAATTTTAGTCCCCAGAAACCTTGGGAGTAGCATGTGGCTGGGAGGAGGCAGTTCCAGATAGTGTAATCCTCAGTGACCCCAGGGACTCTGCTTCTAATACCCGCAAACTTGTGGTGCATGGGGTCCATTATTCTTCAAAGCCTGCAAAAGGACCTGAGAATTTGTGGCATCAAGGAATAGAATCATTATTAATAAAAAGAAAAAAACTGCGCTTGGAAAAAAATAAAGAAAAAGCTGCAGTTATAAGTGAGGCACACCAATACAGAAATAAAAACAAAAACAAAAAAAACGCGCTATAAAGTGTTATATACAATTGTGAAAGTGTATAGTCCCATACAAAAAAAGTCCAACAATCATAGGTAAGTAACGTGAAATTATTCCATGATTCATAAGTTGTAGGGTGACAATTCAATGGAACACATCTATGTGGTGAAATGCTTACCAGAAGTAAGCCAAAATAAGGCGAGTGGCTTGAACCCAGCCTGGGCCTTTAGAAAGCGATCCCAGTGAGACAGGATAGGTCACACTCGTCCCGTGTATCCAAATCCACAACGATTTATCCGAAAATATATGACAAAAACATAGCGTAATACTGATACCATAAAGCACTCAAAAACAAAAATAAAATAGTGCAACACTCAACAAAAAAACAAAATCATGTATAGTCATAAAAAACATCATAGGATTGTTATGTGAGTGCCATGCAATCATGCAATAAAGTGTGTGGGTTTTTTTGGAAAAGATTAAACGTGAACCTTACAAAGAATCTGCTTACCAGATAAAAAAGAAAAGTGAGCATATAACTATCACCCAGATAAAGGCATGAAAAGAAATCCCTCTAGGTGCAGCGAGCCACATATAAAACCTGCTTACCAGATGGCAAACTAGTGTGAGCAGACTCCACACAACTGAAGACTTAACACCATAAGAAGTGACAAAGGGTATGAAATTCCAGCGAACCTTAAGGAAATCCTGCTCACCAGATGTCCAAAAAAGTGAGCAGATATGACATAAAACACAGACCGAACTCCTGACAGGAACGACATGGATACGTCCTGGCAATCTTGACTCAAGCTCAGTAGTGCATGTAGTATAAAGAAGCAACCAATAGTGTGATACTGTATAAAACTCGGATTTATTTAAATAGAAAGACACTTACAATGTAAACGAAAGATAAAAACGATGCCGGCCGGCACTCAGACAAGCTCCCGTCCTCAACAGGGCGACGTGGTGACGTCAGCACGTCCCTCCCAGACGCGTTTTTTCATATGTTGACGTTTTCAATGGGGATTGAAAACGGGTAAGTTCATCTTTACAGAAAAATCTGTAAGGTGAACTTACACAGGACCCCCTCCTCAACACTCTCACCCTCCTTACCCCCCCATACCGCTGACCTGCAGCACAGTGATCTCCCATTCTGTGCCCTGCTATAGACGCATCACAGGATCGAGGCTTAGAAATCCCCGCAGCTTAATCTCCAAAATGTACCCCGTAAGGACCAGGCCTATTTTTTACACTTGGTGTTTACAAGTTAGAATCTTTTTTTTTGCTAGAAAATTACTTAGAGCCCCCAAACATTTTTTTTCTGACACCTTAGATAATAAAATGGCGGTTGTTGCAATACTTTATGTCACACCGTATTTGCACAGCAGTCTTACAAACGCAATTTTTTGGGAAAAAATACAGTACAGTTAGCCCAATTTCTTAAAATAATGTGAAAGATAATGTTATGCCGAGTAAATTGATACCCAACATGTCATGCTTCAAAATTGCGCCCGCTCATGGAATGGCGACAAACTTTGACACTCCATAAGCAACATTTAAAAATTTCTACACGTTACCAGTTTTGAGTTACAGAGGAGGTCCTTTACTAGAGTTATTGCTCTCGTTCTAAGGATCGCGGCGATACCTCACATGTGTGGTTTGAACACCATTTACATATGCGGGCGCGACTTACGTATGCGTTCGCTTCTGCGCGCGAGCACGTGGGGATGGGGCGCTTTGAATTTGTTTAGTTATTTATTTTTACACTGTCTCTTTTAAAAAAAAACATTTCGATCACTTTATTCCTATTACGAGGAATGTAAACATCCATTGTAATAGAAAAAAAGCATGACAGGACCTCTTTAATGTGAGATCTGGGGTCAAAAAGACCTCAGATCTCACATTTACAAAAAATAAATCCTTTTTTCTTTTTTTTTTTTATAAAAAAAAAAAAAAAGGTCTCTTTTAAGGCCGTTGGGGCGGAAGTAACGTTTGACGTAGCTTCTGTCATCCAACAGCATTGAGTCGAGCGGGGGTCATCATTCCCTCACTCGACTTGGTGCCAAGCAGGGGAAAGGATCGAATCATCTCCACCGCTACCGACGGCTCTGGTAAGGGGCGGAGATGACCGGGATGCGGCGGGAGGGCGGGGGCACCTCTCCCACCGCCGATAAAAGTGATCATTATTGGGACAGTTCACTTTAATAGATAAAGGTAATGAGGAAGTTCAATAATAATAAGTTGGACTTAGACATCAGTTGCTCCCCCTTTTAATTATGTAGTCCAAAGTAAATGCAGCTGAAGAGAAGAATCTGCCAAGCAAAGAGCAAGTGGTGATACAGTTCAGCAACCTGAAAGCAGTGAAAGTAAGTAGCAAAAGGGCTGCAGCTTGTGGCAATAGTTGGCAGCAGTGTGTTTATCTTTGAGAAAGGTCAATATCAAAAAGTGTTCATAGCTCAGGCAGGCCTGAATGGCAACAAGAGCTAACTGTAACTTGTAGCAATTAAGTGTGGGTCAGCGAGTGTCCTGCTCCTTGGCAGTTGCTTATGGGTTTTATAGTTTGACTTCCGCTCTACTGTGTGGAAAGTCCTGCTTTCAGCCTACAACTCCCAGAAGGCTCTGAGTACTTGTACAGTGGAACCTCGGATTGCGAGTAACGCGGTTAACGAGCGTTTCGCAATACGAGCACTGTATTTTAAAAATCATAACTCAGTTTGCGAGTGTTGTCTTGCAAAACGAGCACGATTCAGGCCAAAGTGTATGCAATACCGCGTTTGGCCTGAGGGGCGGGCGCAGCCGTTGGGAAATGCACGGAAAGGCCAGAGGACAGCTCGACACACCTCTTTCAGAGTCATTCCGAGGTTTGCCGAGGTCAACCGAGGTGTCCTCGGGCCTTTCCGAGGCTCTCCGGTGCCCCCCCACCTCTGGCCGCATGCGGTATTGCATGCCATTGAAGTCAATGCGGAACAAATTATTTTCGTTTCCATTGACTTCAATGGGGAAACTTGCTTTGATATGCAAGTACTTTGGATTATGAGCATTCTCCTGGAACGGATTATGCTCGTAATCCGAGGCTCCACTGTATTAGGGCTATAGCAAGATGAAGGTGTTGAATGCTGCCATCTTGTGGCTAAATAGAGCTCCGCATTCTCAGTAACAATGCAGGGAAAATGGCTAATTGATCCCAATTTGGACATTTTCACTTAGGGGTGTACTCACTTTTGTTGCCAGCGATTTAAACATTAATGGCTGTGTGTTGAGTTATTTTGAGGGGACAGCAAATTTACACTGTTATACAAGATGTACACTCACTATTTTACATTGTAACAAAGTGTCATTTCTTCAGTGTTGTCACATGAAAAGATATAGAAAAATAATTACAAAAATGTGAGGGGTGTACTCACTTTTGTGAGATACTGTATAATATACACTATATGTAAATTGCCAGTGCTATGTAAGTACCTTTTAATAAATAAATAATGGCCCATCCAATAAACCCTATCAAGGTCATGAGATGTATGAGGATCGGGACAGTTACCGACACAGAATGAAAAGAAATATAAGTTTCTTCTGGACATAACTTTAATGAATACTAAGTACTAATGTTTGCCTTTTAAATCACACTTCTGTATATAAACATTCTTGCTCTATTGTCACTAACTATAAAATACCTTTTATTGCTTAATTAAGCCTTAACCTCTGTCATTGGTCAAAGTAAAAAAAAAAAAAAATGATGTACAAAAATGCATCAGAAACATACTGCAAAAAAACAACAAAAAAAAACCCCCACCAGAATTCCCACGAAGATGCAGAAGAACGGATGTGAACTTGGCCTTAAGACATATAGAGAGGGTGAATCTGCCTAACAAGGGGGAAAATTGCAATAAAAACATGACAAGTGTCCTAATCCATGTCAATTCTATCAAAAACGTAAAGTGTTACTAAACCCAGGACCCTGCATTCACTATACCTGGTCTCCCACAGTACACAGAACATGGAAATGCAATTATTTTAGTAAATATAAACTGCTAAATACCTTTTCTAATCAGCACTTGGAGCAATCTTGTGACTTCTATCAGTGTACAGCCGAGCACTAGTTAAAGCTTGTAGGAGGAGTTTTCTGAGTGTTCTAGGAGACTGCAAGACCCCTGACTTTCTGTCTGGACAGTACTGATTGGCCCTGTGCTGACCACATGCTTCCTCCCAAGAAAAAAAAAACTATCTAGCAATACACACAAAAATGAGCATGTGCAGCCTGACTCCATAGACTCTATGAGGGAACAGTGGAAGGAGGGGAGGATCAGAGGAGCCAGGATCAAATAGCCTTTTTACACAATGCAGAGGAGTAACCCATTTATCATCTCCAAATATGGAAAGGTTTCTTCACAGTAAGAGCTGTGAAAATGTGGAATAGACTACCTCCAGAGGTGGTTCTGGCCAGCTCAGTAGATTGCTTTAAAAAGGCCTGGATTATTTCCTAAATATACAGAATATAACTGGGTACTAACATTTATAGGTAAACTTGATCCAGGGAAAATCCGATTGCCTCTCGGGGATCCCCTGCTGTAGCAAATTGAAGCATGCTTTGCTGGGGTTTTTTGCCTTCCTCTGGATCAATTGTGGGTATAGGTTTGTGTATATGGGATTGTTTTTTCAACCTTACTAACTATGTAACTATGTTACACAGCGAGTATAACAATCATGCTTTACTGCATATACAGACTGATTTTACTGTAGTGGTTTCAGTAACACTTTAAAAGTGTTTCTAAACTCAGGACCCTGCATTCACTATATCTGGTCTCCCACAGTACACAGAACATGGAACTGCAATTATGTTAGCAAATATATACTGCCTTTTCTCATCAGCCATATATAGCAGTCTTGTGACTGTCAGAAACCATGAAGACAGAAGTACAGTACACTTATACGACTTCAAAGTCGCGCGATTTCGCGGCCGCTATGTTGCAGCGATTTTACCGCGATTTTACCCCGATTTGGGAGCAGTACTACTTTGTACGACTTTACCACAACTTTTTTTTTAACAACAAGGTTGGTCTTTATTTGAGAAAATATAAAGTACAATACATAATAATCGAAAATTAGTATATCAGATACACAGAGCAATTATGCAATATATAGATATCAAACTTCAGACAGCAATAGTCTCACATCGAATATTGTCCCATATTTATGTCTGGCGGGGGGGGTTGGGGGTTTGGGAGCAATAAAATAGCAGAAAAATAACAAATAAATGATAAGGGGGGAGGGGGGGGAGGGGGGGGAACGGCACTCCCATCCCTCACAGCATGTAATACATATCCTTTAAACAAATATAGTATGTATATAAAGTGGGAGGTCAAATAGGGTCAGTCCATGGCTGCCAGACCATGGCGAATTTCTGGGGGCACCCTCTACTTATATAGGTTAATTTATACATAGGTATAACCGCATTTATCGCGTTCTCCCAGGCTCTTATTGTAGGGGGGCGATGAGATGTCCATTTAATTAGAATCTCTTTGTTAGCATAGAATAGTAATAGTGACAATAATAATTTGGTATAACGAGGTCTCTGTTCGTCTTCCTGTATACCCAGTAAAGCTAACTCAGCCGATAGAGAAATCTCCAATTGGAGTCGGACATTTACGAATTCCTCTATAGCGGCCCAATACCCGGAGAGTCTAGGACAATTCCAGAACATATGGATATAGTCACTATCCGGTGATTGGCACCGCGGGCAATTCGGGGACCTCTGTGGAAATATTCTGTGTAGTCTCTGAGGCGTAAAGTATATTCTGTGTAGGAACTTGGCTTGAATTAATTTATCCCTAGAGGAGATCATTATTTGGAGGCTATTCTCGAAGCACTCCTCCCATGATTCCCTGTCTAAGGTCGGGATGTCCGACTTCCACTTACTCCATAGGGCCTCCATTTTGGGCGAGTCTTTCTTAAATAATGTCAAGTACAGCGTAGACAGGGGTTTATGCAGAGTTTCTTGCGAGAGTAGTTCCTCAATCGCATCAGCCTGAAGGACAGGCGGAACTGGGAACTGTGCGCAGAAGGCATGTCGCAACTGATAGTAGCGAAATAACATCCACCCAGGGAGATTGTGTCTGTCTGCAAGAAAGGGGATAAGGGATCCTGACGAAAATGACCAGTTACACTTACCGGTAACGGTGTTTCTGTGAAGTCTTCCAGGACGGCACCCTGAGAGATGACTGGTCCTCCTGACAGGAAACACAATCAAGAAAGAGGTTAAAAACCCCGCCCCTCCCTGCACTCCTCAGTTGTGCAAAAGTATTGACCCACACCAGTGCATGAAAGTGAAACAAAAACACCTCCAATGTACCACTATATAAAAATACAAACCGGGTGGGAAGTAGGCCTGCCGTCCTGGAAGACCTCCCAGAAACACCGTTACCGGTAAGTGTAACTGGTCATTTTCTCAAGTCGTCTTCCAGGACGGCACCCTGAGAGAGGAGCAAGTAGCTCAGGCCTACCTTAGGGTGGGACCACCGCTTGCAGGACCTTTCTGCCGAAGGCCAGATCCTGGGGTGACAGCAGTTCCACTCTGTAATGTCTCAGGAACGTGTTCTGGCTTGACCACGTTGCTGCCTTACAGATTTGATCTACCGATGCTCCGGCTCTTTCTGCCCAAGAGGTTGCCAGAGACCTTGTAGAGTGAGCTTTAAGATTAGTTGGAGCCGTCTGACCTGAATGCTCATAAGCTATGGCAATAGCCTGTCTAATCCATCTAGCTATGGTCGTTCTAGAGGCCTGTTCGCCTCTTCGAACTCCACAAAAATTAACCAACAGATGTTGAGATTTCCTAAACTCTTTAACCTTATCTAGGTAAAGCAACAGACATCTCCTGACATCCAACGTATGGAAGGCCCTTTCCTTCTCGTTCTGTGGATTGAGACAGAAGGAGGGTAAAATAATCTCCTGCGACCTATGGAAGCGTGAAGCCACCTTGGGAAGGTACAAAGGGTCCTGCCTGAGAATAATTCTGTCTTCTAACAGGCGGAAAAAAGGCTCCTTCATAGAAAGAGCATGTAAATCGCCCACCCTTCTGGCTGTAGTAACAGCCAGAAGGAAGGCGGTTTTAAAAGAAATCAATCTGACTGAAGATTGAGCCAACGGCTCAAAAGGTGCCCTGGTCAGGGCTTCCAAGACTAAAGATAAATCCCACGGTGGAAATTCCTTCATTTGCACCGGGGAAAGTCTCTCTCTAGCCGACAAGAATCTCTTAATTAAAGGATCTAGGGCTAATCTAACATCCAGAAAACTAGACAGGGCCGCCACCTGAACCTTCAGAGTTTTGGTGGCTAAACCTCGGTCTACTCCCTCTTGTAGGAAGTCTAAAATAACTGGTATTTCCTTCTGGGGAACTTTTCTCGCTTCACACCAACGGGAAAAAACCCCCCAGACCCTAGCATAAATGCGTCTAGTTACCGGCTTTCTACTCAGTAACAGGGTGTCAATCACCTTCTCTGAACACCCCTTGTTGCGCAGGCACTCCCTTTCAACAGCCAGGCTGTCAACCTGAAGAAACCGGGGTTCGGATGGTAAAGAGGCCCTTGAAGCAGAAGATCCTGACGTTCTGGAAGCTGAACCGGAGGCACCACCGCCCAGTTCCACAACGTGGGAAACCAGGACCTTTTGGGCCACCAGGGGGCAATCAGGATCAAATTGCCCCTGGCCCGACTCAGTCTTTGAAGGATTCTTGGAATCAGAGGTAAGGGAGGAAACGCATAAGCCAGACTGAAATCCCATTCCTGAGCCAATGCATCCACCCCCTCGGACCCTCGTTCCCTGCAGAGGGAAAAGTATCTCTTGACTCTCCTGTTTTCCCTGCAGGCAAAGAGGTCTATCTCCGGTGTACCCAGCTGTTGACAGACCATGGTGAAAATTTCGGGGTTTAGCTCCCATTCCCCCTGCTGTACTGTCTGACGACTGAGGAAGTCTGCCTTTATGTTGAAAACTCCCCTTATGTGTACCGCAGAAATGGACGGAATTCTCTGCTCCGCCCATTCTAGAATCTCCTGTGTCAGACTCATTAGGGGAAGCGACCGTGTGCCCCCCTGACGGTTCAGAAAGGCCACTGTCGTGGAATTGTCGGAGAGGATCTGAACTTCCTTCCCCTTGATCCTGTCCTCGAAGGCTATTAGAGCCTCCCTGACAGCTAACAATTCCCGGAAATTGGAAGACGCAATTCTCTGTCGTGTGTCCCACACACCCTGAGCTTGCAGTTCTTCTAGATGGGCCCCCCATCCCCACGAGCTCGCATCGGTCGTTATTCTGACCGGCTGGAACCAAAGATGGCCTGTCCCCAACCTTTGGGGGTTGAGCCACCAGAGTAAGGAATTTCTTATTCTTAGAGGGATGGTCACCAGAGTATCTAGGGATTCCTTCTTTCCCCCATGAGGATAGAAGGAAGTTTTGCAGGGGTCTTGAATGGAACTGGGCCCAAGGTACTGCTGGGATACAAGAGGTCATAAGACCTAGAATCCTCATGATCACTCTTCTGGATACTACCTTCTGGTGCCAGATTGAAGACACTGAAGCAATCAGTGCTTCTATCTTCTCCTGCGGAAGGATCAGTTTCTGCCTTACCGAGTCCACCCACAGACCCAGGTAGGGTTTGGTCTGGGAAGGAATCAAAGAGGATTTCTCCTGACTTATCAACCACCCCAGGGACTCCAAGGTGGATATTACCCTGTCCAGATCCTGGAGAAGGGATTCTCTGGAAAGGTTGTAGACCAACAGATCGTCTAAATATGGTATCAGGGAAATCCCCTGAAGGTGCAGGTAGGAGATGACCTCTGCAAGGATCTTTGTAAACACCCTTGGACTGGCGCCCAGTCCGAATGGTAGGGCCTGGAACTGCCAGTGCTGCGTACCCAGATCCGTGCGGATAGCAAAGCGAAGGAATGCCTGGTGCTGCGGTAGAATGGGAATATGCAGATATGCATCCTTCAGGTCTATGGTAGCCATGAAGACCTCTTTTAACAGAAGTTTTCTGACCGTATAGACCGATTCCATGCGAAATCTTTTGTATCGCAGGAAGGTATTTAATTTCTTTAGATTCAGGATTAACCTGAATTTCCCGGACGGTTTTGGAACAACAAAGACGTGGGAATAAAAACCCCTTCCTTGCTGATCCGCCGGAACTGGGAGAATGACTCTCTGATTCGCCAACTGCTCGATATTTTCCATGAGTCCTATGGCCTTTGGCCTTTCTCTGGGTAAAAAGGTCAGTAGAAAAGTCTGAGGAGGCCTGGAAGCAAACTCTAGCCCGTAGCCCTCTCTTATCCACTGAAGGACCAGAGGGCTCTGGGCTACCCGCTCCCACTGTGGGATAAATTGTGCCAGCCTCCCTCCCACCTTGGTGCTGGCGTCACTTAGGATCCTTGTCTGCGACCTTAGGGCCGGAGAAAAGGAGAGCTCCCTTCTGTTTGGCCTTACCAACACCCCACTTCTTTCCTTCCTTACGGTCTTTAAACCGGTTGTTGACCTGGGGGCCTCGAAAAAATTTTTTGGCCTTTTTAGGTTTAACCGGAAACTTCTTTCCCTTCTCCGTAGATCTGGAGAGGGTCTGGTCCAACCCTGTACCAAACAGGAGAGATCCTTCAAAAGGAAGACCGCATAACCTGGTCTTAGAGGTATGATCCCCATCCCAGGTCTTAACCCATATGGCTCTTCTGGCAGAATTGAGAAGCGCTGCTGTCTTAGCTGAAGTCCGCACCGACTCCACTGCCGCATCCGCAAGAAAGGCTACTGCCTTACCAATTACTTCCAAGGAATCCAAAAGATCTTTGGACCTGGAAGAACTCACCACATGATCAGTCAGCTTATTCAGCCACATGTTAGTATTCCTGGCTATACAAGCTGAAGCTAAAGCCGGACTTAAAGTAGCCGCATTGGCCTCCCAGGCCCTGCGTAAAAGGGTCTCTGACCTACGGTCCATTTGGTCCCGGATGTTACCTGCGTCTTCAAAAGACAGGTCAGATTGTTTAGACACCTGGGCCAAAGATGCATCTAGTTTGGGAAGTTTAAAAAACTTCTCCTGCTCCTCTTCCTTAAACGGACACCTGCGTTTCCAGGTTTTAAACTTCTGAAGTTTATTTTCTGGCTCCTTCCATTCTCTTAAAACAATGTCTTTCAGAGACTGGTGGATAGGTAACACTTTAGACTGAGCCTTAGACAACCCCTGATACAACCTATCTTGTACAGAAGTCTGAGCCTCCGGCTCCTGGATCTCCTCAGAAGCATAAATAGCCCCTAGGAGGCCCTCCATATCATCTGTTGAGAAGATATGTCTGCCTGGCCTGGAGTGTTCCCCTTCCTCCTGGCTATCTTCTGCGTCTTCCCCTTCTTCAAGGAGACTACGGCAGGGGTCTTCCACCTCCTCCGCCTCCTCCTCCGAATCCTGAGAAGATGGCGGTTTCTGCGGAATGGTGCCTACCTGTCTCACACTAGAAAAGGCACTATCCTGGGAGGATGAGCCTTCTCTGCTATCCTGCCTAGTATTGAGGCTAGCCTGAAAGGCTTTAAGTGTGGACAGCATTTCAGATTGTACTGAGAGAAAATCCCTCATAACTTCTGAAGTCTCCTTCCCTGACAATTTGTGGATGCATTTATAACAGAACGGCTTGGTGTGCTCTGCAGCTAGTTTGTCATTGCAGTACCCACACCTCTTAGTTCGGGAAGGATTTTTGGGTCTCGGTCTACTGGCAACACTCTGGGTTTCTGTGTCTGCAAAAACAAGAAGCCCGTTTAGCTAGTAACCATAAAACAGAGATCCCTTATGAGGTTAAAGGCTAGAGGGCCACCCTCTCCCTTATCTCCTCCAGCCTGGTAGACTCACCCCCGGTGGGCTCCACAATAGCTGCAGACTCCTCCTGCTCCATTGCAGTCAGTGAGTAATGGACGCCTGCTCCTTGCCTGTTGTGCTGCTGCCTCTGCCGCCCGGAACTACCCCCCTTTATATACAAAGGGTCCTGCCCAGCTGGTACCTGTAGTCCCTGTGCTGCTTCAGGCTCCTCATGGCGCTCCGAACACCGCCGCCATCTTGCCGAGGTCTCGGGCAATCGTGCTCTAGTGTCCGGGCCGCCGTGACGTCATTTCCTCTGGAAAGATCCACCGCAAAATGGCGCCGGACACACACACAGCCGCCGGCGCTGAGGCGGCCAGGATACTCAGCAAACACCTGCATCTTGCAGCAAACGGCAGAACTGGCAAATCCTCTCCAAAAACCGACAGGTAAGGAGAGGGAGGAGCAGGAAAATGGTCCCTGGAGTTCTGGAGACTCACAGTGCCCAGGGTCCTCCAGTTCTCATGGGGAGCTCTTCATTGCCCCCCTGAGAAAAATAGGGGAAACGAACCCCCCGGGAAGGGTAAGCCCTACCAGACCCAAAGGTTTTCCAAAAACCTGCAGTCTGGTTCCCAGGGGGAGACTTCCAGCCCACGGCCTTAGGTCTATAAGAAAAAAAAACAAACTGTTTCGCTGTGGGGAAACACAATCAAAAACTGAGGAGTGCAGGGAGGGGCGGGGTTTTTAACCTCTTTCTTGATTGTGTTTCCTGTCAGGAGGACCAGTCATCTCTCAGGGTGCCGTCCTGGAAGACGACTTGAGAAACAATATCCTTCAACACTCTGATACCACACCGGGCCCACACCTGCGGGTCCGGAATGGTCTGAAAGTGCGGGAGGGCCGAATTTCCCCACAACGGGCAATATGGAGACCATTGGTTGGTAGCTAAAAACCTTCGCCTAGCTACTCCCCAGACACGCAGGGTAGCTCCAGTAGGAGCAGGTAAAGAAGGTTACGACGAAGCCCCGCGATATGCCAGGTTGCTTAGCTCAGTGAGGGAGCCCACAATAGCTGCCTCAAGGCAGACCGCCGCGTTGGCCCTGGATTGTTAAAAACCACCACCTGATCGTGACCAGGACGGCCGCCCAGTAGTACACCATCAGGTTAGGTAAGGCTAGACCCCACAACGCACAGGGAGCTGTAGAGTTGACCATGCTACACGTGGAGACGATCCCCTCCACAGAAAGGAGCCAATACATGTGTCTAAATCTCTGAAGAAGGCCTGGGGTATCCACGTCGGGCAATTCCGAAATATGTAGTTGAATTTGGGTAGATAAATCATTTTTAAGATATTGATTCTCCACAGGAGATTAGGGGTAAATTAGTCCAACGGGAGCAGTGGTCTTTCATTTGAGCAACTACAGGTAGAAGATTAAGGCGCTGGAATGCCTGAGGCTCCCTCGTAATCCTTATACCAAGGTACGTAAATTCCTCCACCCATCTTAATGCCGTCTGGGGCGCCAGCTCTTTCGCCCGCACATCTAGAGGGAAAAGGACTGATTTGGTCCAATTTATACGTATCCCTGAGAATTGCCCAAATTCGTCAAAGGCCTCGAGAGCAGCCTCTAGCGAAGCATTAGCATCTTGTAGGTATAGTGACTTTACCACAACGTTGGCATTAACCATTCTCAGCTTGTGCTTACAAAGTAGTGCTGAAATTGTGTCTATATTATTCAGGTACGATTTGCATGCTACTTGAGGGTTTAACATTGGGGTCTATGGACATCAACTCGCATGGAAGTTGGACCAAAGTAGTGCAGGGACTACTTTGAAGTCGGCACAACTTAAAGTCGTGCCAATATGAATGGTAGTCATTGAAAATCATGGAGAATAACTTGTCATACGATTTTGCAGTACAAAATCGTGGGACAAGTCGTATAAGTGTGAAAGGGGCCTAAATCACACTTGTTTAATAATAATAAAAAAAGGTAAACAAAATAAACGTAGTCAAAACATAGCCAGCATTCAGGAACCAGAACGGATAGTCAGACAAGCCAAAATGTCAGGGAGCCAGAAGGAATGTCAGCCAAGCAAGTCTTTAACAGGAACAAAGGAGAGCGTCTCTAGAGATGTGACCAAGGCGAAGGCAGAGATCATCTGAACTGGGTGGCTTAAGTAGGCAGGACCGACGAGCAGTATCATCAACAGGTGAGGCACTGTGGAGAGAGAGGAGCTGGCAATTAGCCGACAGCTGAGCGGCCAGCTCAGAGAAGGAAGGGCTGGGCCCAGCCCTGACAGTGACTTCTATCAGTGTCCAGCTGAACACTGGTTAAAGCTTGTAGAAGGAGTTTTCAATCCCCTCTGACTGTCCTATGAGGCTGCATGACTCCTGACCCTTTGTCTGGACAGTGCTGATTGGCCCTAATTCTGATCACATGCACCCTCGCAAAAACAAAAAAACTTTCTAGCAATACACACCAAACTGAGCATGTGCAGAGTCCCCCCAGGAGATGTATTGGGGACTGGGGAGGATCAGAGAAGACAAGCTCAAACAGCCTTTTTACACAATGAGCAGGCGTAACCTCTTAGGTTCCACAGTGAGTATATCTGATTTTACTGCTGTGGGTTTAGTAACACTTTATAAAATTGTTTTGCCTTTAGTCTTACACCAAACGTCCTTTTTAGTACTACTATCTGTGTCAACAGCAAGTTTGAATGCTAGCTGTTTGACAATCGCCCTCTTGAATGCCTTTCTTTTCTGTTTTCTTCTCCTTATTATTATTATTTATTTTATTTTTTTATCTTTATTTATTTTTAGTTTGTGCCATAGGCAGCAATCACGGCCAGTACATGAACCTGAATGTCAGTAATTATGTTCCAGGGCTGACACTGACATCTCAAGGAGGCAGGACTACTGGTTGTCTAGGGTGGACCATTGTGCCTGAGGTAGTGGCCTGCCCTGCTGCAGGTCAAGTAGGAGAGTCTTTAGTGCAGCTATGGGTGCTGTCACTGACAAGTGCATCCATCTCTCTTGGACCTTACTGGCACCCACATGAGACAGAGCCACTTGTTTAACCACTTCAGCCCCTAACCATTTTGGCTGTGCGACGTTGTACCCAAACAAAGTTGACGTCCTTTTTTTCCCACAAATAGAGCTTTCTTTTGGTGGTATTTGATCACCTCTGCGGTTTTTATTTTTTGCGCTATAAACAAAAAAAGAGCGACAATTTTGAAAAAAATGCATTATTTTTTACTTTTTGCTATAATAAATATCCCCAAAAAATATATAAAAAAGATTTTTTTTTTCTCAGTTTAGGCCGATGTGTATTCTTCTACATATTTTTGGTAAAAAAAAAAATCGCAATAAGCGTATATTGATTGGTTTGCGCAAAAGTTATAGTGTCTACAAAATAGGAGATAGTTTTATGTCATTTTTATTAATAATTTTTTTTTTACTAGTAATGGCGGCGATCAGCGATTTTTATCGTGACTGCGACATTATGGTGGACACGTCAGACAATTTTGACACATTTTTGGGACCATTGGCATTAATACAACGATCAGTGCAATTAAGAATGCATTGATTACTGTAAAAATGTCACTGGTAGTGAAGGGGTTAACACTAGGAGCTAACAGATCGCTGTTCATACTCTGTATGAACAGACGATCTGTCAGTTCTCCCCTCAGAGAACCGGAAACTGTGTATTTAAACACAGTTCAGTGTTCTCCATGTGCCCCGAGCGATCGCGGGAGCCCAGTGGTGATCGAGACCCCGAGCACTTGCATCAGATCGGGGGGCGAGTGGGGGGCGATGTTACATAACATTGTTTCGCCCAGCCGTGCCATTCTGCCTCAGTACAACTATAAAATACCTTTTATTGTTTAATTAAGCCTTAATCTCTGTCATTGGTCAAAGTAAAAAAAAAAATGATGTACAAAAATGCATCAGAAACATACTGCAAAAAAACAACAAAAAAAACCCCACCAGAATTCCCAGGAAGATGCAGAAGAACGGCATCCAAACTTTATTGTACAATGTATTAAAAATTGTGCATACTGCGTTAGTGCTTCATTAAAATCACATTGATACATAGATCATTCTAGATACTTCTATACACAACACCTCTTATTTAACATCTATGCTTCACAGTTCAAAAATGTAGAGGTGTATACATATTCATGCGATAGTCAACGCATTTTGCTAAATTGTGTAACTTCCTCAGGACCAGATCACAAAGTATCAAATGCTGCTGAATATACAAAAAATGTAATCAGTTTATCACATATATCACCTCCTTTTCTAAGCATAACATTTTTTATATACAAAACATCTATACTGAATCACTCACATATAGTATGGCAGAAGGTCACTTGTGTTACATGGACGTCTCGGGGCGGACACAGGGACCAAAGCTCCTCAAATTGTTTAGTCTTTCTAGTGCTCAAGATATTTATGTATATATTTACCAATTCCTTCAACACATAAAAATCAATAAGCATAAGCTCAAACCACTTATAACGGGTAGACATATTGGTACTGTATATCACTCAATAATAACAAGGTATACCTGCAGGGAGTAACATCCTTCCCACATCTACACCAAAAAATCCTAAACATAGCAAGACCAAGCAGAGCAAGTCATAGTCAGGCAGGGGAGATGCGTTTATATGTGCTTGCCTGTAATATAACAGTAATATACTAAGTATAGTAACCAGATACCTCCCAACAGGACAGCATATTTATTACAGTGTTAGTGTTGGCGGACATAACATAACATACCCTAATGAGATTATATATTATGAGCACTGGGCATTATCTCCATTCACTGTATTGCTGGAATAGAACAGTGTGGTCTGCTTTTGGCCCAATTCAGAGAATGGATCAACAGATTTCTGCCACTGTCATTCGCACAGTGCTTGTTATAGGCTTACCTGTAGGTAAAAATAACAAAGCGGGGTTTGCAACCACTTTAAGTAATGCTGCTCTAGAGTATTCCCCTTCTCTCTTCCCCTGGCTTCTGCACAAAAGGTTATATAGGGAGGTAAGGGGAGGGGCAGAGAAGCTTGGCCAGCACAGCCAGTAAGACACACCCAGAAGAGGAGAGGGCTATGATGTGCAAGGACAGAGAGGGTCATTCATGTAAACAGTGGCGGCTGGTGGTATATTTGGGGGGGGGGGATAAAACAATGCATCCACAGGAAACCCCCTCAGGTTGGCGTAACCCGCACCTGCACCCCCCTTAGGTTGGCGGGTCATTCGCTATCGTGACACAACTGGGTGGGCAGTGAACTGCGCCCCGAACCCACCCTTTTTTTAAGCCTATTAGAGCCTCATTGAAATCCATGCGTCCGGCCCCGCATGTAGATTAGGGGGCCGGACACATGGCAAGGGGAGCCGTGCGCCCCTAATGGACGGGCCGCCACTGCATGTAAATACAAATAATGTAAGTACCTGAATTTGACTTGGTATCAAACCCTACGTAATACTCTGCACAGAAGCCTTCAGACTGGAAGAAGAAGAGAAAATATAGGGCCAGTCAAGTGTATCATGCAATGGACTGACAAAAAAATCAAATGGCGCCAGGAAAGAGCAGAGGTACAAGCTCATTAGTATGCTGCTGCTTCTTTACAGTCCAGTCATGGGTTGTACTGTAGGTTGGGAGATGACTGAGCTCTTTTGCTGCAACTGCAGTCTGGTCCCCAGCCTTGCTATGCTGTTTGCTAGGGCTGTGTAAATCTCAAGACTGACAAAACAGAAATAAAAATCTTTTGGCAGATAAAACAGATCCCCCATAGGCCCACTGCATACTGGTCATTTAGCCTCGGTGCATGGGGGTCCAGCATTTAGCCACAGGCAGAGGACACAGGTGGGCTGTCCAGCTGCACAGCCAGCAGCCTATCAAACTCCATGAGAGGCTGACAGTTGCTGTGGATAGACGGGTCTGGGCAAGGCTCCCACTTGTACTCACATTTAGGGTAGTGTTTGCCCATTGCTTCCTTCCCCCGGCATTCTTCCCTGGGCGCATATTGCCCTAAATAAAAGTACAGCTCAGTGCACCCCCCCAGCCCCATCCAGTCCCAGCTGCTGAGTTTGACAGGCTGCCAGTTTTGGGGCTGGACCATACACCTGTACTGGCCACCCAGGGCTAAATGGCAGAGTCCAATTCACCAGGACTATATGCCCACAAATAAAGATTTTAATCTAGGAGGTTAAAGGAAAATTTCTTTATATGGAAGCAGTCTCTACATTTACTCATATACAAAAAGTCTGGGAGGATTACTTCTGATCATTGCAGACATTCAACTGTTATAACATTTTTGGGATCCGAATGCATCAGGATTTTGCTAAAAAAAAATGTAAAACTTGATAACTTCAGCCATTGGCTTTGCCTCCATTTCGGGTGAACTGAATAAAAGTTGTTTTGACAGCAGTTTTTTGAATGCCACTAACAGTCTATTGTATATAACTATGCAGACATCGAAATTTTACATTATATATAATGTGACAGACGTCAGCGCAGCTGGTATTGTGAAACTGGACTGAAATTACACAAGAAACTACTTAAGGCCTGAGCAGACACAGACACTCAGCATAATAATTCAGTTCAGACTGACAGTCTAGAACTCACTGTTCTAATGTACACAAAGAGAGCTTGATGCTGCAGATGTAGGTGAAGCTGGCAGTGCTGCTGTCCATACAAATAACGCATCTGAAGATTTGTCTCCAGTTTCTATAGCAGCAGAAGATTTTTCAAAAGCCAGACAAAGCCTTTGCAAATAGTCTGATCCTTTTGCATTTTTGTAAAAGACGAAAAGATTGACGTTTTGAGTTTGTTTAAACACAATAAATGTTCTGAAGTGTTGTCTGATATTCTCATATCATATTCTATCCTATCCTTTTAAACTGGTAAAGGAAACTTTAAAGACTGGCAGAAAAGGATCATCAAATGTCCTAAGAGTGGATAAGAAATCATACTGTAGATATGCCTGTGGTCTGAAGGGGTTTCCTAAAAATAGGTCATTTGTTTTCTTTTTTAGAACCCCTTTAATGTAGTAAAACAGAAGTTTCACACTTCCAATAAATCCCAATTTTCTTTGGAATAGACAGATTTTCCCCTGGTGGTAAAGGCAGATTTTTCCCTGATGGAGAAGTTGCAGCAACATTTTAGCTTATAATAATTCTCCATGGCAATAATTGTATTTTTATTTTGACTTAATATGTGCTTCAAGAAACTAGAGACCTGCAAGAAATTGTATGTTTGATAGGTGGTTCCAGTATTTTGGAACTTTTCCTGTTTATTACATGTACTAGATAGTTGGCTTTCTATAAGACAAGGGTCACCTTTAGTAATGGGACCACGTCCTATATTTTACATATATTCACAGGGCCAAAAAATATATATATATATATAAATAAATTAATCAAATTTAAATGAATGAATATGTTTTAATTGAGTTTTTTGGTATTCAGTATTGGACAACAGGAAAAAACAAAGCAAAAAAATTCCAAATAAACTTGAGTCCATTAGAGTCTTCCTTTACATTGGAATTCCCTTTACATTTGAGTCCCCTCTTATGTGAGAGCTCACTTCAGAGTTCCCCCTTTCTTGAGAGACCCCTTAAGAGTCCCCCCATACATGCGGATCCCCATCAGAGTCCCCCTTATATCAGAAGGCTGCATAAAATCTCAGTTAGGAGACCCATGTGATAAGAGGTAAGGGGCCACAACAGTTGAAAGTTTTTTAACCACTGACTATTTTTAATGGGTTAGTCCACCCAGATTGCATATTTTGGGTATGGATGGAGTCTGTTTTTTTGACCCACCCACTGGCATCATAAAGCATAACTGTGATATCTTGTTGGATCTGGGACAGGTGGGTATAAGACTGATGCGGGAGGGGGGACTAAGGCAGGGCAGGCTACAGTATCACTGCATCTGAGAACCACAAGCCAAAAATGCTATTTAATGTATTTATTGGCGTATAACATGCACTTTCTCACCCTGAAAATCAGGCTCAAATAGAGTGTGCGCGTTATACGCCGATACTTCAAATTTAGCTGCCTCGGAGGGGACAGGGAGGGGGGCGGGACGAGCACCGTCGGATTACATACAGTGAGAATCTCCTCTTTACTTTACTGTAATAAGAAGTCCTGTCTCCTGGGCCGCCATTGGACCACTGTTCTGTCTATCATAGGAGATGCTCACTGTATGTAATCTGTCGGCGCTCGTCCCGCCCCCCTCCCTGTTCCCTTTAGGCTGCAGATGGGCATCGGTCAGGCTGCACTGATGGCAATGGTGAGGCTGCTGCACTGATGGCAATGGTGAGGCTGCTGCACTGATGGCAATGGTGAGGCTGCTACATTGATGGCAATGGTGAGGCTGTTGCTTTGATGGCACTTGTGAGGCTGCATTGATGTGGACTGATGAGGCTGCATTGATGGCACTTGTGAGGCTGCAGATGGGCACTGACCCTTATTTTGCTTCAAAGTTCCTTATTTAAAACTTACGTTTTTTTCCTGACACTTCCCTCTTAAAATGAATGTGCGTGTTATACGCTTGTGCGTGTTATACGCCGATAAATACGGTAATTCATTTTTAATATTTCAAAGAAAACCCCCCCATCCATCCATGTCTCCATGCTTTATTTTGGTGAGAAATCTCTAGCATTTCTGGCCATGGCCATCTTGAGTAAGGGCAAATGATTCATGTAGCTATAGCATTTACTTCCTGCCCTTAGCTCAGGCATGCACACAGGAGAGACTGATTAGCTGAGAAAACCCCTCCTCCTCTCCTGAAGATTCCTGGGATGTATGACATCATCTGTCTAGGCAAGAAACCAGAAACTGAAGAAAAATGTTTAAAACAAGTAAATATGATATACTTTCCTATCTATCTACTAATGCTAGCAGCATGAGGATTAAAAATAGTCAATGTTGATTGGGAGAGTGAAGTTCCACTTGAATATGTTATAAAATGTGGCAGTGAACTGAAGACATATACAGATCTGTCAGATAACTGAACCTGTTATATTATGGAAAACTGAAATTAGTTTTTAATTTTGGCCATGCTTTCAGTAATGTCCCAGACATAACTAGTAGTTTTACTTGTTTCAATCAACAGTATGTGTGCCAGCAGTATTGATTTTTGGTCAACAATGTAAAATTTCTGTGGTCAAAGCATATGACATGCCAAAATAACTATGGCCATTTATAGGTCAGATAGGTGTAGCTTGGGTGGAAAAGGGGTGTGGACAGTTGTGTCCTAATACTTTAATCAAGCATATTACATGGTATGTCTTGAACATTAAACACAGGAAGATGGTGTGCTGGCAAGGTGCAATGACATTCAGAGTTATTTATTAGCTGGAAAAACTTTTGAAAATACTTCTAAAGCCCCGTACACATGATCAGATTTTCCAACGGGAAATGTTGGATGTCAGGCTGTTGGCGGAAAATCCGACCGCGTGAATGCTCCATCGGACAATTGTTGTCTGACTTTCCGCCAACAAATGTTGGCTAGCATGTCTTCAAATTTTCCGCCAACAAATTTGTGTTGTCGGATTTTCCTATCGTGTGTACACAAGTCCGTCGGACAAAAGTCCAAAGTACAAACACTCATGCTCGGAAGCAGAAGCGGTCGGTCTTGTAAACTAGCATTCTTAATGGAGAATTGGCAAATTGGAGACGTGGCAAATTATGAAATCTCCAAATTCAGCGCACAATTCTCTTCTTCTTTAACCTCCCTGGCGGTATGATTATTTCAGATTTTTGCATCTCAAAGCTGTACAATTATTTTGCATAGAAATTTGGCGTTTTATATTGTAGGTCTGTAATTCTTAGCAATAACACACTTATATCTGTCCACCAAGAGTCTAGTAGATCTTCCAGGTATGATGAAGTTTGAAACACAAAATCATAAATTATAATATAATAAATATAAATAATTAAAAAAATAAATAATATAATAGTAATAAAATAAATTTCCCCACGATTCACTATCGCTCAATTCTGCAAGTGTTCTAATTTATTATCGCTGTTTTCTAGCTGGTCTAAAGCCACTTTTGACGTAAAGGGACACTTTTTGGTTGCTATGGACAATCTCAAGTTTCCAGGCAGAAAGAACAGTATATATAATATAAAACTGCATGCAGGGCATGGGCCAAAGCACTGGGGACAAAAGGGAAGTGAAATGATTTCATACAGTACTGTAATCGATAAGATTACAGTGTACTGTATGTGTTATGATTTTGACTTTTTTTGAATTTGCCGCCAGGCTTCACCCCTGTGCTTTGCGACGCTCGCAGGGAACGAAGCCTGGCACAGAGAGGCTTCGGGCAGAGGACGGAGCCCGCAGACAGCGCGGGGGGACATCGCAGGATCCTGGGGACAAGGTAAGTATACCGCACCAGGATCCTGAGATGTAATCCCGCGTGTGGCTCGGGGTTACCGCTAATGGTGCTGAAATTTAACCCCGAGCCACACTCGGAAATACTGTCAGGGAGGTTACTGGGATAATAATGAAGCTGCTTTGCTGGTGATACTGATGGAGTTATTGCAAACAAATTTTCAAAGGCTTTTTTTTTCTAGTGATATCAAGAATAATATTATTATGTTTTTTTTTTTTATTTGAGCAAGTTACCACAACACCATTATCCCCTAGTTTATAAGATCAAAGATACAACTATGTTGGTGTCCCTTGTCAATTTTGTATTTTTTAAAATGTAACTGCCTACTCCCAAACTGTCATTTGAAATAAAACACATAGCCAAGTATTATTCTCCACAAATTTTTTATTGTGCATAAAAAAAAATAATTAGACATGCTATTTACCATTAGAACTTAACCAAAAACTGCATTCTATGCATCCAAAAATATAGAAAATATACCAAATCAAATCATTATTCAACCAAAAAAAAATGTCAAAGTAATAACTCTAAGGCCAATAATAAATAACACGTTATCTCCTCCAATTCCGCAACATGTCTGGTTGACGAACGGCCGTTCAGAAACGAATTGAAAAGCACGAAATGAAAAGCGCGAAAAGAAAAGTGCAAATCAACACTCACCAAACTGCTATTAACACTACATTAGCAGAAAGAGCCCAAAGGGTGGCGCTAAAGAGCTGAAAAACCACATAGTACGTCTAGTACGTCACTACGTACGTAATTGTTGGCCAACATTTGTATGGCCATGTGTATGCAAGACAAGTTTGAGCCAACGCCCTTCAGACAAAATTCCACGGTTTTGATGGCGAAAAGTCCAATCATGTGTACGAGGGATTAGAGACGGTGGGAATATAGCTTTCTTTTGGAGATGCTTGTAGTCAAACTCAGAAGAGCTACCTTGAGTGATTACAATTCTTCTTCAAGCAGTATAATAAGTGTGCTTTGCCAACCTAGGACTGGAAGTGCACAACTAGCAGGATCACCAGATGAAAATAAAGAGAAAATGCAGCAACCACATCCAAATACTGGTGAGTACTTTAGATTCCCACAGTGCTTGCCTCATTTGGACCCATCCTAGACCACCTAATATAACCCCAACCTAAGAATTACAAGTTATATCTATTTCAGCAACCTATACATCTAAATGTTGGCAAACAGGGATAAAAACACAAAAGTGTTAAAAATGAAAGGGGTTGTAAACCCTTGCATTTTTCACCTTAATGCATTCTATGCATTAAGGTGAAAAACCTTCTGTAGTGCTGCACCGACCTAGACCCCCGCTTTTACTTACCTGAACCCGATCTTCCAGTGATAGGGCCGAGCACAGGAGCTCCAGCCGCTGTCTTGGGTCCCCATTGGATAGATTGATAGCAGCAGGAGCCATTGGCTCCCCCTGCTGTCAATCAAATCCAGTGACACAGGAGCCGGGGGCTCAGCAGGACGCAGCAGCAGGACTCGGAAACGCGCCCACATGAATGCCCCCATGGAAAGCGGCGCTCTGTGGGGGCACTCGAGAAGAGGAGGAGCAGGAGCGCTGCTGAGGGACCCCTGAAGAGGAGGATCGGGGCCACTCTGTGCAAAACCCTTGCACAGAGCAGGTAAGTATGACATGTTTGTTATTTAAAAAAAAAAAAAGAACCTTTACAACTCCTTTAAGGTTGTTTCACATAGTTCTGTACAGCTGCAATCTCCTGCATTCGCATGACAGAGTAGTCATACATTTCCCATTACCCCTTCTGATCGGACAGACCTATAGACGATTGTCTGTACTACCAACATAAACTGTGGCTTAGGGTGGTAAAGCTTTAGGGACAGCACACAACCACCCACATCTGTCACTGTCATTAACTCTGGCTCGATCTTCATTGCTGGTTCTAGGTGTACCATTTAATACTGAGAAAAAAGTCCTGGGCAAAGTTTACCTTTGCAGAATAGTCTGATAATCAAAAGTTCCTCTACATAGTAAGCATATACAAACACACCCCACCATGTGACATGAGCTGGACATGGACTGAGAATGTAGTGCAGTACCCAGGCATTGGTTCCTTGGCTTGACCTACCCTATACACTATGCAGTTATCTACAGAGGATGTACAAAGTGTTATCAATATACAAAACTGGTCTAGTAGAATCTTAATAGTGGCCTCCACAGCAAACTGTTTTTCTGCAATAGAAGCTTTATAAGTGTATGTGGATATTAAAGCAGGAGATGATAAAGAGTTAAGTTTAGTAGGAAAAATCAATGGGGATTCAGTCGGTAGTAAACCATTTACTGGTAATGTAAAATAATTCCATGGTAACACAGCAGGCTAATCGGACTAGGCAAATATTTCATAAGAGCAAATCTTAACCCCCCGCAATGTATTTTTTTTAAGACTTAAGTTAGCACAAGCTGTGTCTCACAGAGAATACTATCAAAGGGCCTCCAAAGCCCCTGAAACATGTCAAACTTTCAGGTGTGAGAAGAATAGGCACTCCCCTTACACATCACACAACGCACTACTCAGTGCCTAAATAACCTATTGCTAGGCCTAAACACTGCCACTACAACTATACCAATATTGACTTTAACCCCTTCTCACCTGAGTGTAAAAGAAATCTAAATGCCTAAGCACAATTTTGAAACTTTGATGTGTTTTTTCAAGACAAATTGGGCTTTTTTTATGGAAAATAAAGGATATCTCCGGAATTTGTTTTATTATCAAAGGAAAACTGGTCCAAAATTGTAGAAAAAAAAAAATATTTTATTTAGCTGTAAATGTAAACTGTAGCCTAAACACTAACCCTGGCACTTACCTAGATCAAACCCTAATCTAGGGGTTTACTTTCACACACTTTTTTTTTTTTTTTCTCTTCAAGGAGAGCGAGAGAGATACTAAATATTTATCTCCTCCGTTTACAGGGAAAGAAAACATGGGGGCAGGCTTCACAGTGACTGATCACTGTAATAGCCAATTAGAGGCTATCACAGAGATCAGGTAACCAGGAATCAGGAGATGCGGGTCCCAATCGTTAGCATTAGACCCCGGTCTCTGTGCTGGGAGCATGCCACGCGGGGCGCTCCCAGCGCAAAGGGAGACACGCAAATATGTGGCCCCTCACGGAACAAAGCCCAGTCCAGTAAGGACGTATATTAGCATAGGGTTGTCATGAACGGGCTTAACAAAGTCAGTGTTTGCATAGGATTTTTTTTAGAGGGGGGGGAGTCAATCGATGTTCTAAATGTAGCAAAGTCCCGAGCCTCTTTAGGCCTAATGGTTACCTCCAGAGTTAGGGTGAGCTGACATCCTTCAGTGTAGAGTGGGTTACAAGGCATGGTGGGTGTAATGCAAGATGAACAGGTGGGCGCCAAACACTTTTTGAATGCAAAGAGATTTATTGTCTCTTAAACAGAACTGTGGAAGAGCGGGTTTGGCACTCCACAAGCGTCACCTCTGCTGTCCCTCTGGGTTCCTGACTTGGTACTTGCTGAAGTTTTCCCACTTCTTCACTGTCCCCGCTGGTGAGAAGTCTGCTCTAGTACTGGCCTCAGCTCACTCACTGTGATCTCTGGTAGCCAGTGGCGTCTCCATCCAGCTTTCATATTTAGGGGGGGCACATGGGGGGACAGGGACAAAAGTAGGGGGGCAACTATAAAATGCAATTATATATATATATATATATATATATATATATATATATATATATATATATATATATCTCCTGGGGCCCTTTACTACGACCCCACAATGGCCCTTTCACATGTTCTGCAGTGAGTTCCCTTCCTACTGTATTGGGTCCCCCCCAGGGTGGCAGAAAACAAGAGATATATGTCACCAGCATACCAAGAAAAGGATAAGGATATAAGGATCCAAAGCAGTGGGAGAACTATCAGGGTTGAAAAGGTTGTCTTGCCACCGGGCTCTGGTGTTCTGCCACTGTGGGGTTCCCCAGCCTCCTCTTGCTGTCCTGCCCCTGCTATTGACAGCGCTGGTCTTAGAAATCAGTCTGTTTTTTCAGTAACTGAGAGTCCTGGTGGAGTCCTTCCTGCAACTCGCTCTTCTCCCTGCCAATGAGGATGCAGGGGAAGGAGCAGATCAGGCGGCCGTGGTTGTGTGAGCGCTCGCATTATGCAGTGTCAGTGAGCAGAGGGAGGGGGGAGGAATCACCCGCAGGAGCTGACTGGGGACTCTCTCCCTCTTAGACATTGATTTTTTGCAAAAAAAAAAAATAATAATTTTTTTTTATTGGGGGGGCACATGGTGGGGCACAGCATAATGTTGGGGGGGTCAGGGCCCCCTCTGGCCCCCCCAGGGAAGCCATTGCTGGTAGCAATGTGGATGGTTGCTTAATGGCGACAGCTTCCCTTCTACCTTGACCACAACTGGTTTCCCGACTGACGGAACCATTACTTCTGGTTGGACTACAAGCCTGCAGTCCCAACCCTACGCTGCTTTCCTGTCTCTGGATTGGCCCTCAGACAGCCTAGCAGCCAGATGTCCCTGGAATAGGCCTTAGGGTTCTGGTCTAGCAGCCTGGGGCAATACAACACACATCCACCCAGACAGCCATCCAGGTGGCACAGAATCACTTGACTCCACCCAAATAAATAGGTTCTCCCAGCAGGCTAGGGGACCCAAGAAAATCCCCGCCCATTGACTGAGACACCCCATTCATTCCTAATCTGTCCTTGCAATGCCCTTGTCTTGTCTAATGTCACCAGATACCCGGCCATCTAGTGACAGAAGAGAGAAGTGCAGCAATTTCAGAATTAGGGAGAAATCAATTGACCTCCTAACAATTGGCCAAGGTAACTGTCACTTGGCTAATAAATTTAATAGCAACCCTGCCTAAACATCAGGGTGCTACATCGACTAGAGACCACAAATGTTGCATGATCACAAACAGTACCCCCCCCCCCCCTTCATGTTGTAGTAAAAGCATGATCAGAAACAATGTTCTCCCCTTCAGAATCATTTTATAAGTGTTTATTATAGCACTTTTTTTTAAAATCAAGAGTTTCAGTTAGAGCTGCATAAATCACAATAAAGACCAGACAGCACTTGACATTACAGAAGATCTTTAGGACCCACCTACACCCCAAACATTTTTCTTTCCCCAAAACACTTTCTTGTTAAACTGGAAATCTCTTTTAAATATGCTTTATGATACATATAAGATTAAGACCATTCCAGACTCCCCATGAACAACTGTGACATCTGCAGGTTACATGCTATCCAAAATTGAATAGATGTAAGCATCAGAACAAGGGACCTAGCCGACTAAAGATCCTGTCAATGGTAGCAACTTGCCAGCCACAGGATCACTACATTCAACTGTTCTATATTGTCACTACCATGTGGACTAAAGCCCTGCAGAATCTCCCTTATCAGTGATCGTGCATCAGCATTACCACACTGGCAGTGGTGGTGCGTCCATAGAGGGCGCAGGAGCGCCGCCCCATCTTTCCTGCACCCGTCAATCTTCAATATATAGATTCATGCATTGCATGAATCTATCTATTGTCGCCACTGCCGCTCCCTATTCAGGTGTCCGGCCCCTTGTTGGGCGCTGGGCATCTGAGTTACAGCGGCGGGGGTTTTTGGAAGTGCCTGATTAGAGCCATCAGCTCTAATAGGCGTCCTGATTAGAGCCTAGAGCCGTGGGCTCTAATAGGCTTGAAAATTGGTAAACAGCGGGCGCACTGCTGTGCGTTCACTGCTTACATAGTGCTGTGTTGGGGAATCTAATAAATCGCTTCCCTAACACTGACCCGCCTCTCAGCAAATCAGGTGCACCAGGTCTGGTTACCTGTCACCTGATTGGCTGAAGCGACAGGCGCTGTGATTGGATGCCTATCGGGCATCCAATCATAGCAGAAGTGGACAGGAGAAGACATCAAGGACTCGGAGGGAGCGTGGAGGAATGCGTTCACCCGAGACAGGTAAGTGCCGGGTGAGGGGGACACTGGCAGCATTTGATGGGGCAAACTGGTAGCAATTGATGGGGCACACTGTCGGCAATTGATGGGGCAAACTGGTGGCAATTGATGGGGCACAGTGGCTGCGCTTGATGGCACAGTGGTGGCAATTTATGGGTACAGTGGCTGCGTTTGATGGCACAGTGGTTGCGTTTGAGGGCACAGTGGCTGCGTTTGATGGGCACAGTGATGGCAATTTATGGGTACAGTGGCTGCGTTTGATGGCACAGTGGCTGCATTTGATGGGCACAGTGACGGCAATTGATGGGCACAGTAGCTGCGTTTGATGGGCACAGTGAGGCTGCAATTGATGTTTTCTTTTTTCAGTTTGCGCCCCCCCAAAAAATTTTGAGCACCAGCCGCCACTGACATTGAGGTCCCTCTTGTCTGGCCAGCAAAGCCATAGTACTGAATCAAGTGGGTTTTATTTTGCTCTTCTGGCAATGCTGTCACTGGAAAGTTGCCCAGCATCAACTGGAAGGTTAGAGAACCATTGGTTTTACCCTTCTAGGGTTTCTCAGCTTCGGAAGCCAACACATACAGTATACTACATAAGTGAAGGGTTAGTGTGTGGGTGTGGCGCAGTCCTAATTCATAGAAATACTTGGTAAATCGTGTGTAGCCAAATCCCATATGTAAAGTCGCATATAAAGTATAAACCAAAATTGCAAATAAAAAATTCAACGAAAATAAAACCAAACCTAAAACAGCAAAGTGACCCCCTTTGGAGTGTGTAGGTGTACCGTTGTCCTAGTTTAAAAAATACTTTGTAAATCGTGTGTAGCCAAATCCCACATGTAAAGTCGCATGTAAATTATAAACAAAATATAAACAAAATCGCATATAGCAAATTTAACGGCTAGGTTGGCCCCTTTTGAATTGGGGGAGGGGGAAGGGGAACAGGGGATGAAATCTAAAAATGACGTTAGCCAAAGCTATTCCATTCACATAAAAACCCCATATAGTGATTGACAAACATAACATTGCTGAATAATTACATAGGTTAAATCGTGACTAGTGCTCAGTGCAACTTAAGTGAAAAACTTGACATCTTTGTAAAACAAGGCAGGTATTTGTATTAATCTTGGTGACCAGGTGCTCGTGTCTTGTGATCATGCGGACACTCATCAGCTTCTTTAACCCCTGCGGGGGTAATGCGCAGTCACAGTGTATGCCACTGTGCGGCAATCCACAGGCTGTTTCTGGGTCACGGTGACGTTTTAGGCAGCTTCTTTAACCCCTGCGGGGGTAATGCGCAGTCACAGTGTATGCCACTGTGCGGCAATCCACAGGCTGTTCGTCACGGTGACGTTTTAGGCATAAGAGAAGAAAGAGGAGATTCCATAGCGTAAAAGCATAAAACACTCTTTATTGAACGCAGATGACAGAATGGTACTCACATTTAAGCAGTTTATAATAGGCAACCAAATGTCATCAAAACAGGAGAGCTCCAGTTGACGTCCCTATGACGAAACGCGTAGGGCGTGGCCTATTTTGACGCTTTTGCATCATCTCCCAGAGGATCACCAACTTAAATCTGACGCTCTCCTGTTTTGATGACATTTGGTTGCCTATTATAAACTGCTTAAATGTGAGTACCATTCTGTCATCTGCGTTCAATAAAGAGTGTTTTATGGTTTTACGCTATGGAATTTCCTCTTTCTTCTCTTATGCCTAAAACGTCACCGTGACCCAGAAACAGCCTGTGGATTGCCGCACAGTGGCATACACTGTGACTGCGCATTACCCCCGCAGGGGTTAAAGAAGCAGCCTAAAACGTCACCGTGACCCAGAAACAGCCTGTGGATTGCCGCACAGTGGCATACACTGTGACTGCGCATTACCCCCGCAGGGGTTAAAGAAGCTGGTGAGTGTCCGCATGATCACAAGACACGAGCACCTGGTCACCAAGATTAATACAAATACCTGCCTTGTTTTACAAAGATGTCAAGTTTTTCACTTAAGTTGCACTGAGCACTAGTCACGATTTAACCTATGTAATTATTCAGCAATGTTATGTTTGTCAATTACTATATGGGGTTTTTATGTGGATGGAATAGCTTTGGCTAAAGTCATTTTTAGATTTCATCCCCTGTTCCCCTTCCCCCTCCCCCAATTCAAAAGGGGCCAACCTAGCCGTTAAATTTGCTATATGCGATTTTGTTTATATTTTGTTTATAATTTACATGCGACTTTATATGTGGGATTTGGCTACACACGATTTACAAAGTATTTTTTAAACTAGGACAACGATACACCTACACACTCCAAAGGGGGTCACTTTGCTGTTTTATGTTTGATTTTATTTTCGTTGAATTTTTTATTTGCAATTTTGGTTTATACTTTATATGCGACTTTACATATGGGATTTGGCTACACACGATTTACCAAGTATTTCTATGAATTAGGACTGCGCCACACCCACACACTAACCCTTCACTTACCTTCTGTTTTTTCCACCTAGGTGGAAATCACATCTGTGGAGGCAGCAGTCCTTTATGCGATTTCTTCCATTGTTTCCATTTGTTTCCATTTTCTCCACTTTTTTCTCCACTAGGACAACGTTACACCCACACACTCCAAAGAGGGTCACTTTGCTGTTTTATGTTTGGTTTTATTTTCGTTGAATTTTTTATTTGCAATTTTGGTTTATGCGACTTTACATATGGGATTTGGCTACACACAATTTACCAAGTATTTCTATAAATTAGGACAGCGCCACACCCACACACTAACCCTTCACTTACCTTCTGTTTTTTCCACCTAGGTGGAAATCACATCTGTGGAGGCAGCAGTCCTTTATGCGATTTCTTCCATTGTTTCCATTTTTTTCCATTTTCTCCACTTTTTTAATTTTCTGTTCCGTTGCGCGGATACACCACTCATATTTCATTACAGTATACTACATACCACAATAAACCTAGGGGTGATGACATAAGGAAGAATATATAATTACAGCATATTAAAAGAAAAAATGGGTGCAACACTTACTTTTTTTTCTTTCATGTTACTTGTAGGCCAAACTGTTGCCAAAATGATGCTGTAATGTTAAGAATGAATTTTAAGTAAGTGCTGCAGTATAGATATAATGTATACCAAAGAGGTTGTTACATTTCCCAGGAATTCTATTCTACAAAACTAAAAAACTGAGTATACCTAAACCCCCATTCATTATTTTAACCTCTTATGTGCAAGAAATAGAAAGAAAAGAGAAAAATAAATGTATATTCCTACCGATGTACGGAAATAAAGACAACTTGTGCCCTATTTTTCTGTGACGTACCAGCAAACTAAACAAGCTTCGCAGTCCAAGGTTAATTACAATAATAGAAATGTGCTTTGACTAGCTGTCTTTGTTCAGTGGCGCAGAGGCGGAAAGGAGATTAATGTGGAGCCTCATCGCACTATTCGCCAGGGTTTCTCCATATCTAACTGCTGATAAATCGAATGACTATAAAGTTTATAATAGTGAAGACTATGATGAGCAGTAAAAAAAGTCCATTGGATTGAATGTATTCACAACTAGATATATTAACAGCACATATATAATTTGGCAGGTATAAAAACCCTAATAATTTTTTTCCAGTACTGGGATTTCTTTTCTCTTATTTATTACTGTTTTTTATATAGCGCCGACACATTATCTAGAGCTTTACATATAGCACATTCACATGAGTCATTGCCCTCAAGGATCATACAATCTAAGGTCCTAGCCTCGCATGCACATATTAGGGCCAATGTAGACTAAAGTCAAACAACCTACCAGCATGTATTTGGAATGGGGGGGGACCTGTGCAAGCTTGGGGAGAACATGCAAACTCCATGCAGGTAGCATTGTGTTTGGAATTATAACAGATTACCCTAGTGCTGTGCAAGGCAGGAGTGCTAACCACTAGGCCACTTTGCGACCCCTTTTTAGAGCAAGACATGCATCCTATTGTTGCAGGGTCTCCCACAGCAGGATAATTCAGATTAGGGGTGCATTAGTATTTGGGGTTAGTGCTGGGGGGAAGTTACATGTTAAAGCGGAGTTCCACCCAGAAATTGAACTTCCGCTGATCCGGTTCCTCCCCTGCTCCAGTGTCACATTTGATACCTTTCAGGGGGGAGCAGGTACCTGTCTAATCCAGGTATTTGCTCCCACTTCCAGCGAAAGATAGCTGCAGAATCCGTGGCGATCTATGCCATTTCCGGCCCCTCCTCAGTCCCCCGCCCCTCCCGCTGTCTTCTGGGAGACACACAGGTCGCGACTCGCGCATGCGCAATAGGGAACCAGGCTGTGAAACCGCAAGGCTTCACTTCCTGATTCCCTTACTGAAGATGCCGGCGCCTCCACCCGGAGCTGAGGGACGGGACGGGTCGGCTTAGGGTGAGGACATCGCGGGCGCCCTGGACAGGTAAGTGTCCTTATTTTAAAAGTCAGCAGCTGCAGTATTTGTAGCTGCTGACTTTTATTTTATTTTTTTTTCAGGCGGAACTTCGCTTTAAGGGCAAAATGTTTAAATTTATGTATAGCCCAAATTTTTTTTTTTTTTTTTTTTGATAGAGTTAGTTTGTAATTTTTGCTGTCTGTGCCTTGTTGGGGAGTTTTTTTTAGAGTATTGTCCCAAAGACAGTACCAGAAGTAATGGAAATGTCTACAAAATAAGGGAAATACCTTTCTCAGACAGTTTTCATCTGACATTTTCCCTTCTGTTCCTGTTGTAGTGACAACTCTTTTTTTTTTTATATATCAAACAAGCGGCAACTCTAAGTTCTGAGTCTTCCCATCACATTCTCTCTCTGTGACTATGATCACCAGGACAAATAGAGAGGGTGAATAAATAATCATTGGGACAATTAGGTATGGACATAGACAGAAATAAAAACTTGATAGGGGTTTTAATCCTCCACTATATTCAAAACATTGCTCTAAATATTCATTTTAGGGGTTAAAGAAGACCTAGCATTAACATATTTCAATGTTATTTACCTCCCCAGGCGACCAAGTGCTTAGAGTACTTGGTCTTGTTCAAATGTATCCCTAAGGCCCCTTTTACACTGGGGCTGTTTGCAGGCGTTATTGCGCTAAAAATAGCGCCTGCAAACCGCCCCTAAACAGCCTCCGCTGTTTGTTCAGTGTGAAAGCCCGAGGGCTTTCACACTGAAGCGGTGCACTGGCAGGAGAAGAAAAAATCTCCTGCAAGCCGCATCTTTGGAGCGGTGAAGGAGCGGTGTATTCACCGCTCCTTCACCGCTCCTGCCTATTGAAATCAATGGGACAGCGCCCCTAAACAGCCTCCGCTGTTTGTTCAGTGTGAAAGCCTGAGGGCTTTCACACTGAAGCGGTGCGCTGGCAGGAGAAGAAAAAATCTCCTGCAAGCCGCATCTTTGGAGCGGTGAAGGAGCGGTGTATTCACCGCTCCTTCACCGCTCCTGCCTATTGAAATCAATGGGACAGCGCGGCTATATGGGACAGAGCGGTACGCTAGCAGGACGGGAAAAAAAGTCCTGCTAGCAGCATCTTCGGAGCAGTGAAGGAGCGGAGTGTATACCGCTCCTTCACCGCTCCTGCCCATTGAAATCAATGGGACGGCGCGGCTATACTGCCGGCAAAGCGCCTCTGCAGAGGCGCTTTGCGGTGGTATTTAACCCTTTCTCGGCCGCTACTCGCCGAATACGGACGGCAAAACGCCGCTAATATTAGCGGCGTTTTACCGCCAACGCCGCCCCCGCCCCAGTGTGAAAGGGCCCTTAGTTTTAATGCAGTGTGGGTGGACAGGTTCCCCTCCCGGTCCAACAATGCCCACCACTAGAAAGGAGATGGATTTGTGATTGTCAGCTCAGGTCATTGGCAACTGGATCTGCTCTGGAGACCAGAGCTGCCATTCAGAAAGATCACACATCCTGCGACTCTTTTTGCTGCCCCCCCCCCCCCCAAAAAAAAAAAACACCAGCTGCAACTGGCCGCAGCTTCTTGGGCCACAACACAACAGTGTCCCAGGCATCAGCCTAATCAGTGCAGACAGGCACACACATACGCATAAATACTTTTAGCGAGTCCATGCACCTGCTGCTCTCTGATAGCACAGTGCTTTCTTCGGGAGGGTGGGGCCCTGATACATCGTTACCGCTCATTCTTTAAGGGCTGTGAACACCTGTACAGAATGCTGGTTGCTGGCAAAATGTGGACAAGGGGTTGTAGGCTCCATCCCATCCAACTCTACGAAGTCTCTGGGCCCTGGGACTCATACCAGGATTTACTAATACTTGAGAAAACTGCAAATCAAGTTTTCTCCACTAAGAACACTTCCTGGAGCCCCTCAACCTGCATGGGTGACACCAGACTCTTCTGACACCATGACATGACACAGCTCTGTCACAGTACATATAATTATGAAACTCTGTGCAAACATGAAACTGTCAGTAAAGTAAACCATATATACCATGCTTTATGTAACAACCCACCTATTGTTTGATTCTTTGTAGGCTTCTAAGAGAGGTAATGACAAAATTAAGGAAGCAAGAGGATAAGAATTCTATATATAGTATATTGTACAGGATGCCAGGGATGTGTCCTGGACAGCAGGTATATTTCCCCCTTATTTGGGTGGTGGTCCCCTTAAGGGGGATGATAACGAAGTTTTAAGTTCTTAGAGGTTCTCACCCATGTCACCCATGCAGAGTGAGGGGTTCCGGGATAGCCTGATTGAAGAGGTCTGATTTGCAGTACTCTCTGAATTGGTAAGTGCTCAATTGGGATCCTGAATTTGGAGGCTCTGAGAGACTCAAATCTTAATTACAGGGACTTTGGTCCCGAAAGGGTTAACCCGCCTACAGGCAAGGTCTGAAAGGAAACAGGAAGGAATCTGCACCTGTCTTTGAGGTGATGTGAAGTGGTTCACAGCCGTGACAAGTGTGGACTATCTGGAGACTGAGACATTGTTTTGCTAAGCTCCTGCAGCATTTGGGGCACCCCCAGAGCAGACAGGAACCTTAACCCCAAGTGTGAGACTGGTATATTGGTGGTGAGTCTTTAGATCATTTTGATTAAGCAGCACAGCCAGTCACACAGCATTTCCTTCATTCACTCACTGCAGAAAACAGTCTTTGGCTTGTTTTGTTGTTTTATTAAGGTATGATAACTTGGATGGGGTAGGGAATAATGGGATGCCCAGTGTGACAGCAAACAGAACTTCAGGGACAACTTTCTCCCTATTTACAGATTCTTCTTCTCACTTCTTCCTGCACACACTTGATTCCTTTATGTACAGCTCCTGCTGGGTCACTCTTGAGGGAAATATCAGTATATCGCTAGTTCAGCAAGTTCTCATTACATGCAGGAACTTGCAGTCCCTTTACAAAGTAGCACAAATAGAATAAACAGCATAACACATCTTCTTCTGCCTTTCTGTGGCCACTCAGTTCCACTTGCTTGCAGAATGCTAGCCCACCTGGCTGCCACCAGCCGCACCTGGCTGCTTTCCTTCCCAGTCCTCCTTACTGGCTCTCTGCCCCAGTCTTGCCCAACTGACACACACATGGGGATTCCCCAGGTCAAGGTTGAATGAAGACTTGTCACAATGCTATCTTCAAGAGAGGCCTGCTAAAGGGGGCAGTCTCCCCCACTTGTCTGTTCCTGCACTATGCTGATCTACTCACTTTCTCTCCTTGCTATCCAGCTGCCTCCCAGCTTGAATCCCTCCAACTGCCTCCTGTGCTGGGATCCTTCCATGCCAGCCTCCTGAGCTCCAGCCTGAGATAACCTCCCTCCCCCCAGTAAGGGGTCCCTCAAGGGCCACCGACAGCCTCCCTCAGCAATCTTCCACCCAAACTCCCCTGCTGGCATGGCCCATTTCTATTTATAAGTTTTCCCAGTCCCCTGCCAGGTCCACTCCTGGGGATTGGCTGAAGACCCATAAATATTCAAGGCAGCCCCTCCTAGCTTCCACCCTCTATTTTCTAGAACGATCTTCAACATTCTAGAAACGGGGAGTGGGGGGGGGGGGGGCAGGGACCAGAGAACTGCCAGGATAAGTCATCCAACCTTGAACTCCTGTAACCCTGACCCAATTACAGACTCATCAGGTAACATGAGTCAGAGTAAAGTTTGTGTACTCTCACTACTAGTAGTACACACTAGAGGGTGCTACAATTATACCAGGAGTATGAATGTTTTGCTTTGTTTTTGCGGAAGTAAGGTGCGTTTTGTTTGCTTATTTTGAAAGTCCAATAAAGACTGTTACATTTACAAGCCACTGGCTGATGATTTTGGGCTCTCCATTTTACTATAAATATATTTTTTTAACAAAATCCTTTTGTAAAGGAGTATTCCTTTAATGTCTGTCTAACTGTATTAAGCGCACACTTAAAAGCTGGTCACCCTCATCAGGATGTGGGGTGAACTGCAGCTAGAGAGAATGTTAGTACAGATGGCTGGACATTTCCAATTACTTTCTCTTTCAGATTCTCCTTTGTCACCTTCTTTTCCAACTTAGGCTTTGGCCCTGCAAGCAGAGTAAGCAAAATCTGGCTGCTGATGTCACAGTTTTCCTACCAGCCTGCTATTCTTAGCTGTGTCACTGCTATTTCTGTGCCTCCTCCTCACATTACTGAAAAGCAGAGTGACGGTTACAGACAGCGCTCACTCTTTGATGGATATAGAAGTGTGTTAGCTAGAAATTTGTAAGGGGAAGTGAGTAGGTGGTTGCATTCTTTACCCTGCTACTTGACAAGAATAGAACAGACATATCTTGATGATACTTCCACAGTGAAGAAGAATAGCACTTATCAAATTCTGCGGCTTTTCAATTGACATCGTTTTGAACAGATGTTTGTCATAAAATGCACTTATAAAGTTTAATGATAAGATTTTTCTATGAAATTAAATATAGTAGCATTGATTAATGCTTCAATGCAGCACTGTGTACTCAGTTTATTGCCCACTATGAAAGGGACATTAGACTTTTATTTCAACCAAGCCAAGATTGTAGATGTACTATATAACTATAAGCTGCATAATATGCTATATAAATGTGGGAATAAATATTTTTAAAGCCCAACACCAGGCTCAGCTCCCTGCCCCACCAGAGGTCTTCACAGTGTATATTTTGCTTTGACTTTTTTGTACTTTTCCTTTTTCAGATGTCCTAAAGCCGGTCACGTGATGCACTGGGTCTTCTTTCTTTTTGCCACTTCTCCAGTCGGTGGTCCTCTGCTCATATCTAGTGGTAATGCCTACTTCTAGATAGGGCCATGAAACCCATTTTATTAACCTCAATCCTCAGTCTTCCAAGTTGAATGACACTAGGTGTCATTCAGCCTGGACAGGGCATGTTGTGGCAGAAAGGAGAACTATAGGGGACAACTGAAGTCGCTAGGCATCATTTAACCTTCCGTATACAACAGAGGGCATCTTGTGGCAGAATAGGATTACTGCAGGGGGCAGCTTTAAATTTAATGGTGAGTCAGGATGGGTCAGGCGTGTACGGATCCTAGTCTCAACCCACCTGAGCAATCCCACTAGGAAGCGGTCACTGCACACCACCAATCACCACCCATATTTAAAAAAAAAATGGGCAGAGTGGGGCTTCAATATTAAAGTATTAATAAAAGCAAAAGAAGTAAAAGAAGTAATATATTGCAGATTACAGGTCCTTGTGGTGTGTGTGATGTGGTGACTGCATTGGTTTTCTTTGTTAAGCCCAAGCACATTTTTTGCCAGTGCAGAAAAACACATTTATCCCATCAGAAATTCAGTGTGCTTTTTACATAAATGCACTGAACTGAAATCTCAAGCAATGTTATCAGTCCTGCCAGGTTGTTCTCTGGACTACAGAACACTTTTCCCTATATAATAGAGATAAGGAATTAATGTCTGTAGTTCAAATTAGCAGAACAGCCTAGAATGACACTAGGACAAAAATTGAGTTATGCCCTGTACACACGAACAGTTTTCCCGTCGGAATAAACTCTGAAGGTTTTTCCGACGGAATTCTGCTCAAGCTGTCTTGCATACACACGGTCACACCAAATTCCGACCGTCCAGAACGCGGTGACGTACAACACGTATGACGGGACTAGAAAACAGAAGTTCAATAGCCAGTAGCCAATAGCTTCTGTATCGTACTTGCTTCTGAGCATGCGTCGTTTTTGGTACGTCGGAATAGCATACAGACGAGCGGGTTTCCCGATAGTAATTAGGTCCCCGGGAAAATTTAGAACATGTTCTCTATCTAAGTCTGTCTGAATTTTCAACGGAAAAAGTCCGATGGGGCATACACACGGTCGGAATATACGATGAAAAGCTCCCATCAGACTTTTTCTGACGGACATTCCGCTCGTGTGTACGCGGCATAACTGGCAGAAACACTAGGTAAAAATAGCAGACGGACCAGAGTAATGGGCACAGAGCTCCATTTCAACTTAGACGCCAACAGGGTTAAGGTGGAGTACTGGTATGGACTGGTATTATTAAAGATGAGCTAGTTGGACCTTTTTATGGTTAAAGATGGACTCAAAATCATCTCTCAAACTTACTGCCAGTTTTTAGAAGACACTTTCTTTAAGCAGTGGTACAGGGAAAAAGTCTCTATCTTTCAAGAAGACCATGATATTAATGCAGGACAATGCTTCAAGTGATTGTAAAATCTCGTTTAAAAAATAAATAAAAAATCACAAACATGTTATACTTACCTCCTCTGTGCAGAAGTTGAAAAAAAAAAGTTGAACGTCAACAGATCAAGAAACTAGAAGACTCAATAAATGGAAGGCTTATGACTAAAATAAGGATAGCTGTATTGGTCACTGATTTTTTTTTAAATGTTAGAAATCTTTATTTGTAAATTTTTAGTTGTTTGTTTATTATTCTAACTTTCACAGGGAAAAGTTTCATTTTTCATTTAGTTGCATAACAACTCTGTACACTAATGCCCTGTACACACGGTTGGATTTTCCGCCGGAAAATGTGTGATAGGACCTTGTTGTCGGAAATTCCGACCATGTGTGGGCTCCATCACACATTTTTGACACACAAAGTTTGAGAGCTTGCTGTAAAATTTTCCGACAACAAAATCCGTTGTCGGAAATTCCGATCGTGTGTACACAAATCCGATGCACAAAGTGCCACGCATGCATGACGAAAGCTATTGGCTACTGCCCCATTTATAGTCCCGACACAGTTGACTGACTTTGGGGCACAGTATCTCGGGGCCACTTGGTGCTAGGAACCCCGAATTTGGAGTGCAAACCCAGTGGAACTACAAAAAATCCAAATCTATGGGTTCCTAGCACCAAGTGGCCCCAAGATACGGGGCCCCAAAGTCGGTTCGGAAAATGTCAAGCACTTTTCTGCAGCAGAGAATTACATTTTCCCAAACCGATTTTGGGGCCCCGTATCTTGGGGCCACTTAGTGCTAGGAACCCCAGCTTTGGATATGTTGTAGTGCTAGTTTCACTAGGTTTGCACACCAAATGTGGGGTTCCTAGCACCAAGTGGCCTCGAGATACGGGGCCCCAAATTTGGTTCGGAAAATGTCATTCTCTGCTGCGGAAAAGTGATTGACTCAAGCACTAAGCCTAAGCCGAGGGAGGCATTTTCAGCACAAAAAAATGTGCTGAAAAACTTGGCTTATACTCAAGTATATACGGTAGCTCCAACAGTTTACGCAGGGCTTTACAATGTAGAGGGAGGAACAGCACAATTACAGGAGAATTCAATACAGAAGGGACAGGAGGGCCCTGCTCGTAAAGCTTACATTCTAAAGGGAGGGGGTGGTGGTACAAAATGTAATAGATGCCAGGAATGATTTGATGGAGGTGACTCGGGGACAGTTGTTAGGTGGGTGTGGGATAGGCTTCCCTTAATAAGCGAGTTTTCAGGGATCTCCTAAAGGTGGACAGGGTAGGGCTGATTGGATATACCGGGGCAGGGAATTCCAGAGGATGGAAGAGGCTCTGGAGAAGTCCTGAAGGCAAGCATGAAAGGAGGCAACAAGGGAGCTAGAGAGCAGGAGGTCCTGGGAGGAGCGGAGGTGACGATTTGGGTGATATCTGCAGATGAGGTTGGTGAGGTAGCTGGGGGCGATGTTGTGGATGACCTTGTATGTTGTGGTTAGCATTTTGAATTTTATAAGGTGGAGTAGGGGAAGCCAGTGAAGGGATTGGCAGAGAGGGGCAGCAGTCACAGATCAGTTACTGAGGTGTATTAGTCTAACAGCAGCATTCGTAATAGACTGAAGGGGGGATAACCTGCATAAGGGTAGGCCATTAAGCAGAGAGTTTCAGTAGTCGAGGCGGGAAATAATCAAGGAGTGAATAAGTTGCTTTGTGGTGTCATTAGTCAGGAAGGGTCGAATTCTGGAGATGTTGCGGAGGTTAAGTTGGCAGGATTTAGCCAGTGATTGGATGTGGGGGCTGAAGGAGAGGTCAGAGTCAAAGATTACACCCAGCACCCTGGTATGTGTGGAGGGACCAATGGTTGTGCTGTTGATCTTAATGGTAAAGTCATGGGGGGGGGGGGGACCGGGAAGGAGGAAATATAACAAGCTCAGTTTTAGAAAGATTGAGTTTGAGAAAGTGGTGTGACATCCATACCGATATGTTATTCAGTAAGTTTGAGATCCGTTAGGAGATCGAGGGGGTGAGTTGAGGAGTGGAGAGATAGATCTGGGTGTCATCGGTGTAGAGGTGGTATTGGAAGCCATGGAAGGTTATCAACTGGCCCAGGGAAGAGGTATAGAGCGAGAATAGGAGGGGCCCAGGGACAGAGCCTTGGGGGTACCCCAAAAGATGGAGTTGTAAGTGACACTGAAACTGCAATATTCAGGTTTGAGGTTTATTAACATTTTGGATTGACCGAGAGCACTGTAGTTGTTCAATAATAAAATTAATCCTCAAAAATGCAACTTTTTGTGCATACAATGTATGAGAAGGGATGGTGAACATAAGCTACTGTAAGGGATTACGTGAACCTGCTGCTTTTTCCCGATATTCGAGAAGCTCTACTGTTCTCATCATGATGATAGAGACCATTTTTGTCTCTGTGGATTATATCTATGTGAAATATACAGTACGTATGCATGCAAATTGAAGGATGGGTAGGAATAATCTTTTAGCTGTCAAATCACACTGTATACCATTGAATGCCTGTCAATCTCCTCTAAAAAGACTATTTATTTATTTGATTCACAAATAATTAATTAATTCCAGAGTAATTAACATGTTCTTTGGGTTTAACAGAGGCATTAGACTTATTCAGGCTAATGGATTGAAACTGAACAGCATTTTCATTACAACGCAGTTTTGGTTAGTTTTAGTGAAGCAATTATGAGAAAGTGCTGTTGACCCGAAATGAAAATACGTTCGTGTTTGAACTGCCCTGGCCATGAATGCAGGAGAAAGATTTGGTATATTTTACAGTGCATTAAACACACCAGTGACACAAAGAGGCTCGGTAAACATTATGTTGGCTTTTTTATCATTAACAGGAATATAAACCCAGTTTGCAAAAATCAATTAATGTAATTTTAACCTTGAATGTCCAGCAAAATCTTGCAAAAAATATTAATCTCTAGTCTATGGCTGCATGTTTATATTTCTATGAATAAATCTAGGTATAAAAAACATTGGTAGTAGTAATGATAACTGTTAAAGCTACATTAGGACTCCTGTAGAGATCTTTGGCTACATTTGGCCTTTTATTGTCACCTAAAGCGGTTGTATGCCCGCAAAAAAGAAAAAAAAAAAAGGCAAAGGCATAATGAGCTAGTATGCATAGCATACTAGCTCATCATGAAATACTTACCTTAGAACGAAGAGCCGGCATCACCATCCGGTCACTGCTGAGGGAGCTGACATGTTCCCTCTGCGTTTCTTCCGGGTTCGCGGGTCCAGCGCTGGGAGTGTCCGGAGCCGCCGTGCCGTCCTCTTTCCGGCAAGGAGCTCTGATTTTCCGTCAGCATCCGCCGGACCTTCAGAGCGCATGCGCCGCTGACGTCAGTGGCTGCATGCAAGGTGAATATCTCCTAAATGGTACAGGTTTAGGAGATATTAATTTTACCTACAGGTAAGCCTTATTATAGGCTTACTTGTAGGTAAAAATGTGAAAGCGGGGTAAACAACCGCTTCAATAACACAAAGTTAAGGGGCAAATCCAGACAAACCTTTTTTTTTCTTTTTTTTTTTAAATAGGAATTTGGAAGGGCTAGTAATCATTGCCTGTGCTATTTTCATGGAAATGTATTATCACTTCCTGTTCCTCAATGCTGTAGGCAGAAAATAAGTAGTAATGTCTACAAGGCGTGCAAAAACACCAATGAAAAAATGCTTTTGTAAGTGTAGAGGGGCCCTCTGTCAGGTTTTTATTTTTGTCATTATGACGTTTATCCTCCATGTCCTATCATGGTGACATCCTGTGTGTAAGGCTGGATTCACACCTATGCAGTTTTAGTGCTTTTTGCATTTTGCAGATTTGCACTACAGTCCATTTAATATGGTTTCCTATGGAACACTTTCTGTAGTGCAAATCTGCAAAATGCAAAAAGCACAAAAAATGCATAGGTGTGAATCCAGCCTAAAGGTGTGACAGGGTATTACTAGGACAGGAAGTGAGTGGAAATCTCTCAAACAGGGGACCGGGACAGAGATAAAAACCTGGTAAGAGGTACTGGCTCTACAAGAAAAATTGTATTGGCTGACGTTACGCTATATGATCTTGAAGCCAACTGATCAACTGATTTCAAAAGGTTGCAAACATGCTGTTTAAAGTGGAAGTAAACTCTTATTTCTCCAAGCGTCTTCCAGGACAGCCCATGAGACCTTGGGCTCCTCCTACCAGGACAGGAAACACGTCACCCCCACCAGATAAAAGGGCGGTCCTCCAGGCCCATGTCAGTTATTTGTGTTTCCTCCGGACGGGGGGTAACATGTTCATGGAACCTGCTCCCATAGGCCTTATAAGCAGGGGCTTTGTATGGCTTTTTTCTGGGGCATATCACTTACCTCTTCCTCTGCCAGAAGCAGCACACCGCTGGGGAGGTTGGCTGTGTTGCTGTTCTCTGTCCTCAGTGCCTGGAGAGGGCCAGGACTGGTGTGAGGTCGTGCCCCTAGCGCAGTGCATTGCACTCTAGCTCAGCTGAGCTTCGGTTGTCCTTCCCTGCCGACAGCCTGGCTGATCTGAGCAAGGAATGGAGGAAGCCGCAGCGTTCGAGGGGGCGGAGCTATTGCGCTCCAAGCTGGCCCACAGGAAGTGCCTGGAGAGGGTTACTTCCGGGGCATATGACATCATCATCGGGCGCCGGAGACGAGGTTCCAGTCTTCATAAACGGCGCGAACAGAGAACGCTGGCTGCTGGTGTTTCTTGGTGTTAAGCAGCCAGGCTGTGGATGACCAAGAGGGGCAGAATGGATCCTCCTGCAGTACCTGCACAGGCAGCGGATGCAGTTCCCAACACCAGCACCTCACAGGTAAGCCTGGGGTGTTCTGTCACCACCTTGCTATCCCTGTGAGTGTTCTCTCCCCCTCCCCCCTCTGTAGTAGTGGGTGTAAGGGGACACATTTCCTCCCTCCTGCACGTGGTGTTACGGAGTGATTGTGTGGCTTTAATTACATTGTGGGTCATTTATTTTGTCTTGCAGACCAAGACTCAGGACAAGGCCCAAGCGCAGCCACTTAAAAGGAAATGTGCGGTTTGCGCAAACAAATTGAGCTCCTCATGGAGCAAAGCAGTTTGTCGCACCTGTATAGAAGGCCTAGTAAAGGATGACTCGATTGCCTCTTGTCAGAAGATGCTTACTTCTGTTAGGGATGAGCTTGCGTCCACCTTCAGTTCCTTTAGAACGCTTATTGACAAGCTCCAGACTCCAGCAGAGAGTCCGTCTTCACTGAAGGCGTCAGTAAGCACTCCGCAGCAGGCAGAGTGAAGACTCTGAGGCTGAGGTCAGATCTACCCGTTCTTCTCTGGAAGAATCAGGGTCAGATACAGAGCCCAGAGATAGAGAATCCTCTCGAGGCTCAAGATTTAAGTTATCTGTTGAGGATGTAGATGACTTATTAAAGGCTATCTATACTACCCTTGAATTAAAAGAGGAAGAGGTTCAGTTATCCAAACATGATCTTATGTATAAAGGATTACATAAGAGAAAATCAAGAGTGTTTCCAGTTCATAGTTCTTTGGTTGATACTATTATACTGGAATGGGATAATCCTGAGAGAAAACCATTCTTCTCTAGTAACCTAAAAAGGAGGTTTCCTTTTGATGAGGACACTGCGCAGCCATGGAATAAGAATCCCAAGTTAGACGCACCTCTTTCAAAAGTTTCAAAAAACTCGGACCTGGCGTTTGATGATATGGGTACGCTTAAGGATCCGATGGACAAGAGGGGGGATATACTTCTCCACAGAGCCTGGGACTCAGCAGTTGGAAACATGAAACCAGCTTTGGCTTCCACTTGTGTGGCCAGAAATCTGGAGGTTTGGTTGACTCAGATTCAGTCACATCTGTCAGCAGGTACCTCCAGAGAGCAAATTTTAAAGTCTTTTCCTCTCCTATTTCAGGCAGTGGGTTTTTTGGCAGATTCTTCCGCTGAGTCGGTAAGAATGTCAGCCAGGACTTCGGCTCTAGTGAACTCGGCCAGGAGAAGCCTTTGGCTTAAGACCTGGTCAGGGGACTCGGCCTCCAAGTTGCGCCTTTGTGGCCTTCCTTTAACTGGCGATCATTTATTTGGCCCAGGTCTACAAGAGGCACTGGAACGCACGGCTGATAAGAAAAAGGCGTTTCCAGAGAAAAAGAGAGTTCAGACAGCCAGAAAAATTTTTCGTGGCCAAAACAGGCAACAGAGTCCTAGAGAAAAGGACAGCAGGCCGAAAAAGCATTGGACTGGGCACAAAGGCAAAGGGGGAGTGCTATTTAACCCTCCTCAACAGCCCACCAAGCCGCAGTGACTTGTGTTCCCCAGGGGGAGTGAGATTGAGGGCCTTCATCCCACAGTGGGCAGCAGTCACTCTGAGCCCCTTCGTCCTGGACCTAGTGACCAACGGGTACAGGCTGGAGTTTGTTCACCAACCACCAGAACGTTTGTTGGTCACATTTCCTCCACAAGATCGGGAGAAAGCGAGGGCTCTGGGTCTCCAGATCGGAGACTTATTAGATCAAAAAGTCTTGATTCCTGTTCCTCGATCGGAGCGGGGCAAGGGATTCTATTCCCATGTATTTGTGGTCAGAAAGCCGGCAGGAAAGTTTCGACTTATCCTGAATCTCCGGATCTTAAACAAGTCCATCAGATACAAGCATTTCCGTATGGAGACGGTTTTTACAATCAAAAACCTACTATACCCAAACTGCTTTATGGCCACGTTGGACTTAAGGGATGCTTATCTTCACATCCCTATCCATCCAGCCTTCCAAAAGTTTTTGAGATTGGCAGTGAAGACGGGTATGGGGACCCGACATTTTCAATTTCAGGCCCTCCCCTTCGGTCTTTCCTCAGCCCCACGCATCTTTACGAAGGTGTTGGGGGAAGTGCTGGCTCCTCTAAGATTAAAGGCAATAACGGTTATCCCTTACTTAGACGACCTCCTGATAGTGGCAAAATCATACCAAAGGCTGTTGGAAGATCTCCAGGCTGTACAGGACTTCTTACAGTCCCTAGGCTGGCTAATAAACAAAGAAAAATCGTCCTTGATTCCGGCCCAGAAAGTAACTTATCTGGGTTACGATTTTTGCTCCGTGAACCAAAGAGTTTTTCTTCCTCAGGAGAAGATTACCAAAGTGTTCCAGACTATGTCAACATTGCAGACCAACCAGTCGGTCTCTCTGAGACAGGTGTCGAGGGCAGTGGGTCTTATGACCTCATGTTTTCCCGCAGTACCATGGGCGAGACTCCGTCAGCGCCCGTTACAAAGGTTTCTTTTAAGAAACTGGGACGGGGACGTAAGGTCCCTGGAGTCAAGGATCTGGCTTCCCGACAGGATAAAAAGAAGCCTGTGGTGGTGGAGAGCTGGTCAGCACCTAGCAGGAGGTCTCCCATGGTCCTTTCCCATTTCCCGAAGGATTACCACGGATGCGAGTTCCTGGGGATGGGGGGCCCACCTCAGCAATGCAGTAGCACAAGGAGAGTGGTCCCCAGAGGAGGCAAGGGCCTCATCCAATCAAAGAGAGCTGCTTGCAGTCCAGAGAGCCCTCCAGTCTTTTCAGATGGAGATCAGGGGTCACAACCTCCAAATCCTGTCAGACAATATAGCGACAGTCGCGTATATCAACAAGCAGGGAGGCACGAGAAGCCGGAGGCTTCAGTCCATTGCCCAGGAGATCCTTTCATGGGCAGAGGGGAATCTAGCCTCCATTTCTGCTGTACACCTGAAGGGGAAAAACAATTGCCTGGCAGATTATCTCAGCCGTCACAGGATAGACCGAGACAACTGGTCCCTTCATCCCGAAGTCTTTGCAGACCTCACCAAGAGATGGGGTTATCCGGTAGCGGATTTGTTCGCAAACCGAAACAACCGCAAGACGGAGATATTCTTTTCCATGAACCCGGCAGACCAAGCCTTGGGGATCGATGCTCTGGCGAACTCGTGGCCTCCAGGCCTATGTTATGCCTTTCCGCCAATCAGGCTGATTCCAGAAGTCCTCCGGAAGTTTCGGCTGGAAGAGACAGATCTGATTCTAATTGCCCCGTTTTGGCCCAAGAGGCCATGGTTTTCCCTGCTACAGTCTCTGGTTTCAGAGCCTCCGTGGAGTCTTCCGAAAAGGGAAGACCTATTATTGCAGGGTCCAGTATCACACCCTCAGGTGGTTTCCTTAAACTTGACGGCCTGGTATCTGAAGAAAAGATACTGAGCGCCCAAGGGTTCTCTGACAAAGTAATCAGGACTCTCGTTAATTGCAGGAAGCCAGTTACTAGAGCCATATATTCCAAAGTTTGGAAAAGGTTTAACTCATGGTTGTCTGAAAATGATAGATTAACTCATGATATTCCGTCTATTTTGGAATTTTTCCAAGAGGGTGTCGACAAAGGTCTTTCTGTTAGTACCTTAAAGGTACAGGCGGCAGCTATTAGTGTGTTCCTCCAGTTTTCTCTCCTGGAAAATCCCACTATAGCCAGATTTTTCAAATCTATCTCTAGGGCCAGACCAGTAGTAGTGAGAAGTTGTCCAACGTGGGATCTGTCCCTAGTACTTCAAACTCTGGTAGAATTTCCGTTTGAACCTCTGGAAAGTATGTCAGTTAAGTTACTTACATTAAAAACTGTGTTCCTTATAGCTGTTACCTCAGCTCGTAGGGTAAGTGAGTTGCAGGCCCTATCAGTTAGGGAGCCCTTCCTCACGATTTTTGAGGATCGAGTTGTGTTACGAACCGATCCAGGTTTTTTGCCCAAGGTGGCAAGTACATTCCACCGATCTCAGAACATTGTATTGCCAACCTTTTGTAGTTCGCCACAGGGCGACTTAGAAAGAAAATTTTGTTTTCTAGATGTAAGAAGGATTCTCTTGGTCTATCTTGAGGTCACGAAGACCTTTAGGAAAACTGATGCCTTGTTTGTCCTCTTTTCTGGAGTTCACAAGGGGAATAGTGCATCTAAAGCCACATTGGCTAGATGGATAAAGCAAGCCATCTTGGAAGCTTACAAAATTAGGGAGGTCCCTACACCTTTTGTTACTGCGCACTCAACTAGAGCCTTGTCTACGTCTTGGGCTGAGAGGGCTGGTGCCTCACCGGAACAAATTTGCAGGGCTGCCACTTGGTCCAGTTACTCGACCTTCATTAAACATTATCGCCTGGATCTCCTATCAGCTCAGGAGCAGGCGTTTGGTCGTAAGGTCCTTCAGGCAGTTGTCCCTCCCTAGACTGGTAAGTTCTGGCTCATCGTCTCATGGGCTGTCCTGGAAGACGCTTGGAGAAAAGCTGAGTTAGACTTACCGGTAACTCCTTTTCTGAGAGTCTTCCAGGACAGCCGGATTCCCACCCGGTATTGTCTGAAGTTATGTGTATTATGCATATGTTTTGCAGGGTTCTACGGTTCTTGAGAATACTGACATGGGCCTGGAGGACCGCCCTTTTATCTGGTGGGGGTGACGTGTTTCCTGTCCTGGTAGGAGGAGCCCAAGGTCTCATGGGCTGTCCTGGAAGACTCTCAGAAAAGGAGTTACCGGTAAGTCTAACTCAGCTTTTTTTACTTGTACCTATAGGGATGCCTATAATAAGGCTTAACTGTAGCTACAGTGAATATATCCTGAACCTGCACGGTTTAGGAGATATTTACACTGCATGCAGCCAATGACGTCACTGGCGCATTCGCTCTGAAGGGATGGTAAACCCAAGCTATGGTCCATGACTTTTGCACGCATGCGCAGGAGTGAAGTCATTGCAACGCGGCCAATCACACGGACGGAGGACACTAACCCGGAGGGAAGACCGAATAAAGATGGAAGTGGTGACAGTGTGGCACTGGAAGGCTTAGTTCTAAGGTAAGTATTTCATAATGTGCTAGTATGTGATGCATACTAGCCCATTATACCTTTACCTTGCAGGGTTTAAAAGAAAAAAAAAAGAATAGGTGCGGTTTACTACTGCTCTAACAACACATTGGGGTTAACTTGCTAAAATTGGAGAGTGCAAAATCTGGTGCAGCTGTGCATAGAAACCAATCAGATGCCAGGTTTTTTTGTCAAAGCTTAGTTGAGCAAGCTGAGGTTAGAAGCTGATTGGTTATCATGCATAGCTGCACCAGATTTTACACTCTCCAGTTTTGGTAAATCAAACCCAGAGTTAATCCTAAGGCCTCATGCACACGGACGTTTTTACAGCTGCTTTTTTGAGCTTTTTTTCAGCTTAAAACGGCCTATGTTAGTCTATGGCTTCATGCTCACCTAGGCGTTTTTGAGCTGCAAATGGCATAGGTGTTTTTAAGCTGTAAAAAAAACCCAGGACCAGTGGGTTCTGAGAGACGTTTTTCAGCTGTAAAAACGCTTTAACGCTGATAAACGCTCAAAAACGCTCAAAAACGCTCAAAAACGTCATTCACCAACGTTCTTTACCGTTTTTGATCCATTGAAAAAAAAAATTTGAAAAAAAACCAAAAAACGCTAAAAAAACGCTAAAAACCGCTAACGCTCAAAAACGCTCAAAAACGCTAAAAACCGCTATTGCAAAAACATTGAAAAAAGCTGAAAAAAGTAAAAAAAAAATCACTGCAAAGGTACTGGCGTTTTCATAACGTTATTTTAACAGCCTGTGTGCATGAGGCCTAAAAGCTTAAAAAAATATAGCGTACTGTTGAGGCATAAAGTGGATGTAAACTCAATTCATGAAATCTGACCTGGGCACATATACAGTATCTCACAAAAGTGAGTACACCCCTCACATTTTTGTAAATATTTTAATATATCTTTTCATGTGACAACTCTGAAGAAATCACACTTTGATACAATGTAAAGTAGTGAGTGTACAGCTTGTATAACAGTGTAAAGTGTTTAAGTGTATAACAGCTGTCCCCTCAAAATAACTCAACACACAGCCATTAATGTCTAAACCGCTGGCAACAAAAGTGAGTACACCCCTAAATGAAAATGTCTGAATTTGGCCCAAAGTGTCAATATTTTGTGAGGCCACCATTATTTTCCAGCACTGCTTTAACGCTCTTGGGCATGGAGTTCACCAGAGCTTCACAGGTTGCCACTGGAGTCCTCTTCCACTCCTCCATGATGACATCATGGAGATGGTGGATGTTAGAGACCTTGCACTCCTCCACCTTCAATTTGAGGATCCTCCACAGATACTCAATAGGGTTTAGGTCTGGAGACATGCTTGGCCAGTCCATCACCTTTACCCTCAGCTTCTTTAGCAAGGCAGTGTTCATCTTGGAGGTGTGTTTGGGGTTGTTATCATGTTGGAATACTGCCCTGTGGCCCAGTCTCCGAAGGGAGGGGATCATGCTCTGCTTCAGTATGTCACAGTACATGTTGACATTCATGGTTCCCTCAATGAACTGTAGCTCCCCAGTGCCGGTAGCACTCATGCAGCACTAGACCATGACACTCCCACCACCATGCTTGACTGTAGGCAAGACACACTTGTCTTTGTACTCCTCACCTGGTTGCCACCACACGCTTGACACCATCTGAGCCAAATAAGTTTATCTTGGTCTCATCACACCACAGGACATGGATCCACTAAACCATGTCCTTAGTCTGCTTGTCTTCAGCAAACTGTTTGCAGGCTTTCTTGTGCACCATCTTTAGAAGAGGCTTCCTTCTGGGATGACAGCCATGCAGACCAATTTGATGACACTGAGCACGTGCACTCAACTTCTTTGGTCGACCATGGCGAGGCATGTTCTGAGTGGAACCTGTTCTGTTAAACCGCTGTATGGTCTTGGCCACCGTGCTGCATCTGCCAGTTTCAGGGTCTTGGCAATCTTCTTATAGCCTAGGCCATCTTTATGTAGAGCAACAATCATTTTTTTCCCTCAGAGAGCCATAAGCTACCATGTTGAACTTCCAGTGACCAGTATGAGAGTGTGAGAGCGATAACGCCAAATTTAACACACCTGCTCCCCATTCACACCTGAGACCTTGTAACACTAACGAGTCACATGACACCGGGGAGAGAAAATGGCTAATTGGGCCCAATTTGGAAATTTTCACTTAGGGGTGTACTCACTTTTGTTGCAAGTAGTATCTTGTCACAACTATGAGGCCTCATAGTAGCAATGAGGCCTACACTGCTGCTGGTAAACATTTAGGAGCAGTTGGGCATTTTTTTAGCTGCCCCTGAACTCTCCTCTATGTTATCCTATCAGTGCATGTACACAAGGTCGTTTCTAGGCAGTTGAGCTTAGAAGCTTTTTTTGGAACGCAAAAAAATGGGTTCAGACGGATGTTCAAAGGGATTTGAAAATTGTATTTATTTTTTTTTTTGTTAAAATGACCAAAAACAAAACACGCCTTTAAACAGGTTACCGCGTTTAGTCGCGTTTGGCGTCTGAAACGTGGAAATCTTCGGCGTCTGAACCCATTTTTTTGCTTTCAAAGAAACGCTGTTAAACACAACTGCCTAAAAATGGCAATAAATGAGACTGTGTACATGGTCACATAGGATAACACTGAATGAGTTCAGGGGCAGTTGAAAAAAGCGCCCAACTGCCTCTGAACGTACATTTAGCAGCGTCCCGTGTACATGGGGCCTTAGGCTTCATGTACACGGGATGTTTTTACAACCTCTCCTGAATGATTTAACTTGACAGATAGTAACCCACGTTTAAAACGTCCATTTTGCCACGTTTACATGCTGCGTTTAGCGGCGTTTTGCGTTTAGATGTCAAAATACCCAGACATAAAAAACGCAATGCGGCTAAACACGAGTTACTGTTTAGAAGCGTTTAGAAGCTTTTGGCGTTTGAAATGCCTGTAAACTCAGCTTCTGAACGCATTTCTTTGCGTTCCAAAAAATGCCTCTAAACTCAACTGCCAATAAACTACCATAAATGACCCTGTGTACATGTACTGATAAGATAACATAGAGGAGGGTTCAGGGGCAGTTGAAAAAAATGCCCAACTGCTCCAAAATGTTCGTTTACCAGCAGCAGGGTACATGAGGCCTAAACGCGGTAACTCGCGCTTAGCAGCATTTCGTTTACAGATGTTTTTCATTTTAACAAACGCTTCTAGACGCAAACACGGCTAAACGCGACTAAACGCGGCATGTAAACATGGCTAAATGGACGTTTTTAGATGCCGGTTTCTAGCTGTCAAGTTAAATTGTTCAGGAGGAATTGAACAAAGTCCTGTGTACATGAAGCCTAAAAGAGAAGAGAGGCGCCTCTAAGTGTAGCAATATGGTTACATTTAATGAAGGCACAATATTTAGCAACTCACATGGTTGATGATTAAAAGAGGCACATCAGTATGCAGGCGTCCGGGGTAAAGCTGTCCACATAGACCATCCTCCACACCATCATCGGCGTCGTCCCTTCCACGCTGCACTCCACGAACACTTCAAGCATCGCTTTCAGATCGTTCTATTGCAGGGTAGTCATCCCAGTCACGATTGCAGACTGACAGCGGTGAGAGCCAGCGGTGCGGAAGACGGTCTATGTGGACAGCTTTACCCTGGATGCCTTCATACTTAGATGTGCCTCTTTAATCATCAACCAGATGAGTTGCTAAATGTTGTACCTTCATTAAATGTAACCATAGTGCTACACTTAGAGGTTCCTCTCTTCTCTTTTATACTCTGTAGCTCCTGATGGATTTTGCTTCTAATCCCCTTGTGGAGGCTTCCCTTTGTGGATGGACATTTTATGGTTACACAACCTATCACATTGCTATAATCTTTTTTATATAGACTATAAACTGAAGGACTTTTCAATAAATGGTTGTGGAACGAATCACATGAGTTTCCATTATTTCTTATGGGGACATTTGCTTTGATATACAAGTGCTTTGGATTACAAGCATGCTTCTGGAACAAAGTATGCTTGCAATCCAATGTTTTACTGTATGCTGATGCAGAGGCTTTACTGGATGCAAACTTGTTCCAGGTCTTTGACTCAGAAAGAACCCCCCTCCCCCCCTTGAATATGCAAGTCACATGTTGGTGATTGGGCCCTGCACGTAAGGCACTATTATGGTCAAGCAGCAGTGTAAATCCTGTACACTGATGATGTGGTGATATATGTGAAGCTCTTCTTATTAACTGGAAAAACTGCTGACAAGTTCATTTTGTCACACGTGACAGTAATTGGTTATGACACTGCCTGGACTCCAATGCAATGCCTTTGCTCGGCAATGCTGTGCTGGCTCATGTGCCAGATCAGGTTTTAAGAAGTTTGAGGCCCTTGTAGTGGAGAGGGGATTAACGTGTTACAAATCATGTGACTTGGATACCAGCCTAGAATTAATAAATAATGCTACCTTTACTTGTATTCTGTTGAAGCTCAGAATTAATCTGCGGCCTAATCCTCTGTACGCTAGAGGAACTTGCAATACATTGCATGGCAACTTGTTCCAGTCACATAAAAGTCCTATGCCTTCCTGGCCACCACACAAACACTGGAGAAGAACTTGTTCCTATTACACAGCTGCTTGATTGAAGGCACACTGTTTGCCTCTCCTGGACCAGAAGTGCAGAACTCTCTGATCTCCACATGTATCCACAAAGAAATACTTCCATTGACACATTTTATCCAGAGCTTGGATTTAAAAACATCCCTCTGTCTGTACAGCTAATAACATGTTTTAATATATGTGCTTAGTTGAAAAGCAAAAAAATAAGCAAATAAATAAATAAATGGAAGTCCTCATACATTTAGAATTCCTATATCTATATTTGAGGAAATATTAGCTGAACTGAATTTATTCTATATTGAAAAAAAGGCAATTAAGGTATGATATAATCATTGTGTATAAATACATAAGTAGTTCATGATGAACTTGAACTCTTCACCTTAAAGGATAAGTTCACCTTTTAGAAAAAAAATAATAAATGCACATTTTTTTGTAGGTAAAAATATGTGCATTTATTATTTTTTTCTACAAAAAAAAAAAAAGCATTGCACCAGCGATCAGAAGATCACAGGTGCTATGCTGGTCTCCTTCAGATCTGTCAGTATATCTGTGTACTCGTAGATCCCGTACATTCCATACGGACGGGCAGATATACTGACAGGAAGAAATCCGTGAACTACCACAGTGCCCCACAGTGCCGTGGTAGTTCATTGAGAACTACAAGCCGTCAACTGCAAAGGATGTTGGGGCTTGTAGTTCATTCACAGACAGAGACAGTGTTAATGAATGACACGGCCATGTGGGTGGAGCCCCGCACAGCCAAGCTGAATTTAAAAAGTGAATGCCAGTACAGGAAACTTCTCCCCGTACTGCTGCCACATAGAGGGGGGCAGCGGCTGCAGCATTGGGAATATGTTACATGTTCCACCCTAAAAATGGATGGAACGTGTAACCTATTCCCAAAGGTGAATGTATCCTTTAGTTATTACATTGGACAAGGAGGTACTTTACGTCTTTAGGAAAAGAGATTTAACCTCCACATACAGAAAGGCTTCTTCACAGTAAGACTCCCGTAAGAACTAGTTCTGAACAGATCAGTAGATTGTTTTAAAAAAGAGCTGAATGAATTGCTAAATGCACAAAATATAACTGGCTGTTAACATTTAAAGTGATTGTAAAATCTTGTTTTTTTTTTTTTTTTTTTAATAACAAACATACTTACCTGCTCTGTGTAGTGGTTTTGCACAGAGCAGCCCAGATTCTCCTCTTCTCGGGTCCCTCTTTTCTGGTCCTGGCCCCTCCCTCCTGTCGAGTGCCCCCCATAGCAAGCAGCTTGCTATGGGGGCACCGGAGTCGAGCTGCAGCTCTGTGTGTCCATTCAGACATGGAGCTGCCGTTCGACCCTGCCCTCTCTCTCTCCTGATTGGCTAGCTGACTTTGATTGGCAGCCATGGGAGCCAATGGTGCCGCTGCTGTGTCTCAGCCAATCAGGAGGGAGAGTCTTAGATGGCTGAGGAATTTTGTGGCCATCGCTGGACAGAGATGGGGCTATGGTAAGTTTTAGTAGGGCCGAGGGGGGCTGCTACACACAGAAAGCTTTTTATATTAATGCATAGAATGCATTAAGATAAAAAAACCTTCTGCCTTTACAACTCCTTTAAAGGTAATAACACCAGGCAATGTTGATCCAGGGAATATCTGATATCTTTTTGCCTTCCTCTGGATCAACAGTGGGTCTATGGTTCTGTGAATGGAGGTTTTTTATTTCCCATTCATTTATTTTGTTCTGTTTGCCAAACCAGATGGACTTTTTGTTTCTTTCTTTGTTTCTTTTCTCAAGTGGATTAACTACGTAACTTTATACATAGATGTTAATTAAATTAGATCTGGTTGATTGTGGACAAGGCATACACCTGTCACCTGGGCTCTATAACATCATGTTACCCCGTTTGTTACCCCAACACTTAATACTCCTGTTAGGTGACTGCTGTACCATGTAATGTATGAGAAAATATCCTGTTCTCTTTGTATTGCTTTCTTTATGTGAAATCTATGGTGTTCCTGTCAGTCCCCCTGCTTTCCTATTACAAACTGACCACACTAAACAGGAGAACAAACCGTGGTCAGTTCTCTAGCTATGCTGTGAACTCAGTGTGCTCTCCTCCAATGACCAGACTTGTCCTGACATGCCTCCCCTGCACAGCCATTCACTGGGAAGTTCAATGTGCCTCCCCCTAGCCTGTATGCTGCTGAGAACAGAGGGAATGTGATTACTTATAAAAAAGGGAAAAAAGTATTTATAATTTTATTTCTATCTATACAAAATGTTTTGCCTTTCTACTCTATTTTAAACTGAATGACTTGTTTTACAAGGTGATCGTTTACAAGGTTTACAAGGTGATAGTTTACAATCACTTTAAGTAATTTGACACCCTCACATCACTGTACACTAATTTCTGTCTTGATCAAAACACATTACTCCATATTATCCCATTGAAAACTTTCATTTTCATGAGGATCTCTTGCACCAACAATGAATTTGAATCCTCTCGTATTACTTGGCTCACCTGGCATAAAACTTGTGCTCAATGTCTTCTAAAAAGTCATACCTCACTATCCCTCCTACATTGGCAAAACCCTGACTTCGAAGGATTCACAGGCATGCCTACTCTTAAGTTTTGGCACAATGCAGGCTTTGCATCCAATGCATCTAAACTTTTTTGGGGGGACAGAAATATGAGGCGCTCAAGCACCAGAGGTTTGATTTTTACATTTGCAGAAAGAATGCATGTTCAGTTTCAGTATTCTATCCAGGGCTGTGTTTTGGCCTAGGCTGACAAGGCCTAGGCCTAGGGCGGCACTTTGCGGGGGGCGGCAAAGAAAGCCGCCCCCCGCATGAGAGAAAGTCCCCCAACCCGATTCCCAGCTCCCGCGGCCGCCCCCGCACACATGCAGCCCACGGCAGGCCTCCTTGCTGTAGCGGCGCCGCTGTGTATGGGTGTGCTTGGCAGAGGGTGGAGGGGCGTGTCATGTCCCTCCACCCTCTGCCAATCACGCCCATACATAGCGGCGCCGCTACAGCAAGGCGGCCGCCGTGGGCTGCATGTGTGCGGGGGGCGGCCACGGGAGCCGGGAATCGGGTAGACGGATGGGGACTTTCTCATGCGGGGGGGGGGGCGTGTGACTCATGTCCCCATAAGTGGCCGGTGACTGACGGAGGTGGAGCCTTATGCTCCGCCTACCCTTTACGCACTGCTTTCCGTGAATCTTCTTCTCGGCACTGGGGCGGGGTCTGGCAGTGACGTCAGGAGGAGAGAGAGAGAGAGGGGAGCACGAGGGAAATCCCCAGGACAGCAGGTAAAATTATTTAATAAATTATATCGCAGTTATGGGCACAGTGTTGGTATTTCATGGCACAGTGGCTACAATTGATGGGCACAGTTGGTTTCTTTGAGGGCACAGTGGCTACAATTGATGGGCACAGTGGCAGCATTTGATGGGCACAGTGGCTGCATTTGAGGGCACAGTGGCAGCAATTGATTGGTATAGTGGCTGCATTTGAGGGCACAATGGCTACAATTAATGGGCACAGTGGCTGCAATTGATGGGCACAGTGACAGCAATTGATTGGTACAGTGGCTGCATTTGAGGGCACAGTGGCTATAATTGATAGGCAGAGTGGCAGCATTTGATGGGCATAGTGGCTGCGTTTGAGGGCACAGTGGCTGCGTTTGAGGGCACAGTGGCTGCGTTTGAGGGCACAGTGGCTGCGTTTGAGGGTAGTGGCTGCGTTTGAGGGCAGTGGCTGCGTTTGATGGGACACAGTGGCTGCGTTTGATAGGGCACAGTGGCTGCGTTTGATAGGGCACAGTGGCTGCAATTGATGGGCACAGTGGCTACAATTGATTGGCACAGTGGCTACAATTGATTGCTACAGTGGCTGCGTTTGAGGGCACAGTGGCTACAATTGATGGGCACAGTGGCAGCATTTGATGGGCACAGTGGCTGCGTTTAAGGGGACAGTGGCTGCATTTGAGGGCACAGTGGCTGCGTTTGAGGGCACAGTGGCTACAATTGATGGGCACAGTGGCAGTATTTGATGGGCACAGTGGCTGCGTTTGAGGGCACAGTGAATACAATTGATGGGCACAGTGGCAGCATTTGATGGGCACAGTGGCTGCGTTTGAGGGCACAGTGGCTGTGTTTGAGGGAGTGGCTGCGTTTGATGGGGCACAGTGGCTGCAATTGATGGGCACAGTGGCAGCATTTGATGGGCACAGTGGCAGCATTTGATGGGCACAGTGGCTGCGTTTGAGGGCACAGTGGCTGCGTTTGAGGGCACAGTGGCTGCGTTTGATGGGGCACAGTGGCTGCGTTTGATGGGGCACAGTGGCTGCGTTTGATGGGGCACAGTGGCTGCGTTTGATAGGGCACAGTAGCTGCGTTTGATAGGGCACAGTGGCTGCAATTCATGGGCACAGTGGCTGTGTTTGAGGGCACAGTGGCTGCAGTTGATGGGCACAGTGGCTGCGTTTGATGGGCACAGTGGCTGCGTTTGATGGCACAGTGGCTGCGTTTGATGGGCAAAGTGGCTGCATTTGGTGTGCACAGTGGCTGTGTTTGATGGCACAGTCTCTACAATTGATGGGCACAGTGGCTGCAATTCATGGGCACAGTGGCTGTGTTTGAGAGCACAGTGGCTGCAGTTGATGGGCACAGTGGCTGCGTTTGATGGGCACAGTGGCTGCGTTTGATGGCACAGTGGCTGCGTTTGATGGGCAAAGTGGCTGCATTTGGTGTGCACAGTGGCTGTGTTTGATGGCACAGTCTCTACAATTGATGGGCACAGTGGCTGCATTTGATGAAAGAGTGGCTGTGTTTGATGGGGCACAGTGAGGCTGCAATTGATGTCTTTTTTTCTGAATTTTTTCATTTGTTTGCGCCCCCCCCCCCCCCAAAAAAATTTTGATCACCAGCTACCACTAGCATGTGCGAAGTGCTCCATGCATGCTAAAATCAATGCAAACCCATTAAACAGTCCACATTTAGTGAAAGTGCATTAATATGCAGATCATTATATTGCAATAAAGTGCTCCATCAATGCTGAAATCAATGCAAACTCATTAAAGAGGGGTCCCGCCCCACCCTGTGAAAACATTAAAACTCAGCAGCTACAAATACTGTAGCTGCTGACTTTTAATATTAGGACCGCGATGTCGACACCTCAGCCGATTTTCGGATTGGCTCTCGGGTTTTGCCACCATCATTCATGGTAGAGGAAACCGGACGGTTCAATACTGCACGTGTGCGAAGCGCGTTGCATTTTCTGAATGGCCCAGTGGAGGAAGGAGGAGGGGGGCCGAACTTCAGAGGGGGCAGCGCAGTCTCCCGAGAGTAGGGAAGGGTACCTGTAAAAACAGGTACCCGTTCCCCCCTCCCCCCTGTCCCCTGAAAGGTGCCAAATGAGCCTAAAGAGGAAGGGGTGTGGTTTACAGATGATAGGGTGGGTCTTAAACAGGAAGGGGTGTGGCCTTGGCAGGAAAGGGTGGGTCGTATTTAAATTAGGAGGGTGCATGAGTTTAGTCAGGCCTAGGGCAGCACAAAACCTAAATACACCACTGATTCCATCCCAATAAATAATAAGAATGATTAACCAACTGCTTTGAAATTTGCTACAAATCCTTCACCTAAACCTCATTTAATTTGAAGTTTTTATCACTATTACTAATTGAAAACGTAAAACGTCAGAAGCCCCTCATCATTCTGTGCTCAGAGTGTTAGGGGGTATTCTACACTGTAAACAAGAAAACAGTAGGCTACTGCATTTGTTCTAGTGGACATCAGTGGGACCTATACCCCAGAACTTGAACAAATTGTCTGAAATGCAGTTCCAAGGGTGCTGTGTAGAAAGAGGTCAGGAAGTATATAAATATTTAAAGTGGTTTCCTGTACAGCTCTAACTGGCAGGATTGGGTGAGGGTCATCTTTTGTCTGTGACTACTTGAAAGCTATTAAAAACCAAGCTGGATGACATCTAACCCCTGCCTTCGGAGTGTGTTACATACTCCTGACTGCTGCACCTTGTGTGTTACATACTCCTGTCCCTTGCTATTTGTGCATTATGTTCTTCTGACCCCTGCATCCTGTGTGCTACATATTCCTGACTGCTGCCTTGTGTGTTACATACTCCTGACTACTGCACTGTGTGTTATATACTCCTGACTACTGCACACTGTGTGTTACATATTCCTGACTACTGCACTCTGTGTGTTACATAATCCTGACTACTGCACTCTGTGTGTTATATACTCCTGACTACTGCACACTGTATGTTACATATTCCTGACTACTGCACACTGTGTGTTACATATTCCTGACTACTGCACACTGTGTGTTACATATTCCTGACTACTGCACACTGTGTGTTACATATTCCTGACAACTGCACTCTGTGTGTTACATACTTCTGACTACTGCACTCTGTGTGTTACATAATCCTGACCCTTGCAGTCTGTGTGTTATACACTCCTGGCCCCTGCACTCTGTGTGTTATGTACCCCTGACCTCTGCATGTTATGTACTCCTGACCCATGCTCTCTGCTTGTTATGTATTCCTGACCCCATGCACTCTGCGTGTTATGTACTCCTGACCCATGCACTCTACGTGTTATGTACTCCTGACCCATGCTGTCAGGAAATGCCCCGCAGAAGGAATCTTGCTGCTGGTGCATGCCTGCAAGCGCGGGTGCTCGTGCCTGTGGGTTTTGGCGCCAGATGTCCTATTTAAACTGGGCTTGTAAACAGAGTCAGTGCTGTCTGATCTGCAGCTTCCTGTGACCCCTGCTTCCTGTAACCTGCTTTGAGATCCTGTACCTGTGTTCTGATCCGGCTTGCCTTTGACTATTCCTGCTGCCTGCACACAACCTCGGCTTGTCCCTGACTTTGATCCTGCCTTCTCCTCTTGTTACTACACTTTCCGCCTTTTGCAACCCAAGCTTGTACTTATCCGTCCTGTTTCTCTAACTTGTATGTGCCCGTGCCAATCTGTGCTCCATACCCCTCAGGACTGATCAACTGTGCACTGCCTACTGTGCCGACCCAGCTCCTCTACTGCCTGCTGTGGCGGCCCAGCTCCTCTACTGCCTGCTGTACTGACCCAGCTCCTCTGCTGCCTGCTGTGCTGACATCTCATCCCACCAGTCCTCATTCCTGTGGCATCAGGAATTCTGGAGCAACTCTCCTGACTATCTACCTGCCAGGCACTCATACCATTCTATACTATCAGGTCCCCTGTCTGCTAAGGGGGCCTTCCTCTGCATTACCGGGCTCATCCATAAGGTACGTGGAAACATGACACATGCACTCTGTGTGTTATGTACTCCTGACCCATGCACTCTGCATGTTATGTACTCCTGACCCTCTCACCTTACATACTCCTGCCCCATGCACTCCTTATACTATATAACAGTAGCAGCTGGTGCTCAATATTTTAGGGGGGGTTGCAAACATCTTACTCGCACCACTGTTCGCTATTGTCACACAACTGGGTAGGCTCAGGGCGCAGTGCTCTGAGCCCCAAGCCCACCTTTTTCGAAGCCAATTAGAGCCTCAGGCTCTAATCACCTACTTAAAAAAAAAACAAAACCTTGGAATCCATGTGTCTGGCTCCCTACATGTAGATTAGGGGCCGGGCGCATGGATTGGGGGGCGGCACCCCTGCACCCCTAATGGATGGGCCGCTACTACTATATAATACATTACATACTCCTGATCAAATTGTTTATTGTCTCAACAGTTGCTTATTTCTAAGTATATCCCAACTATGTTAATTACATTCTTCCTTAATGGCTTTTGTTTTCAATCTGCAGCACTGTCATTATCTCTGTAAAATGTAATGCAATATGGCAGCCAGTAGGCATTCTGTACACAGATGGTGTACAGAACTCCCCCCAGATATTTCATTTCCTGCTTGGGTGATTGGCTTACTGATTTTCAGATTCTGGGCATCTCCTGCAACAAAAATGTCCTATTTGGTGAGATACTCCCAAAGGGAAATCATGCATAAAGGGATGTAGACACTGCCACTTTCCTCATTAGAGCCCTGCAAGTGCAGCAGCTGATTGATAATTATTAAATCACTCCCATTAGATTCACTTTCCACATGAACACAGACAAACAGCTTTTTGTTCAGAATAACAAAAGGTAGGAATCTGCAACAAAGCTTGTTAAAACCCCTGCAATGCACAGAGATCACCCAGAGGGGGAATGTTTTTTTCTCATCAAAAGTGGAGTTACTCTTTAAACACTTCAATACCGTGCACTTTTACCCCCTTCCTGCCCAGGCCAATTTTCAGCTTTCATCGCTGTCACACTTTGAATGACATTTGCGCGGTCATGCAACACAGTACCCAAACAACATTTTTAAAATTCTGTTCCCACAAATAGAGCTTTATTTTGGTGGTATTTATACACCACTAGGATTTTTATTTTTTGCTAAATAAACAAAAAAAAGACTGAAAAAAGAGTGAAAATTTTGAAAAAAAAACACAATTTTCTTTGTTTCTGTTATAAAAGTTTTCAAATAAATAAACTTTCTTCATAAATTTAGACCACAATGTATTATTCTGCTGCATTCATTTGGTGAAAATAACCCAAATCAGTGTATATTATTTAGTCTGTAGGAAAGTTCTATAGTCCATAAACTATGGTATATATCTGAAAATTGATCAATCCTTTTGTACTGATGGCCTATCTCATTTCTTGAGTCCCAAAAATATCAGGACAGTACAAATATCCCCAAATTACCCCTTTTTGGAATGTAGACAGTCCAAGGTATTTAGTAAGAGGCATAGCGAGTTTTTTGAAGTTGTCATTTTTTGTCATAATTTTTGGGAAAATTAAGAAACTTTAAAACAAATGTTTTTTTTTTACATACTTTCACCAGTGAAGTACAGCATCAGCATTTACCTGGTGTGGTGATGATCTGGGGCACTGGTGACAGTATGAAAAAAAATTTAAAAAAGAAATTATTTCACATTTTGACCAGAGCAAGATAATATTACAATAGTAACATTGTAGTATTCTGGGGAAGTGACCAGTATTTTTTTTAAAAAGACTATGTTTGCTTATTGCAATGCATTTAATTGCTATATGCAAGCATTTTACTGAATTAAATCAATTAATTCAGTTTGTTTTGTTGTGATTAGCCACAGCTGATTTACTAAAACTGAAGAGTGCAAAATCTGGTGAAGTTCCGCGTGGTAGCTTCTAACTTCAGCTTGTTCAATTGGCTTTGACAAAAAAAACTTGGAAGCAGATTGGTGTCTTTCTAAAATTGAGCTTGTTATATTTCCTCCTTCCGGGTCCCCCCCCCCCCATGACTTTACCATTAAGATCAACAGCACAACCATTGGTCCCTCCACACATGCCAGGGTCCTGGGTGTAATCCTTGACTCTGACCTCTCCTTCAGCCCCCACATCCAATCACTGGCTAAATCCTGCCGCCTTAACCTCCGCAACATCTCCAGAATTCGACCCTTCCTGACTAATGACACCACAAAGCAACTTATTCACTCCTTGATTGTTTCCCACCTTGACTACTGCAACTCTTTCCTTAATGGCCTACCCTTATGCAGGTTATCCCCCCTTCAGTCTATTATGAATGCTGCTGCTAGGCTAATACACCTCACTAACCGATCCGTGACTGCTGCTCCTCTCTGCCAATCCCTTCACTGGCTTCCCCTACTCCACCTTATAAAATGAAAAATGCTAAACACAGCATACAAGGCCTTCCATAACATCGCCCCCAGCTACATCACCAACCTCATCTGCAGATATCACCCAAATCGTCCCCTCTGCTCCTCCCAGGACCTCCTGCTCTCTATTTCCCTTGTTACCTCCTCCCATGCTCGCCTTCAGGACTTCTCCAGAGCCTCTCCCATCCTCTGGAACTCCCTGCCCCGGTATATCCGATCAGCACCTTCCCTGTCCACCTTTAGGAGATCCCTGAAAACTCACTTATTCAGGGAAGCCTATCACACACCCACCTAACAACTGTCCCAGAGCCACCCCCATCAAATCATTCCCCGCATCTATTACCTTTTGTACCACCACCCCCTCCATTTAGAACGTAAGCTCTACGAGCAGGGCCCTCCTCGACCTTCTGTATTGAACTGTACTGCAATTGTGCTGTCCCCCTCTACATTGTAAAGCTCTGTGTAAACTGTTGGCGCTATATAAATCGTGTATAATAATAATAATAATAATATTATTATTATATAATATTATTATTATAATAATTATTATGTCTGCAGCTCTTTGTACATTACTGTGGACAATAGGTTGATATATAAGAATAAATAAACAAAAAGGATATGGCATACTAGCGTATTTGACATCCAAAGTTGTTCTATACAATAACATTTCTTTTCGGTAATAATTAGAGATGAGCGCAATGTTCGAGTCGAATTTAAGTTTGACTCGAACATCGGGTGTTCGCCAAATTTAGAACATTATGGGGCGTTCACGGAAAATCTGAGCGCCGCAGAAAGCCCCATAATGCACTGTGAGATCGCAGTGCATTGGCGTCTTATGATTGGCCAAAGCATGCACCTGGCCTGCATACTTTGGCCAATAACAGCGTGCTCTGCTGAGAGAGCCATAATTGGCCAAAGGCAGGGTGCCTTTGGCCAATCATGGCTCAGGGGGCTAATTCCACACCCCACACTATGTAAGGCTGCTTACATAGCAGCCGTGTGTAGTGTTATGAATGAAGAGAGATTAGGCAGCTTAGTTAGTGGCCTGCAGGCAGTGTATTTTATATATATACACACACACTCTGCATTTAGTGTAGATTAGACATTCAGTGTAGAATCTATATTCAGTCAGTGTAGTATATATAATATAGTGTATTGAAGTGGTTAAGGGGAACCCTGTGCCAAAATTTAAAAACAAAATGGTGTGGGGGTCCCCCCCAAAATCCATACCAGACCCTTATCCGAGCACTCCACCTGGCAGGCCACAGGAAAAGGGGGGGACGAGAGCGCCCCCCCCTCTCCTGAACCGTACTAGGTCACATGCCCTCAACATGGGGAGGGTGTTTTGGGGTCCCAACCAAAGCACCTTGTCCCCAGGTCAGTTTTTTCCATTTAACCCATTGGTTGAACAAAAAAAAAAAAAAAAACAGATCCATCTATGGTCTGCCTAACTGTACAAACTACAACAAATATGTAGTGTGAGGGTCTGCCTGATTGGATACAATTTGGTTGGATGGATTAGATTAGTCCCAGTGTTGTATAGTTTTGGTAAATCTAATATTGTACAGTCAAATTGTAACGTGTATGGTGAGTCTTAGAGGTAGCTAAGAAGATCATAGTTGTCAGTCAATACTTATGTGTGGGGGCGGAAATTATTAATTGCTTAAGGAACCCCTAGCATCATCTGCAGAAAACCTAGTTGAGAAAGGCTGGATTAACTTGGCCATACTTGGAACGAAATTTGACAAGTACAGCAGGGACCGGCTGAATTTCAATCAATGTGTGGCCACTGCTGTTGCACAATCTACTGATCGACTTCTGTTCAGCTGCCCTGTTAAAAGTTGCTCGATAAGCACTGCAGGCAATAGGCTGCAACATTGGTCTGTGTATTCTGACGGTCTGGAAGACTCCCCGCTGTCAGACTACAATAGGACAGCAGGGAGGATTCCACCATCCACCTGGAATGTGTTCCATTTTTTTTTCATTCAGCCCTCTGGCTAAACAAAAAAAGTATACAATCAGAAGCCACCTTACTAGGTGCAGCTTGCTAGTACCGGGTTAGATTCCACAAGGTGTTGGAAACATTGCTCCAGATATTTTTCCATTATGACTTGATAGCATCACGCAGTTGCTGCAGATTTGTTGGCTGCACACCCATCATGCAAATCTCCCGTTACACCACATCCCAAAGGTGATCTATTGGATTGAGATCTGGTGACTGTGGAGGGCATTGAAGTACAGTGACCTCATTGTCATGTTCTAGAAACCAGCGGTGAGATGATTTGAGCTTTGTGACATGGTGCATTATCCTGCTGGAAGTAGCCATCAGAAGATGGGTACACTGTAGTCCTAAAGAGATGGACATGGTCAGCAACAATACTCAGGTAGGCCGTGGCATTTAAACACTACTCAATTGATACTAAGGGGCCCAAAGTGTGCCCAGAAAATATCCCCCACACCATTACACCATCACCAGCCTGAACTGAAGGCAGGATGGATCCATGCTTTCTGTTGTTTACGCCAAATTCTGACCCTACCATCTGAATGTCGCAGCTGAAATCAAGACTCATCAGACCAGGCAACTCTTTGGTGAGCCTGCGCAAATTGTAACCTTTGTTTCCTAATATTAGCTGAAAGGAGTGGCACCCGGTGTGGTCTACTGCTGCTCTATCCCATCTGGTTTAAGGTTCGAAGTGTTGTGCGTTCAGAGATGGTATTCTGCATACCTTGGTTGTATTGAGTGGTTATTTGAGTTGCCTTTCTATCATCTTACACTAGTCTGCCTATTCTCCTCTGAACTCTGACATCAACAAGGCACATTCGTAAACGCAACTGGATATTTTCTCTATTTTGGACCATTAGGGTTAGATTCCACAAGGTGTTGGAAACATTCCTCAGATATTTTTCCACTATGACATGATAGCATCGTGCAGTTGCTGCAAATTTGTCAGCTGCACATCCATAATGCTGCATTAAGAAAAGTGCAATATCAAGGCAGACACATAACCACTTGTATACATGCATTGCATTACATTGTAACAGCTGGTATGCGGTGTGGTCCAGCTAGATCAGCGTAGTCACAATGTTCACTTTTTTTTAACAAACTTTATTGCAATGTCAAACAGACATCTGATGAAGTTCAATTGGCTGTTGTGTGGTGTAAGGCAGTGGATTGTCTCACACTGTTTTGTGAGGAAGTACTTTTTTTTCAGGGCACACTGCTCACACACCACCACAACGCAGTGGTGTGAACAGGGCAGATAAGAAGTCAAGGAGTTCTGCCTTATAATGAGGTAGGTCTGTGCTGGAATAGCCAGACAACACTGTCCCAGCACATCTGGTGTGAATGTATCCTTGGTGGGAGACTTACTAAGGCATGGTTCACAATAGTGTGTTTCCAAAATCATGCAATTTTGAGTGCAACTTTGATGTGACTTTCATACAACTTTACACTCTCTGGCACTCAGGTCGCAAGAAAGTTGCATCAAAGTGGTGTAGGAACCCTTTCAAAGTTGCTGCAACTTTAAACCGCATTGATTGGAGCGGGTGCAATTGAAATCAATAGGCTGTGACTTGTCATGTGACTTTATGTGTCCAAAGCCACATGACAAGTTGCACAGAGCCTTAAACTGGTGCACACAGAATCTGGTGCAGCTGTGCATAGTAAACAACGTGCTTCTAACTTCAGCTTGTTCAATTAAGCTTTGACAATAAAACCTGGAAGCTGATTGGTTTCTATGCAGAGCTGCACCAGATTTTGTATACACCACTTTTAGTAAATCTCCTTCTAAGCCCCTGGTCACACTGTCATGTGATTTGATAGTTTCAAATCGCATGACCAGTCGCACCCTATTGTCCACAATGGAAGTGGTCACATTGGTGCGACTCCGACTCCATAGGAGTCTAATGCCCCATACACACGGTCGGATTTTTCGATGGAAAATGTCCGATCGGAGCGTGTTGTCGGAAATTCCGACCGTGTGTGGGCTCCATCGGACATTTTCCATCGGATTTTCCGACACACAAAGTTGGAGAGCAGGAGATAAAATTTTCCGACAACAAAATCCGTTGTCGGAAATTCCGATCGTGTGTAAACAAATCCGACGGACAAAGTGCCACGCATGCTCAGAACAAATAAAGAGATGAAAGCTATTGGCCACTGCCCCGTTTAGAGTCCCGACGTACGTGTTTTACGTCACCGTGTTTAGAACGATCGGATATTCCGACAACTTTGTGTGACCGTGTGTATGCAAGACAAGTTTGAGCCAACATCCGTCAGAAAAAATCCTAGGATTTTGTTGTCGGAATGTCCGAACAAAGTCCGACCATGTGTACGCCCCATAACTGATTTTGAAAGTAGTTCCTGCACTACTTTTTGCAAGTTCAGGTGTGACTTGCATAGATATCTGTGCATGAAGTGGCACAGATGTCTTCCAAGTCGCACCTGAAGCTGCACTGACATGCAGCTTTGAAATTGTGCAATTTTAAGCGAAGTTGCGCAATTTCAAAGCCGCATTCAATGTGACCGAAAGGTTAGTGTATTTTAGCAGTATAACCCTAGATAAATGTGTTGCTCTTTATCAGTATTCCCGCAAATGTAAAGTACTTATTCCAAGGAAAACATCAATATACTGTAAAGTACTGTAGCTAACCTCTGTAACCCTGGGGCTGAAATTGTTGTAAATATATACCCGGTCAACACATAAAAATTGTTTGACATCCCTCATTTCTCTGATTACTTAATCATGTATTTTTGCTGAGGAACATTTTGTACGTTTGTTTCATTTAACTGCTGTATTTGCTGTTGTTTTGTTGTGATTTTCTGCTTTAGAATATGAATTTTCTTTATAGTGTTTATATGTATTTATATTAAAATTAACTCTATGTTTATACACATTGTCATTGGTTTTACAGTCCAATTAACTTTTAAACATCAACAAAGCACAGAAAACATTAGCAGAGTAAACTATGCATGCAAAAAATGTACAGTCCCTTGAAAAAAGTATTCATACCCCTTTACATTTTCCACATTTTGTCATATTACAACCAAAAAAGTAAATGGATTTTATGTGATAGACCAACACAAAGTGGCACAAAATAACTTTGTAGAACCCCCTTTCGCTGCAATTACAGCTGCAAGTCTTTTTGGGGATGTCTCTACCAGCTTTGCACATCTAGAGTGACATTTTTGCCCATTCTTCTTTGCAAAATAGCTCAAGCTCTGTCAGATTGGATGGATAGCATCTGTGAACAGCAATTTTCAAGTCTTGCCACTGATTCTCAATTGGATTTAGTTCTGGACTTTGACTGGGCCATCTAACTGGGCCATCTAACACATGAATATACTTTTGATCTAAACCATTTTTTTATAACCTAACCCTGCTTTAAACTTCTCCACAACTTTATCTCTGACCTGTTTGGTGTGTTCTTTGGCCTTCATGATGCTGTTTGTTCAAGAAGTTTCTCTAACAAACCTCTGAGGGATTCACAGAACAGCTGTATTTATACTGAGATTAACTTAAAAAAGCTTTTCAGATATTTATTTGTAAAAAAATCTTGAAAACCAGTTATCATTTTCCTTCCACTTCACAATTATGTGCCACTTTGTGTTGGTCTATCACAAAAAATCCCAATAAAACACATTTACATTTTTGGTTGTAACATGACAAAATGTGGAAAATATCAAGAGGTATGAATACTTTTTCAAGGCACTGTAAATGGGGTTTACCACCTTTAGAAAAAAAAAATCTGTGCTGAATTTAACTCCTTTGTGACCAGAGTTTTTGTAAGCTTAGGCACCTAGACCAAGTTTGGTATGGGTCAGTTTACTTGATAGTAACTCTATGACAAATTTTTCTGATTGAGAGCAGGTCCGAGAACTAGGAACACACATAGTTGTATATTCCTAGTTTTCTGCTGCAAGATTAAATAATGTTTTCAGAGCAAAGGGCGTTTTCCATTTGGACTTATAAAGTCGTACTGAGCCTACCTGTGAAGTCCACCTAATTCAGCTTGCTGTGATGGGGTGGCAACAATGCTGCTCTGCTCCTGAAATTAGAGCCACTCTCTTCTAGGCTATGCCTGCTTACACTACAGTGGGATAAGAAGATGTAGAAAGGGGTGTGGCTATCTGTATTGTCACTGCTGGTTCACAAGCCTGTAGCTCCACACCCAGACCTTTTGCCTTTACTAAATCAACCCAAAGCCTCCTTCAATTGTGCCTCACAAGTTTCCCCTTCCAGGCACTGGAGGGTTTTAGCAGCACAGTCAGTTCTGCCAATCCAGAAAGCAGTGGGCCTTTCTGGAGTGGCAAGTGACAATCTGCATCTGGTGACAGACGACGTGGCAAGTGACGTGGCAAGATATAATCTGCATTTGGTGGCAGGCGACGTGGCAATTGACAATCTGTATCTGGTGACAGGCGACGTGGCAAGTGACGTGGCAAGTGACAATCCCCATTTGGTGGCAGGCGATGTGGCAAGTGACAATCCGCAACGTGTGGCAGGCGACGTGGTAAGTGACAATCTGCATCTGGAATAAAGGAATTATTCCCGCGCTAACAGGTATAAAGTCTGATACAATACTAAGGAAAAGCTGCATGCACCGGATACAGGTGCAAACCGAACCTTAAAGGGACATAGAAATATTAAATGGTGCTGCGCTAATCCTGGACACCCTTATTAAAGGACTTAGGGTGATAATAAATAACTAAAAGATGGTGTAAACAGCAAGGAAGTGTTAGCAACAGCCATAAAAAATCGCACTCATAAATAAGCATTAGCAGTGCTAAAAACAAATAGATGTGGAAAATAAATCACTAAAAATTCACTCATCATAAATAGTGCCATTAAATAAATCATCAGTCCATAACTGTAATCATGTGCAGAAATCAATGGTGTCAACAATCATCACATCGTAACAAGGAATCTATGTGACTCAAATTGAGTGGCAAGCAAAATAGCACATAAAGTGACAGGTGCAAGGTGAAGAGAATGAAAAATAAATAAATGTAAACCAGTGCAATGTTCAGAGATTGTCCGGAACTATGGCAAGCGATATTAATAAATAATGTGACTTGAATAGTTTGGCATGCACCAAATGTGACAGTAAAAAAAGTCCTTTTTAAATAGTAGTGGTAGCGTCCTGACATGCAACAGTCGCTCCGTGGTGCTTGAAGTAAATCACACGGTGCTCAGCTTCGTGTAAAAACACTCATGTAAGAGATGGCCCCTTACCTTAAGGCAATAGGGCAAGCGCATATAACCAGGGGTCTTTAAAAGGGTCCTCCTTGAAGCAATGGAGCAAGCGCATATGACCAAGAATCTTTTAGGGAGGTCCTCCTAGGATACAGAGACCTATCCTCACGGTCCTAGTTTCAGGGGGTGGTTCCCTCGGTAATACAGGGGGATAAAAAACACGGGGAGCCCCAATAGTGTAATACTATTTCAACCAGTAGCTTTATTAGGTAAAACAAGGGTACTCACATAAAAACCAACAATAATGTTCCTATCTCCGACGAGCGGCGAGCTCGTATCACTATCACAGCATGTAGAGCCTGTCCCGTCCTTACGCGTGACGTCACACCGCACGTGACTTCATCCACCACTACTATTTAAAAAGGACTTTTTTTACTGTCACATTTGGTGCATGCCAAACTATTCAAATCTGCATCTGGTGACAGGCGACGTGGCAAGTGACAATCTGCATCTGGTGACAGGCGACGTGGCAAGTGACAATCCGCAACGTGTGGCAGGCGACGTGGCAAGTGACAATCTGCATCTGGTGACAGGTGACATGGCAAGTGACACACTCGGGGCTCCCACTGATTCTGCATTATGGTGAGTTAAACTATTTAATTTTTTATAACAATGTAATAATAGTAATAATGCGCTTCAATCATCCTGACACCATAACAACTATGGTGCCGTGATGATTGAAGCTCCAACACAAGCCAATTCCCCGATAGATTTACCCCCAAACAATATATTTTTTGGCAGTGCCCCTCCCGAGACTAGACTCTGGATCCGCCCCTGGCTGCAGAGCTTAGTAAATGAGCACAAGTTCTGCTGATTTCCATCATCCAATCACGTGCAAGCATAAATGCTGTTTTTTTAAAATTATCCTTGCATGTTGCATGTGATTGGGTACTCTTTGCAAAGTGAAGCCTTACCTCATTTACTAAGCTCTCGAGCAGCTGCACTTGCACAGGGCACATAGGCGTGCGCACAAATCTGTGCTAGGTGTGCCTGGGTACACCCTAATCACTATGTGCGGTTGTGACGATTATCCCTACTTTCCGGTCCCCCCCCCCCCTTTGTTGGCCCCCCTGCCCCAGAGTGCTGCTGGCTTCCCTCCTCTCCTTTCCCCCCGGCTGTTGCAGGGGATATTTCAGAATGGAGAGTGGAAGGAAGAGGCAAGTAAATATGTAATTAACCGGCCCTTCCTTTTCTAAATGAACAGAGTGAACACACTCGCTCACTGTGTCCATTCATAACTAAAGCATAATAAACTGTGTTTACTATTCTTTAGTTTGTGAATGAACAGGAAGCCATTCAGCACATAGCACTTCCCATTCATTCGCTGTCCCGTGCAACGGAGGCTGCAGAGAAAGATATGTGTGTTTGAGCTTTGGGGTGCACACCGTAATGCAGTAGGCTGCGTACACCTATGAGAGGGCAACTTGCCTTTAGTAAATCAATCCCTTTGGCTCATTCATGAAAGGTAACAGAAGATTTTTTTTTATATACTTTTTTAAGCTCAGGAATCGTATAGTAACTGGTTTTGGGACTTATTTAGAATATAATAACAGGAGCCTTTCATTGTAAAAATCTTTTGAAAGGAACGTCACTTCCGCCCACGCCTCTTAAAGGCATATTCTTTTCAATGTCATTTTTTTAAATTACTTTTTTTTTATTGCATTTTAGTGTAAATATGAGATCTGAGGTGTTTTTGACCCCAGATCTCATATTTAAGAGTTCCTGTCATGCTTTTTTCTATTACAAGGGATGTTAACATTCCTTGTAATAGGAATAAAAGTAACACAATTTATTTTTTTTTTAAACGGTGTAAAAATATATAAAATAATATAAAATAAATAATAAAAAAAAAAATATGTTTTAAAAACCCCCCATCCCGACGAGCTCGCGTGCAGAAGCGAACGCATACGCGAGTAGCGCCCGCATATGAAAACGGTGGTCAAACCACACATGTGAGGTATCGATGCGACCGGTAGAGCGAGAGCAATAATTCTAGCCCTAGACCCCCTCTGTAACGCAAAACATGCAACCTGTAGAATTTTTTAAACGTCGCCTATGGAGATTTTTTAGGGTAAAAGTTTGATGCCATTCCACGAGCGGGCGCAATTTTGAAGCGTGACATGTTGGGTATCAATTTACTTGGCGTAACATTATATTTCACAATATAAAAAAAATTGGGCTAACTTTACTGTTGTCTTATTTTTTTATTCAAAAAAGTTAATTTTTTACCTAAAAAAGTGCGCTTATAAGACCGCTGCGCAAATACAGTGCAAAAAAAAGTATTGCAACGCCATTTTATTCTCTAGGGTGTTCGAAAAAAAACCCATATATAATGTTTGGGGGTTCTAAGTAATTTTCTAGCAAAAAAACCTGTTTTAAACTTGTAAATACCTAAAATCCAAAACGAGGCTGGTCCTTAAGTGGTTAACTTTGGATAGTAAAACATTTCTTTGCTGCCAGTAAATACCTTATACAGCCCACTTCCTGTTTCTTGTCTGGTAAAAAGCCTAGGCTTATGACATCATGCACAGCTCTCTCTCTCACTCTTGTGAGAGTTTGCCAGGAAGGGAGGGGGGATGAGTCATAAGAGGGCCATTGAGAGCTACAGGGCTGCAGAGCTGGAGGTCTGCCTCTGTGTGTCTGTGTAAATCTAGGAAGTGAACAGGCAGCAGCTTCAGCTGCCCACAGTTAAAATGGCTGCAGCCAGACTTAGTGGAAGGAGATTTCTGCAGCATATTTGGCAAGTACAGAATCACAGTATATACAAAATAATATGCAAAGAGGTTGGGCTTCAGAATGGCAAAGATGTTCTTATTACAAATTATGTGAGCAGACTGCAGTTCCTCTTTAATATCCATAATGGCAAAAATTATCTTTTCTTGTTATGGTAACTGTTATACACTCTTCTTGGAAAAAGAAACAAAAATTAATACATTTGATTGTACGTTTTTTCTGATTCCACAAATTTAAAGCCCAAACTGACATCATCGTCACCCCAGGGAGGATTGAGCAAGTGGGAATGGGGGGGTACCTGTCAATAAAAGGTATCCGATTAATGAAAAAAAATGCTGCAAATTAGTTAGGAGTTGGGAGGGGTGGCAGAGAGGCTAAGCGGCACATCGAGTTTTTGGGTAAAGATCCACTTTAATGATGAATTCAGCAATAACAGTTTCAGTAAACAGGTTGGCACTTTATTTCACATATTGCAGTGATCATGATCATTTCTTATTATTAGCATTCTAAAACACCAAGCATCTGTGTACTGCACATTATTGTATGTACCCATTCTGTCTCACTTGTTCTAATAATTTGACATGTTTCTTATCTGTTATTTCCAGTTTTTTATATATATTTCTGATTACCCCTCCATATGCTTCTTACTTTGTCTTCCAGATTCATGAACTCTGATGTGATTATAACTGCATGAACTTTGTCTGTCCTGACCCTTCTTTTTGATGTTGACAATGTGCTAACAAAAAATAAACCTTTGGCCCCCAAACTGACTGAAAACAGTAACCTCAAAAGGTTATGTCATTAGATGTTTACACGTGTCACAAGCTTGATTGTTGTCATGCCAGCTGTCTGTTAAAGCTGAACTCCAGGCAAACAGCTAAATACACAGATGTTTTATCCATCAAATGATTTGTAATTCTATTTACACATTCCCATCTCACAGCATAGCCAGGCAGATGACACCACTTTCTCTCACAGATATAGACTATAAGTAGAATACATTAGTGTTCTCTCTCCATCTCGAGTCAGCTAACTGGACAGTGAGAAAGCAGCAGTAAACTGATGAAGCCATCCCTCTGCTCATTTTGATTACCTCTGTCAGCATGTTCCTTCTCATAACATTTGCACGCAGCACACCTGATTAGCTTTCAGTCCAGCTCCTCTATCTACTAGTGTGAGTACTGATGGACAGAAAATTAAATGTGAATGATATTAAAAGAGAAGTATGGGAATATATGAAAAAAAATCATACTCACCTAGATGGCTGCAGCACCAATCCCCCATCAGCTCTATCCTGAGAACTAAGCGATCAAACACTGCTGATCGCTCAGTTTACCCTTCACGGTTCTGAGAAAACAGCAGTGACTGTCAGTCACCGGCTCTCTGATCTGCCCCTCCACAGCCCAGCGCTCCAGTGAGCGCTGGAGGGGCAGATCAGAGAGCCGGTGACTGACAGTCACTGCTCTTTGCTCAGAACGGTGAAGGGTAAACTGAGCAATCAGCAGTGTTTGATCGCTTAGTTCTCAGGATAGAGCTGATGGGGGATTGGTGCTGCAGCCATCTAGGTGAGTATGATTTTTTTTTCATGTGAAGGGGCTAGCCCAGTGTAGTGATATTGTATATTAATATATATTGGGTGTATAGATAAGGATGATGATGTAAGTACTCTTCCGCAGCAACCCAATTCTTCCAGAGAGATGCACTTTATTGACTTCCAACACAGAACAAAGTCCAAAGTCCACAGATGACAAAGAAATCCGACAGAGTAGATATAATTCAGAACCCCATGTTTTAGGTCTGAGTGTTCCCAGCCATACACAGACAAGCCTAACCTCCAAAAACACTAAATGCCAGCTTGAATGTCCTCCATGAAATACTAGTCCACTAGGAGGGAGTTTCTGTTAGGTCAACCCATAATACTCTTTGATCTTATTGTTACCCCCTCAAGTCTAATTACCATCAATAAATACTTCTTCTATGGTCCGCTTCCCGACCGCCCACTGTATATTGACGTCCTGTTTTTTAAAGATGGATATCTCGGTAACGGCAGCAGCTGCTGCCACAACCGAGGTATCCATCTTTAGGGCCGGCGATTCTGCACACGATAATGGTGGTCTATGCGGCGGGTTCGCCGCGAGATCACCGTTATCGGCGGCGGGAGAGGTGCCACCCCCCCTCCCGCCGCTCTCCCGCACCCTCCGCCGCTTACCGGAGCCGTCGGTAACGGCGGAGGCGATCGGGTGCTTTCACTGCTGAGGTACTGAGACGAGTGAGGCCAAGATGGCCCCCACCCGTCTCTATACCATGTGACGGCCGGAGCGACGTCATTACGACGGCTCCGCCCACTTCTCTTAAAGGCACAATTTATTTTGTGTCATTTTTTTAAACGACTTTTTTTTTTTTTTTTTTTTTTTTTTTGCATTATAGTCTAAATATGAGATCTGAGGACTTTTTGACCCCAGATCTCATATTTAAGAGGACCTGTCATGCTTTTTTCTATTACAAGGGATGTTTACATTCCTTGTAATAGGAATAAAAGTGATCCAAATTTTTTTTTTTTAAAAAACAGTGAAAAAATAAATAAAATAAAGTAAAATAAATAATTAAAAAAAAAAAAAAAATTTTTTAAAGCGCCCTGTCCCGACGAGCTCGCGCGCAGAAGCGAACGCATACGTGAGTAGCGCCCGCATATGAAAACGGTGGTCAAACCACACATGTGAGGTATCGCCGCGACCGGTAGAGTGAGAGCAATAATTCTAGCCCTAGACCTCCTCTGTAACGCAAAACATGCAATCTGTAGAATTTTTTAAACGTCGCCTATGGAGATTTTTAAGGGTAAAAGTTCGACGCCATTCCACGAGCGGGCGCAATTTTAAAGCGTGACATGATGGGTATCAATTTACTTGGCGTAACATTATATTTCACAATATAAAAAAAAATTGGGCTAACTTTACTGTTGTCTTATTTTTTTTTTCAAAAAAGTGAATTTTTTCCAAAAAAAGTGCGCTTAGAAGACCGCTGCGCAAATACGGTGCAAAAAAAAGTATTGCAATGACCGCCATTTTATTCTCTAGGGTGTTAGAAAAAAAACAATATATAATGTTTGGGGGTTCTAAGTAATTTTCTAGCAAAAAAACCTGTTTTAAACTCTTAAACACCTAAAATCCAAAACGAGGCTGGTTTTGAAGTGGTTAAACAATGTACCCTTTGAAATGTTCAATTAGGTTAACAGCCCATACCTCACACCCCTAGGTAGACTTGCATGAGATCAACACATCAAAGAGTCTTCAGCTGTCCCCTTGATATGTTAAAATTCAGTTGGACAAATCAACCAGTCAATTGAATTCTGGCCTGGTCAATATTGACTGCATGTGTACATACACACAACAATGTCCCACATAAATCGGTGAACATTACAACATATACCCCCACTTGGGTCGGTTCTAACTAATAGAACTGACCCATAAATCAAAAAACAAAAAATATCATTACGATTTAAGGTACTGGATGCTTTACAATGGCTCATATAAAATATGAAGTTGAAACTGGTTACATCTCTCTTCGCCAGCCTCTAAAATATCCCCATGAAACAGTTATTAGATAATATAACTTTTAGACCATGACTGGAAAAGAATTTGGTAAACATCAGTGGCCCATATAGCTTTTAGGCCTTATATCACATCAAGATCTTGAATATTGCGCAAAGACGAGCTGATATCACAGTCCATTCTTCGGTCTGACTTCATCACATCTCTCACCATCTCACTGAACGTAAACTTGGTATGCTCTGGGAACTCCAATCCACATAAGTCCAGGATTTTCTCATCTCCAGGCTCAAGCTTTTCATTTTTAAAGATACTTTTACGCAAACACTCTACTTTCATCTTTATAGTAAGAAGAACCATCAATGTACCAGCACTCACTTTCAAGGTCAAAAGGTTTGGATATGGCAGTAAAAACTGTGCTTCAAACTATTTTCTTGCACTTGACATTCATGAGTCCATCTTGCAAGCATTTTACAATTCACATCTGCTTCTTTCCATTTCCTATTTGAACAATGATGACTGGGATGTGTACCTGTCAAGTATCAGAATTTGTTGATTGCCAGCCACAATTTGCTTTTGTAATTTGTTGTAGGCCGACCCCTCATTGTCTTCAATAAAGCAGTTACTTGGATCATTCAGTCCATAATTACACTTGAATGGTATACCAACATATACATATACCCCCACACGATGGTTCAGATAGAATCAGCTTGACATCAGTGTTTATCAGATCTTCTGTCCAGACAAAGCGGCAGTGGAAATTCTTGCCAGTATCTTCACCATGAAAGGTAGAAACTTCTTTTTCATCCATATATGTCATAGCCTTTAGCATATTATAAACAGCTGAATCAACAAAGTTTCAAATCATGACTAGAGTGATGAATTTCACTCACCCCTCTTATAAATTTAGGAAAACCACCCAACATACTATAATTTATGCTATGCCAAGCCATTGTGCAGCATCTCACCTTAGATGTCAAATATATTGATCAATACGCATTATGTAATATGTACAGATGTTACGAAAATTATTTTAGGTTAAAATGCTTCTCTTTGGTTTTAAGATAAAGTTCAAGAAATAAAACATAAATAAAAAAATAAAAAAATGAAAAGCAAAATATACCAGGAAAAGGGAGAAAAATTAAAAATTAGGGCATTGAAGAAAAAAGAAAAAAAGGTCCATTGCTTGATGAATTTCGAGAGAGTCCATGAATGCTTTATAATTCCATGTAGTCTATTCAGCATTTCTTCCACAATTCTCCCACACTAGCCAGCAATTTCAGACTGTGCTTCTGCTATTCACCGTCATTTAAATGTCAATATCTGAAAGACAAAAAACTCTCCAACAAAACTAATTAGCAAGGTCCTTAAACATTGTTTGAAGTTAAAACAAAACACTATTTACACATATACAGTTTGAAGCTAATTCACCCCCACTGCTAGAGAAGTGTCATCTGCATTCAAAAACAGATCTGGAGAATGTACATCTTGTACATTCATGACACCCTGTACCCCCTTCAACTGCTGTAATAATTTATCACGTTCCCCTCTCATCTTATCATACTCAATTTTCAGCTGGTCATATTTCTGTTTTAACTGAGAAAACGGTATCCAAGTCTTGGACTTTTTCTTATTATTATTTTGGTCAGCTCTGTTTTTCATATTAATATCACCTATGTTTGACCCGGAGTGTCCTCTCTGGGTGTTATCATAGGATATTATCTTCTGATCTTTACGCTCAGTATTTGTCCTAAACAATGTGGCTAAATCAATTTTGACAGCCTGCTCATTTGACTTTCTCCATAAATGGTCTGCTCTCAACAATATGTCTTTTAAATCATGAGGATTTGGGGTAACTAATAAGATATTTTGTTTGATATCTTCATGCAATGCATCTAGAAACATACTCATATGTATCGAGCCCCCACGCTCAAATGCAAGATTATTACCGACCAATAATTCCATAATAGTTGCTATCCTGTGTGACAATTCATAGGGAGATTCATTTTGCATTTGTTGGATCTTCCCATGAATGGTAACATCAGAACGTACACCATACAAAACACATAATAATTCCAGTAATATGTCCCTGGTCCTCAGAGGCTGAATACAGATTTGTTTAATTCTCATCCACAGACCACTTCCTACAGAATGTTGCAAAACTCTTTCTAAGTCAGATGGGTTGAGACTGTACATATCTCTGACCTGCTGCACGTCACAAAACCATTTTAAAAATCTGTTTAAATCATGGTATGGAACCATTCCTATTTCTTTAAGAATTGCGTCTAATAATTTTGGTTTCAATGGCTTCATTACAAGCTGAACTTCACCTGTATTATTATTATTGTTATAAACTGTGGTAGTCACAGTGGGGGCAGCTGGTAATGAATTATCAGATTTAATATGAGTTTCTGTTTGCTGCAGATTGCTGAATCCAAGATTTGATGCATATCTGCATTCCTGAGATCTCTTCTCTAATTCCATAATTCTTAATTTTAATCTCTCATTTTCCTCTGATAATTCATCACAACGTTTAGATTTCTCAAGTAAAGCTTCTCCAATGGTAACTGCATGCAATTTTAAATTTACTGTCTCGGTGTCTGATTGGTTTTGTAACCTCTCACAAACATTGTTGCTATTATCAACTGCCTTCTGTAACTGGGTAATTTCCTCAACCTTATAATTCAAAGAACTTTCCATTGTTAGACAGCAAGATAACAAGCCCTGTATAATACAACCTTTTCTTTTACTTTCTGAAATTTTGCTATCAAAAACATTTTTCTCTAAAAATTCCTTCATCATTGTCCACGTCTGCTTACATTTTTCTGGAATTTCATAAGGACCGCCATGGCGCTTAATACATTTTAATACCCATCTGTTAACTTTATCAGAACTGACACTAGCTTCACACTGAGTAAGCATTTTGACTATATTACTAATAATTAAAAAAAAGGAAATATTTTACTCACCGCATTAGTTACTCCTTCAGATTCCAGTTCAGGTCTTCTGGTACACGACACAGTCCTTTTTTGTTGTTTCCAATCTCCAGAGAATAATTCTGGGGTTCCCAACTTGTTAAATTTTGTAGATCAGACTCTCTTATGTCACAACCAGACATTAGAGTCACAGCACAGCTCTTGGTTCTTCATCAGACTTCTGTCCACCTCACAGGATTGTTGTCACCACCGACTTCTGTTACTAAGTCCGAAAATGCTCTTCTGGTCACATGAACGGCACCAGTGTAGTGATATTGTATATTAATATATATTGGGTGTATAGATAAGGATGATGATGTAAGTACTCTTCCGCAGCAACCCAATTCTTCCAGAGAGATGCACTTTATTGACTTCCAACACAGAACAAAGTCCAAAGTCCACAGATGACAAAGAAATCCGACAGAGTAGATATAATTCAGAACCCCATGTTTTAGGTCTGAGTGTTCCCAGCCATACACAGACAAGCCTAACCTCCAAAAACACTAAATGCCAGCTTGAATGTCCTCCATGAAATACTAGTCCACTAGGAGGGAGTTTCTGTTAGGTCAACCCATAATACTCTTTGATCTTATTGTTACCCCCTCAAGTCTAATTACCATCAATAAATACTTCTTCTATGGTCCTTTAAACAATGTACCCTTTGAAATGTTCAATTAGGTTAACAGCCCATACCTCACACCCCTAGGTAGACTTGCATGAGATCAACACATCAAAGAGTCTTCAGCTGTCCCCTTGATATGTTAAAATTCAGTTGGACAAATCAACCAGTCAATTGAATTCTGGCCTGGTCAATATTGACTGCATGTGTACATACACACAACAATGTCCCACATAAATCGGTGAACATTACAACACCCAGACTCTCAGCAACATGCAGAGAGGCTGAGCCAGCTGCCGGTCCAGGAATCTGGGTGCATCCTGACTGTAAAGTCTGGATCTTTCCCGAGCCTGGACTGGAGTGACGTTAGTAGACAGCAGGCTTTGGCCCACTGTCGGCTGAAAACGTATCACAGGAGTACAGAACAAGCTGCACTCCTGTGATCCATAGTAGAAGTGTAGACAAAATAGCTTTGGCTATACTTCTCCTTAAAGCCAAAATTAGCTTTTTACACTGTTTGCAAACAAAAAAAAAAAAAACAAAAAAAAAAAAAAATATATATATATATATATTTATTTTAAAGGGAGTACTTTCATTACATTAAGTATTAATAAAGAGCATTAATCATTGACTGAAAACTATTTTTTATCTTCTTCTTATTTAGTATTTTCAGCTCTTCATAACAGCCAGTGGGGGCTGATATATCAGCTTCCTGTTGATTGCAAAACTACATTTCCGATGGTTTCTTGCAGTGCCCTTAGTCACTGTACTGCTGTTCCTATGAACCAGAGTGATAGCTTATATCTCCAGGCACCCTTTAGATGTGCATGTTCCAGGGAGAAAGCTAGCTACGACATAGTGTAGAGTTAAGCCTCGTACACACGATCGGATTTTCTACAGACAAAGCATCAGACTTTTGTCCGAAGGGTGTTGGTCATGAACTTGTCTTGCATACAAATGGCACACAATTGTTGGCCAATAAACATGAACGTAGTGACGTACTACGTGGCTTTTCAGCTCTTTAGCGCCACCTTTTGTGCACCTTCTGCTAATGTTGTGTTTGGTGAGCATTGATTCCGAGCAGGCGTGTTTGTACTTTGGACTTTTGTCTGACGGACTTTTGTACACATGATCGGAAAATCTGACAACAGACCATTGTCTGCGGAAAATTTATAAGCCTGCCATCCATTTGTCCGCAAAAAATCCGACAATTGTCTGATGGAGCATACAAACGGTCGGATTTTAGGCCAAAAGTCTGTCAACACAGGCTGCTATCAATCAAATCCAATGACGCGGCACCGGGGGGCGGGGCCAAATCCTGCATTCTGGCTGAATGGAAACAGATGCGGGACTCGGGAGCGTGCTCGCATGGGTGTCCACCAAAGAGAGCGCTTCTCCAATGTGGACACTCGATGTGGGGAGGAGCCACCAGCGCCGCTGTGGGACCCCAGAAGAGGAGGTTCGGGGGCCACTCTGTGCAAAACGAACTGAACAGTGGAGGTAAGTATAACATGTTTGTTATTAAAAAAAAACAAAAAAAAACGAGTGTTTACAACCACTTTAAGCTATGCAATCTACACATCCATTGCTTCTATCAGACCTGCTTCTGGAACAGTAATCAAGCAACCGATCAGCCCAGCACAGCTAAAAGTTTTCACAATCCAGTGGCCAGCTAGGAAGAACATGCTTATATAAAGGGATGCTGCAATGTGTTTTTTTCACTCTGTCTCACTCATCATCACTTGCACTGGCAGTCTCTGCTCTGAGTGGATAGCTACAAAGGGAGATATTAAAGTGTAATTCCAGTCAAATTATAACAAAGCCTAAACCCAGCCCTAAGTCTGTTCTGTGTACCCAACAGTGGCGGATGCTCAATTAGGGGTGCAAGGGCGTCACCCCCCTAATCCATGCACCCAGCCTCTAATCTCCATGCAGGGTCCCAGATGCATGGATTTCAATTGGGCTTTTTTTCTGAAGCACATGATTAAAGCCTGAGGCTCTAATTGGGTTTAAAAATGGTGGGCTCGGGGCCCCGAGCCCACCCAGTTGTGTGACAAGAGCAAATTAATATTCGCTATTGTCTTCCTGCTTCTCCCGAGCCATTCAGGAAGCGGGTCTTAAGACCCAATTGGCCAAGAGGAGAAGCGACTGTATTGGCCAGGAGTAGAAGCAGGGGGAAGTCGCCGAGGAGAAGACGCAGGGGGAAGCCACTGCAGCTGCCTGCGACCTGGATGGTGTAAGTGTGGGGATGGTTGGCGGACAGGCGAGCGACCTGGGGGGGTTTATTCGCTGAGCGACGGCTGGGGGGTTTGATCGACCGAACAGGGGGATTGGGTTGGTTTGTTTGCCACCCCCCCAAAATAGAGCACCAGCCGCCACTGGTACCCTGTAAAAGAAAAGATGTCAAAACTTACCCATCCTGAAGCTGCTCTGGTCCAGTCACATGATCAAGCCTCAGCGCCGACTTTAGTGTAGGAGAGAGGCAGAGGCAACCACTGCAGAGCCTGGGCGCTGTGGTCACCAACAGGCTTACTATAGGGCATCCGTTTTTGTCTCTCCCTCCTGTGCACTGAAGACACTGGGACCCGATCATGTGACTTGACCAGAGCAGCTTCAGAATAGGTAAGTAAACATATCTTTTCTGTAGTACCCTCTTGAGTTAGGAAGGGCTGTGGGGTAAATTGAATTTGGCACCACTATAATCAGTAGAGCAGGGGTTGATTGGTTAGGGCTGCTTAGGTTTTCACAAGCTGCTGCTCTGCTACTCCCCCTTGTATTCTGGAACTCTCTGGAGGTTTCCAGAGCATAGTAGGTGGGAGGGTAGAGGCTGCAGTGTGAATACTTATGGAACTTTCACAAATCCAAAGGGAGTTGTGCGTAGAAGGTGGGGGAAGAGCCCATAAATAGTTTTGGCCTGAGCAGCAAGTGCCATATAAAAAAAGAATTTAAGATCACAATCAGCTTGAAGGTAGAAATAAACATTATGAGACACCTGCACCATAAATGCACTTTTGTCAGGATTGAATGACACTTGAGCTGTTTACAAAGCAGAGCAGGCCTCAGGAGACACCCTCAAATGACCACAATTGGGTAAAAAAGATGTAGAAATATGTGGCACATGGTCTTTTGTTGCCATTTGGGCCATTGTGTACATATGGTGCCAGTATTGTGAGCATCTCTCAAATCGGAAATGCTTATGCCATCAAATGTCTGTAGTTATAATCTGCAATTTCTTAAGAGGAATAATGTGAAGTGCTTCCTTAGGAATCTAAAAAAGAAAATGACTTGGGAGGAACACAAGATTTTTGGCTGTGAGTCAACTCAGCTGATCATTACTGTAGAAGCCCTGGCACTCGGCCTGGTTGGGTTTGGTGTTTGTGATTCACAACCTAAGTGTTTTTCTAATACCGGGGAAATATTAGCAGTGTTGGGGAAGTCCCTTTGCAGGAATCTGTTTATAGAAAATGTATCAGTTATAACCAGATTTAATTAACCTTTCTTAGTCATCAGCACAACCTCTCGCTCTCATGTCATGACATACCATTTGTATAGGCTGTAATTAGCCAACATTTAAAAGTCATTTGGCCAAACATTTAATTAACAGTAAGCATTGAGAACATACATAATTACAGTTAATTATGTTAAATATTTAATACTTTGGTCCTTACCAAAAATCTTTTAAGAGGTTTTCTTTCACACGCATTTCGAATGCAGCGGTGTCCCTGCTCTGCTTGCCAGCCTGCTTTCTAGTCCTCCTTTACCTGGCTGCAGACAACATTATGGCCACTTTTTCAGCAGCCATTCATTTAACAGCCCACAACACCTGGGTTGTAGTGGCTGAGCAGATCCTAAACCTGTGTGTACTGCCCCAATGAAAAGCAATCCACTGTAGACATCGACAGAAGGCTCCAAAATAATATATGGCATCCTCACCAGTCACCACTCATAGGTGTGTGGACAGGGTGTACCAGGTGTGCCTGAGTATACCCTAATCACCCTGTGCTGTGCAGATTCCCCCTGATGCTCGGCTGCAGAGAAAAGGACTGGAGATGCTCTGTCCTCTGTCCCTTTTTCAAAAGCAAGACATCAGGGGTCTGTTTAGACCCCTGATATTTCACCAAAGCCCCCTGATGGGGCACCTACAAAATTGTAAAAAAAAAAAAAATAATAATAATAATAAAATATAGATTTTTTTTTTAAATAATAAAAAAAATTGAATTGTAAAAAATGATAAAGAAATAACACCAATCTCTGCCTTACTGATACCACCCATTGCTCTACTGACACCAGCCTCCACCCTACTGACATTGTCATCTTGTGTGTTTGAGCTTTGGGGTACACACCTATGTCACCACCTATGTTAGCCACAGCACCGCGCCATGACCACATGCATCACACTCTATTGCAGACTGAATTTGGCACATTCCCATTCATATGAATAGATTGCATTTGGCACTGGTTCCACCTGCCAAATGAGACAGTTGAGCCATGGTTTTATTACCCCCCCCCCCCCTGCCTTCCAACCACTAAACTGCAAGTTAACATAGCCAGGAGTTGTGAAAATGTGATAACACCTGTCATGTTTGGCAGGCAGAATCACCACCAAATTGCAACCTATTCAAGCACATGCGACCGTGCAGCAACAGTATGTAATGCATGCTGTTTCAGCACTGTACCGTGGGCTTTCAATGGTTAAACACAGGCAGTGAGAAGGCGATGTATTGCCTTCAAACAACCTGTCAAATGCCTCAGAAACACGATCCACTCACTTTTTATCCTCCCCTGCAGTGCTTTTACTACTTGAATTGTACTGTGATTGGATGAAGAACAGCACGTTTATACCACATATGAATCATAGCAATTTTATAAATTTTTGCTTTGAGCCTATTGACTCAATTATAGCATTGTCATTTGTTGAAATAACAACCTTATTTGGTAATAATTTTCCAAAAATTACTTTTCTATGCAAACTGTAGACAAAAAAAGTATTTTTTCCCTAATTGACCAGCATTAATCTTAAAATGGTTGTAAAGGTTGAAGGTTTTTCATCTTAATGCATTCTATGCATTAAGGTTAAAAACTTTCTGCGTGCAGCCCCCCCCCCCCCCCCCCACACACACACACACACACTCCTTTATAGATACCTGAGCCTAATCTGTGTGTGTCTGTGGGCACCAGGGCAGCCATCAGAAATTTTTGAGCCCCTTACATAGCTTTAGGCCTGGGCTCTCCAAGCCTGACCACCAACATTGCCTAGGGCTTGCCCACGGGCCATACCACTGAATCCACACACCGGCCACCTCACCTGTACGCACTCAGCCCCCCCCCCCCGCAATCCTGTATATATGCTAGCCCCTCTCACACCTGTATATATGTCAGCCCCCACCTGTATATATGCCAGCCCCCCTCACACCTATATATATGTCAGCCCCCACCTGTATATACAGTGGGGACAGAAAGTATTCAGACCCCCTTAAATTTTTCACTTTTTGTTATATTGCAGCTATTTGCTAAAATCATTTAAGTTCATTTTTTTCCTTATTAACCACTTGAGGTCCGGGCCATAGCCGAATGATGGCACGGACCTCAATTTCCGGGAGGCCGTCATGGGACGTCCTCCCCTGTGCACACGCACCGCTCGCACCCTGCAGGGTGCGCGGTGCGCACGCTGTGATCACGCTGTCAGCGTGAGGAGAAAAAAAAGCCGATCACCGGCTTATGTTAAAGGGACATCGGTCCCGAAGAGGAAGGAGGCACATATGCCTCCTATGTGCCAGCCAGTGCCACCTGCCATTGCTACCTGCCAGTGCCCAGCAGTGCCACCTATCAATGCCCACAAGTGCCAACTATCAATGCCCGTCAGTGGTGCCAATCAGTGCCACCTAGCAGTGCTGCCATCAGTGTAAGCAATCAGTGCCCATCACTGCCACCCATCAGTGCCCATCACTGCCACCTATCGGTGCCCATCAGTGCCGCCTCATCATCGTACATCAATGAAGGAGAAAAATTACCTGTTTGCAAAGTTTTATAACAAAATGTTAAAAAAATATATAAATTTTTTTTAAAAAAATTCGGTCTTTTTCAATTTTTTTAACAAAAACTAAAAACCGCAGAGGTGATCAAATACCACCAAAAGAAAGCTCTATTTGTGGAAAAAAATGATAAAAATTTCATTTGAGTACAGTGTTCTATGACCGCGCAATTGTCATTCAAAGTGTGACAGCGTTAAAAGCTGAAAATTGGTCTGGACAGGAGGGGGGTTTAAGTGCGCTGTAAGCAAGTGGTTAATGTACACACAGCACCCCATATTGACAGAAAAACACAGAATTGTTGACATTTTTGCAGATTTATTAAAAAAGAAAAACTGAAATATCACATGGTCCGAAGTATTCAGACCCTTTGCTCAGTATTTAGTAGAAGCACCCTTTTGATCTAATACAGCCATGAGTCTTTTTGGGAAAGATGCAACAAGTTTTTCACACCTGTATTTGGGGATCCTCTACCATTCCTCCTTGCAGATCCTCTCCAGTTCTGTCAGGCTGGATGGTAAACGTTGGTGGACAGTCATTTTTAGGTCTCTCCAGAGATGCTCAATTGGGTTTAAGTCAGGGCTCTGGATGGGCCATTCAAGTACAGTCACATTTGTTGTGAAGCCACTCCTTCGTTATTTTAGCTGTGTGCTTAGGGTCATTGTCTTGTTGGAAGGTAAACCTTCGGCCCAGTCTGAGGTCCTGAGCACTCTGCAGAAGGTTTTCGTCCAGGATATCCCTGTACTTGGCCGCATTCATCTTTCCCTTGATTGCAACCAGTCGTCCTGTCCCTGCAGCTGAAAAACACCCCCACAGCATGATGCTGCCACCACCATGCTTCACTGTTGGGACTGTATTGGACAGGTGATGAGCAGTGCCTGGTTTTCTCCACACATACCGCTTAGAATTAAGGCCAAAAAGTTCTATCTTGGTCTCATCAGACCAAAGAATCTTATTTCCCACCATCTTGGAGTCCTTCAGGTGTTTTTTAGCAAACTCCATGTGGGCTTTCATGTGTCTTGCACTGAGGAGAGGCTTCCGTCGGGCCACTTTGCCATAAAGCCCTGACTGGTGGAGGGCTGCAGTGATGGTTGACTTTCTACAACTTTCTCCCATCTCCTGACTGCATCTCTGGAGCTCAGCCACAGTGATCTTTGGGTTCTTCTTTACCTCTCTCACCAAGGCTCTTCTGCCCCGATAGCTCAGTTTGGCCGGACGGCCAGGTCTAGGAAGGGTTCTGGTCTTCCCAAACGTCTTCCATTTAGGGATTATGGAGGCCACTGTGCTCTTAGGAACCTTAAGTGCAGCAGAATTTTTTTTGTAACCTTGGCCAGATCTGTGCCTTGCCACAAATCTGTCTCTGAGCTCTTCAGGCAGTTCCTTTGACCTCATGATTCTCATTTGCTCTGACATGCACTGTGAGCTGTAAGGTCTTATATAGACAGGCGTGTGGCTTTCCTAATCAAGTCCAATCAGTATAATCAAACACAGCTGGACTCAAATGAAGGCGTAGAACCATCTCAAGGATGATCAGAAGAAATGGACAGCACCTAAGTTAAATATATGAGTGTCACAGCAAAGGGTCTGAATACTTAGGACCATGTGATATTTCAGTTTTTCTTTTTTAATAAATCTGCAAAAATGTCAACAATTCTGTGTTTTTTGCTGTCAATATGGGGTGCTGTGTGTACATTAATGAGGAAAAAAATGAACTTAAATGATTTAAGCAAATGGCTGCAATATAACAAAGAGTCAAAAATTTAAGGGGGTCTAAATACTTTCCGTCCCCACTGTATGCCAGCCCCCTCACACCTGTATATATATGTCAGCCCCACACATACACATAAAAAAAATTTACTTGAAAATTTGCTTTAACTGACATAATATTTAGATCAAAGATCAACCATTTGATCTGCACATAAAAAAACCCATTGTAAATACAATGTAACAATAATGTTGTTACATTGTATTTCTCATTGAAGCTACTGAACTGTTCTGAACCCAGAAACGAATCTGAGAACACTAAACTGTACAGTAGGGATGAGCCGAACACCCCCTGGTTCGGTTCGCACCAGAACCTGCGAACGGACCGAAAATTCGCATGAACGTTAGAACCCCATTGACGTCTATAGGACTCAAACGTTCGAAATCAAAAGTGCTAATTTTAAAGGCTAATTTGCATGGTATTGTCCTAAAAAGGGTTTGGGGACCCAGGTCCTGCCCCAGGGGACATGTATCAATGCAAAAAAAACTTTTAAAAAACGGCCGTTTTTTTCGGGAGCAGTGATTTTAATGATGCTTAAAGTAAAAAAAAAAAAAGTGAAATATTCCTTTAAATATCGTACCTGGGGGGTGTCTATGGTATTCCTGTAAAGTGGCGCGTATTTCCTGTGCTTAGAACAGTCCCTGCACAAAATGGCATTTTTAAAGGAAAAAAAGTCATTTAAAACTGCTTGCAGCTTTAATGTAATGTCGGGTCCTGGCAATATGGATGAAAATCAGTGAGACAAATGGCATGGGTACCCTCCACTCCATTACCAGGCCCTTTGGGTCCTGTATGGATATTAAGGGGAATCCCGCAACCAAATTAAAAAAAGGAAAGGCGTGGGGCCCCCAGGCCCTATATACTCCGAACAGCAGTGTACAGGTGGTGCAAACAAGACAGGGACTGTAGGTTTGTTGTTAAGTAGAATCTGTTTGTAATTTTGAACTGGTACATTTTTAAAGTGTAGCTCCAGCCAAAAAATCTGTTTTTAAGCTTTTTGGAAAACATAGGGAAGGGTTATCACCCCTGTGACATTTGTTTTGCTGTCTGTGCTCCTCTTCAAAAGATTTCACCTCACTTTTTGTCCCAATGACAAATGTTTTTTGAAAATTTGGGGTTTTTAGTGAAACAAGGATTGGTGATAAAGCATCAGTGGAAAGGAGAAAAGTTTTTCCCATATTAACTCTTACAGGAGAGAATTTCCCTTCCTATGGGGTAGATTTCATCTCACTTCCTGTTGTCTCCTTCCGTTTGCAAGTAGGAGTCGTTTGTAAGTTGGATGTTTGAAAGTAGGGTCCTGCCCTATATACTCAGCAGAAATTTGGGCCTTAGGTGTTGTTGTGGCCTCAACACTGTAAGCCCTCACAGGGCCCTGCTGTGAAATATTAGATCAAGAATTGTAATTACATGCCCCTGTTGAACAGGGCCAGAAAAATTGGGCCTTTGGTGATGGTGGTGCTGGTGCCACAACACTGTAAGTCCTCACAGTTACTCTCAGGGCCGGTGCTACCACTAGGCAAACTAGGCAGCCACCTAGGGCGCTCTGCTGCCCCAGGGGCGCCCGGCCGCTGGTTTCCCTCCGCATCTGCATGCTTTGCAGGCTGCAGCATGTAACTAACTCAGTCTGACCGGTAGTGTAATTAGAGGTGCAGCGCAGCACTGGAGCCAGCGCTAGAGGAAGCAGAGCCGATGCTTCCTGTATAGTGGCGCCTTCTGTCACATGGGCAGGGCAAAGGGGGTGGAGTCAAGGGTGGAGCCAATGGGGCGGCAAAATGAGGTTTCGCCTAGGGTGTCAAAAATCCTTGCACCAGTCCTGGTTACTCTTAGTGGGCTCTGGAACGGGCCCTGCTGTGAAATATTAGATCAAGAATTGTAATTACATGCCCCTGTTGAACAGGGGCTGAAAAATTGGGCCTTTGCTGGTGGTGTTGGTGCTGGTGCCACAACACTGTAAGTCCTCACAGTTAATCTTGGTGGGCGCAGAAACATGCCCTGCTGTGAAATATTCAATCAAGAATTGTAATTACATGCCCCTGTTGAACAGGGCCAGAAAAATTGGGCCTTTGGTGGTGGTGGGGCTGGTGGCACAACACTGTAAGTCCTCACGGTTAATCTTGGTGGGCTCTGGAACAGGCCCTGCTGTGAAATATTAGATCAAGAATTCTAATTACATGTCCCTGTTGAACAGGGGCTGAAAAATTGGGCCTTAGGCACTGGTGCTGGTGCCACAACACTGCAACCCCTCACAGATACTCTAGTAGGAACGCAGGAACGAGCCCTGCTGTAAAAGAATTGCATCAAAAATTGTAATAACATGCCCCTGTTAAACAGGGGCTGAAAAATTGGGCCTTAGTCACTGGTGCTGGTGCTGATGCCACAACACTGCAACCCCTCACAGATACTCTAGTTAGAGCGCAGGAACTAGCCCTGCTGCAAAGAATTGCATCAAAAATTGTAATTACATGCCCTTGTTAAACAGGGGCTTAAAAATTGGGCCTTAGGCACTGGTGGCGGCGCCCAGAACCAAAAATGTTCTTACAAGCTATCAGCATGATCATTGAGGAGGAAGAGGATAATTACTCAGCATAACAGGATAGTCACTCAACATCAGCATAGGCAGTCTTTGAAGGGATCTGACATTTCAAAAAAAATTATTCGGTTACATCAGCATCAGGTGCTTGGTATCTGGTGGTGATCCAAGACTGATTCATTTTTATTAAGGTCAGTCGATTGACCGAGTCGGTGGACAGACGCACCATGTGATCGGTTACAAAGCCTCCAGCAGCACTGAATGTGCGTTCCGAAAGAACGCTGGATGCAGGACAGGCCAGTAGCTCAATTGCATACTGTGCAAGCTCTGGCCAGTGATCCATCCTCAAGACCCAGTAACCCAGAGGATTTTCGGTGGGAAAGGTGTCCAAGTCAGATCTTGCTCCTAGGTATTCCTGTACCATGTAAAACAGACGCTGGCGATGGTTGCTGGAACCAATCATACCTTGGGGCTGCGGACTAAAAAAATTGTCTGAACGCATCGGTCAGACGGCCACCTTCTCCACCGCTCCTTCTTTGACTGATCCAAGCCTCAGGAACACGTTGTCCAGAAACAGGAGTTTGTAACCCCCCAGTCTCTGGGAACGCGTTGCACAGACCTTTCTGCAAGGCCTCCCGAAGATGTTTCATCCTCTGCTCCCTCTGCGACGGCAAGATAAGGTCCGCAACCTTCCCCCTGTAACGTGGATCAAGGAGGGTTGCCAGCCAGCATTGGTCCTTCTCCTTGATACCACGAATACGAGGATCCTTACGCAGGCTTTGCAGGATCAGGGAGGCCATGCAGCGTAGGTTTGCTGAGGTATTCGGTCCGGAGTCCTCTGGGTCACTAAGGACGACATGGTCCTCAGCCACCTCCTCCCAGCCACGTACAAGTCCATTCGTTTTTTGCGACTGATCCCTTAAAGACTGCTGCTGATGCTGAGTGCCAGACTCCACCTCCATACTGACACAATCCTCCTCCTCTTCCTCCTCCTCCTCTTCCTGTGTAAATCGGCGGGCACGCAGGAACACTGTCTGGATAAAGGGGGCCTTGAGAGCTAAGGAAGTCCTCCTCTTCCTGCCTCTGTTCTGCCTCAAGTGCCCTGTCCATTATTCCACGCAGCGTGTGCTCCAACAGGTGGACAAGGGGGACAGTGTCACTGATGCATGCACTGTCACTGCTCACCATCCTCCTGGCCTCTTCAAATGGTGACAGGACAGTGCATGCATCCCTAAACATGGCCCACTGGCATGGGGAAAAAAAACAAGCTCCCCTGACCCTTTCCTGGTGCCATAGTCGCACAGGTACTCATTGGTGGCCCTCTGCTGCATGTGCAGCCGCTGCAGCATGGCCAACGTTGAGTTCCACCTGGTGGGCATGTCACAGATTAGGCGGTTCTTGGGTAGGTTAAACTCCTTTTGGAGGTCTGCCAGCCGAGCACTGGCATTATATGACCGGCGGAAATGCACACAGACTTTCCTGGCCTGCCTCAGGACATCCTGTAAGCCTGGGTACCTGCCCAAGAACTGCTGCACCACCAAGTTAAGGACGTGAGCCAAACAGGGCACATGGGTCAGTTGTCCCTGTCGGAGGGCAGAGAGGAGGTTGTTGCCATTGTCGCAAACCACCATTCCTGCCTTAAGTTGGTGTGGCGTCAATCACCTCTGAACCTGCCCCTGCAGAGCTGACAGAACCTCTGCCCCAGTGTGGCTCCTGTCCCCCAAGCACACCAGCTCAAGCACCGCATGGCATCTTTTGGCCTGCGTACTGGCGTAGCCCCTTGAATGCCTACGGAGCAACGCTGGTTCCGAGGACAAAGCACAGGAAGAGTCCATGGAGGAAGAAGAAGAGGAGGGGGTGGAGGAGAGAGGTGTGTCACAATCATTAGTAGTGGCATTTTGGAGGCGTGGTGGCGGAACAACCTCCAACACTACTGCACCTTGTCCTGCATCCTTCCCAGCTGCCAGCAGAGTGACCCAATGCGCCGTGAAACTTAGGTAACGTCCCTGTCCATGCCTGCTGGACCATGAGTCAGCGGTAATATACACCTTATCGCTGACTGCCCTGTCCAGCGAGGCCAAGACATTGCCTTCCACATGCCAGTAGAGAGCTGGAATCGCCTTCCGTGAGAAAAAGTGGCGTTTGGGTACCTGCCACTGAGGAACTGCACATTCCACAAACTCACGGAAGGGGGCAGAGTCTACCAACTGAAAAGGTAGCAGTTGAAGTGCTAGCAATTTTGCCAAGCTAGCATTCAACCGCTGGGCATGTGGATGGCTGGGAGCGAACTTCTTTCGGCGGTGCAGCAGCTGGGGCAGGGAAATTTGCCTGGTACAATCTGACGTCGGTGTACCGAAAGCAGATTGCCCACAAGTACTTGGCTGTGACACACCTAATTCTACACCTTCATTCCTCTCAGTGCAGGTCTCAGAGAGGACTGAAGGTATAGTGGGGTTGGAGATCTCAGCTGATGAGGAGCAAGGAGAGGTCCTCATTGTTCTTTGGTGTGGGTCTTTTAGATATGCTTGCCAACAAACTTCATGGCAGGTCAACATATGTCTGGTCAAGCATGTGGTGCCCAAGCGGGAGATGTTTTGGCCACGCGAGATACGCTTGAGACATATGTTGCAAATAGCAGCGGTGCGATCTGATGCACTCGTCTCAAAAAAGGCCCACACCAAAGAACTTTTGGAATAACGCGCAGAGACAGCAGCGCCCTGCACATGCTGAGCTTTGCGGTGTGATGCAGTCAGTGTGCTGCCCTTAGGCTGGCCCCTGGAGGGCATCCTGCCTCGTTGGTGATGTGCCTCCTCCTCCTCTCTCCTATCAGGCACCCACGTTGAGTCAGTGACCTCATCATCCCCTCCCTCCTCATCACTGGAGCAAACCTGGCAGTATGCTGCAGCAGGGGGAGCATGACTGCCAGATTGCTGTCCTTCTTGGGCACCCCCTCTGTCCGTGCTCACGTTACTGCCTTCATCTAGCTCAGTATCATCATCAGAGCCTTCTAAACGCGGGGCATCCTCCTTGAGCATGTACCCAACACTGTGGTCAAACAGTTCGAGGGACTCCTCAGGAGGACATGGTGGGGCTAGGGAAGGAGTCACTGATGCCATTGAGCCGAAGGAAAAGGCCGCGTTGGCAGCTGCTTTGCCAGACATAGTACCCTGAGCATGGGTGAGGGAGGATGAGGAGGATGAGGGCCGCTTGGTCATCCACTCGACCAAGTCTTCTGCATGTTGCGGCTCAACACGGCCAGCTGCCGAAAAAAAGGCCAAGCGTGTCCCACAGCCACGTGCTGATGAGGATGCACCGTCTCCACGAGCAGCACCATTGCCTCTAGACACAGAGCCTGCTTGCTCTCTCTTATTGGCTTGTGACTGTCTGCCTCTCCTTGTTGGCCTTCCAGACATACTAATGGCCTGTAGCTGCACTAAGCTGGGATATATATATATATATATATATATATATATATATATATATATATATATATACTGATACTGCAGCTAGCAAAATCAACTGCCTGCCTACAGTATGAGAACACCACCAACCTTCTACAGGTAGCTTTAGCTGAACACTGTGCAGAAGTCGCACAACACTAACGTGTAAATAATTTAGCTGCCTGCGGTAGTGATAGGATCAGGAAAACACCACCAACCTTCTACATGTAGCTCTAGCTGAACAGTGCAGAGGTCGCACTACACTAACGTGTAAATACTTTAGCTGCCTGCAGTAGTGATAGGATCAGGAAAACACCACCAACCTTCTACAGGTAGCTTTAGCTGAACACTGTGCAGAGGTCGCACTACACTAACGTGTAAATAATTTAGCTGCCTGCGGTAGTGATAGGATCAGGAAAACACCACCAACCTTCTACAGGTAGCTTTAGCTGAACAGTGCAGAGGTCGCACTACACTAACGTGTAAATAATTTAGCTGCCTGCGGTAGTGATAGGATCAGGAAAACACCACCAACCTTCTACATGTAGCTCTAGCTGAACAGTGCAGAGGTCGCACTACACTAACGTGTAAATACTTTAGCTGCCTGCGGTAGTGATAGGATCAGGAAAACACCACCAACCTTCTACAGGTAGCTTTAGCTGAACACTGTGCAGAGGTCGCACTACACTAACGTGTAAATACTTTAGCTGCCTGCGGTAGTGATAGGAACAGGAAAACACCACCAACCTTCTACAGGTAGCTTTAGCTGAACACTGTGCAAAGGTCGCACTACACTAACTTGTAGCTTTAGCTGAACACTGTTCAGAGGACGCACTACACTAATTTGTAGCTTTAGCTGAACACTGTGCAGAGGTCGCACTACACTAGCTTATAGCTTTAGCTGAACACTGTGAGGAGGACGCACTACACTAACTTGTAGCTTTAGATGAACACTGTTCAGAGGACGCACTACACTAACTTGTAGCTTTAGCTGAACACTGTGCAGAGGTCGCACTACACTAACTTGTAGTTTTAGCTGAACACTGTGAGGAGGACGCACTACACTAACTTGTAGCTTTAGCTGAACACTGTGCAGAGGTCACACTAAACTAACCTGTAGCTTTAGCTGAACACTGTGAAGAGGACGCACTACACTAACTTGTAGTTTTAGCTGAACACTGTGCAGAGGTTGCACTACACTAGCTTGTACTTTTAGCTGAACACTGTGAGGAGGACGCACTACACTAACTTGTAGCTTTAGCTGAACACTGTGGAGGACGCACTACATTAACTTGTAGCTTTAGCTGAACACTGTGCAGAGGTCACACTAAACTAACCTGTAGCTTTAGCTGAACACTGTGAGGAGGACGCACTACACTAACTTGTAGCTTTAGCTGAACACTGTGAAGAGGATGCACTACACTAACTTGTAGCTTTAGGTGAACACTGTTCAGAGGACACACTACACTAACTTGTAGCTTTAGCTGAACACTGTGCAGAGGTCACACTAAACTAACCTGTAGCTTTAGCTGAACACTGTGAGGAGGACGCACTACACTAACTTGTAGCTTTAGATGAACACTGTTCAGAGGACGCACTACACTAACTTGTAGCTTTAGCTGAACACTGTGCAGAGTTCGCACTAAAATAACTTGTAGCTTTAGCTGAACACTGTGCAGAGGTCGCACTACACTAACTTGTAGTTTTAGCTGAACACTGTGAAGAGGACGCACTACACTAACTTGTAGCTTTATCTGAACACTGTGAGGAGGACGCACTACACTAACTTGTAGCTTTAGCTGAACACTGTGCAGAGGTCACACTAAACTAACCTGTAGCTTTAGCTGAACACTGTGAGGAGGACGCACTACACTAACTTGTAGCTTTAGCTGAACACTGTGAGGAGGACGCACTACACTAACTTGTAGCTTTAGCTGAACACTGTGCAGAGGTCACACTAAACTAACTTGTAGCTTTAGCTGAACACTGTGAGGAGGACGCACTACACTAACTGTAAATAGTCTAGCTGCCTAACTGTGGTACTAATAGGATCAAAAGAAGACAAGCCTGCCTGTCAGTAGGAAGATAACAGGAATGGATCTAGCTAAACTGAATACAGTGTGTATATATATATATATATATATATATATATATATATATATATATATATATATATATATATATATAGATATATACACACAACACCTGGGATGCATATATATACACAATACACTGTAAGTGCAGCTAACTGACTGACTGTCCTGCTTAATCTATCTAACTCAAATGAAATGACACTGTCTCTCTCTCTCTCTATCTCTCAGCACGCCGGAACACACTACACAGGGCCCCCGTGCAGGCGGCCTTATATAGTGTGGGGCGTGTTCTAAGCTCCCTGAGCCATAATTGGCCAAAGCCACCCTGGCTTTGGCCAATTACAGCTCTCTCTACTGATGGCGCTGTGATTGGCTAAGCATGCGGGTCATAGTGCATGCTTGGCCAATCATCACCCAGCAATGCACTGCGATGCCGCAGTGAATTATAGGCCGTGACGCGCCACACGAATTTGGCGTGAACGGCCCATATCGTTCACAATTCGACGAACGGTCGAACAGACGATGTTCGAGTTGAACATGGGTTCGACTTGAACACGAAGCTCATCCCTACTGTACAGGTTCTTCTCTGCTACAGTTAAGTAATAGGTGCTGTTTGTGCTCTGGAAAATGCTAAATTCACCCCAAACATTGAAGATTCAGTTCTGGAATGTTTAAGTGCACTGAATTAATTGCAAAAAATACACTAAAAGCCATGCAGCGTACATAACTATAAGTGCATAGTCACAATTATGTGCATTTAATTACGCTTACGGCTATTTACAGTCAGCAGGGGTCCCTCTTTCTGCGCCTTGCCAGACCATATGCTTTTCAACAATGGAGGAGTACCTCTCAAGGAGATACAGCATAGTCCCCCACCCCATTTCCTGCAGATTACCTTTGTCCTAATATTGATGGACAAGAGTCTTTTCCCAATTTCTGAGTGTCCTAAAAGGGGGTGGTGATAATAGTAAAATGGTGGGGGGGGCTACAGTGGAACCTGGAAACCCCCTTTATAGTAAAAAGTTAAAAGTAAAAGAACGAAAAAGCAAACGCCAACACTATATTAAAAACCCTTTAAGAAAATATTACACAAACACATAATTACCAACTATCCCTCTGTAGTGTGTACATGTCTCAATCCAGAGAACTAAATGTAATTTCTATGTACTGCCTTATTGCTCCGCTATTAGCATGAGTCACTTCTGACAGCCTGACACCAAGAGGTAAAAAGGTGTCCCCAGTAGTGAAATCCAGTGTCAGTCAGGGGGTCCATCGATGTATCCATTACAGCGAGGTAATCCATGTTAATCATCATGACCCATTGCCTGCTGATCTTCACATGCTGCTCCTCCACTTACCAATTGCTTGCTACAGCAATACAAGTGGGAATACCTGACGTCATTGATTAAATGTGGTCAATAATCTCCCCCAAGATTCCTTGGGGTAAATTGAAATGACCTCCCAAGGAATCTGTAATTTAGTGGTGGGAGTGTTTCTAAATGATAGATTTCCATCTGCAGTAATACAGCTGGGAATACCAGGTAACCAAATTTGGTCACACAACATTATCCGGTTATCCCGGTGGTGAATTTAAATTGCTTCAGCTGGAATCTATCAGTCAGGAACAGAAGTAGTTTGTGTACAGATCTGTGGCTGACAGGTCATTGTGATTGAAATTAAATACCTTGCTGGACATCTTGACTGATGCTGGGTTTACCTCTGAGAACATTAATAAACTTCATTTTTAAAGTCGCTAAGTAGAAGTTGGTCACCTTCTTATCACAAAAGAGCCTCCAGATTCCACTGTAAATCCCCCCTATTTTACTGTTGTCCCCACATTTTTGGAGGACATGAAGGTAGGGTGAAGGCTCTCATGCCTTAACTTTGGGACAGAGGTGCTTTGAAAGGGGCTTTGCTGCCCCCCTGTGAGATTCCCCACCACCACCTTCAATGTTGAAAGGCAAATGGCATTGTAAGACACAGGAAGATACTGACTATCAAAAGATGAGTGCATAATTATATTCACATAATTACCCCTATGCCCATATAATTATGCATACTGCATGACTTTTAGTATATTATTTGCACTGAAGCCAATGCATTTGAACATCTCAGATTTCATTTTCCAGGGAGGGTGACAAATTTTGCATTTTTCAGGGCACAAACAGCAACCCTATTACTTAAGTGCAGCAGAAAGAACAGGAAGGATCAGGTCTCCTGCCCTGCCAGCCAGGGCTGTGCTGTTTCACAGCTGTGTAAATCCCATATCTGGATAAATAGAAATACAAATCCTTTGGCAGGTAATGCAGGTCTTGTACAGTGCCTTGAAAAAGTATTCACACCCCTTGAAATTTTCCACATTTTGTAATGTTACAACCAAAAACATAAATGTATGTTATTGGGATTTTATGTGATAGACCAACACAAAGTGGCACATAATTGTGAAGTGGAAGGAAAATGATAAAATGGTTTTTCTCATTTTTTACAAATAAATATCTGAAAAGTGGCGTGCATTTGTATTCAGCCCCCTTTATTCTGATACCCCTAACTAAAATCTAGTGGAACTGATTGCCTTCAGAAGTCACCTAGTTAGTAAATAGTCCACCTGTGTGTAATTTAATCTCAGTATAACTACAACTGTTCTGTGAAGCCCTTGGAAGTTTGTTAGCGTACCTTAGTGAATCAAAAACATCATGAAGGCCAAAGGAACACACCAGACAGGTCAGGGATAAAGTTGTGGAGAAGTCGTGTGGACAGATTCTCCCACCTGAGCTGTGGATCTCTGCAACTCCTCCAGAGTTACCATGGACCTCTTGGGTGCTGCCCTGATTAATGCTCTCCTTGCCCAACCTGTCAGTTTAGGTGGACGGCAATGACCTAACCCTGCTTTAGTCCTCATGCACATGGACGTTTTTACAGCCGCGTTTTTTGAGCGTTTTTTACAGCTTAAAAACGCCTGTCTATGTTAGTCTATGGATTCATGCCCACCTAGACGTTTTTGAGCTGCAAATGGCCTAGGCGTTTTTAAGCTGTAAAAAAACCCAGGACCAGTGCGTTCCGAGCCGCGCGCTAGAGCTGTGAAAACGCGGAAAAACGCGACCGCAGCATTTTTTCGCGTTTTTTAGCTCCGGCGTTTTTTGGTTAAAAAGAGATGATTGGACACTGTAATCTCTGTAAAAACAGGAAGTTCCTGTCTGGACATTATATTACCCAAGAGTCATTTGCACAGCCGTGTGACTGTGGTTATCTTGGCTTGAAGATGGCTAGTGCAGTCTCACAAGTGGAGCTAATAAGTGCGGTACAGGCCCATCCAGAACTGTGGGATGTGGCACATCCACTGCATGGAGACCACATCCGGAAGGTGAAAGCCTGGGAGGACATAAGTGCTGCCATTACCCCTGGCTGGGAACAACTGAGAAATGCGGAAAGAAAGGAAATAAGTAAGTCTATTTTCCTTGAATGCATGATCTGTTTGTGTGTAATGTAAAAGAAGATGGCATATTTAACCCTTTGTTTTCCATGTTATTTTAGGCAAAATTATGCAGCGCCGCTGGAAGTCCCTACGTGACCGTGTCAGGAGGGACCTCACGAACGAAGACAAGGCGGCACGTAGCGGAGCACCAGCGCCCACCAAAAAAAAACATGTGTACCACAGCAATCTTCAATTCCTAAGGCAAAATATGCAGAGCCATACCAGACCGTAAGTTTTTTTCATATATTTGCCTATGTACATTGCTTTTCAGGCAGTATGTTCCATGGCTATTGTAACCACTTTCCGAACGCCACATGTACATATACGTCGGCAGAATGGCACGGCAGCACAAATGGGCGTACCTGTACGTCCCTTTTAAGTTGCCGCCTTGGCGGCGCTCTTTCCCATTTTGAGGTCCATGAGTCCGCCCGTGGGTCCTGCGGACTCAATGTCCGCGGGCACACCGGCAATCGTCTCAGGGAGAGGAAGAGGTCAATGCCAGTGTAATTTTTACAGTATGTCATTGCAATTTTAATCGCACTGATCGCTGTAAAAATGAAAATTTTTCCAAAAATGTGTCCAAATTGTCCAATGTGTCGGCCGTATTGTCGCAGTCATGCTAAAAATCGCTGATCTCCCCCATTATAAAAAAAAAATTGCAATCATTGCAATTTTAATCGCACTGATCGCTGTAAAAATGACAATTTTTCCAAAAATGTGTCCAAATTGTCCAATGTGTCGGCCGTATTGTCGCAGTCATGCTAAAAATCGCTGATCTCCCCCATTACTAATAAAAAAATTCTTTGTAAGAAAAATGCCATAAAAATCTCCCCTGTTTCATAGACGCTATAACTTTTGGCAAAAAAAAATGTATTAACTGAAATCTGTATATACATATCGGCCTAAACCAAAAAGAAAATTTTATATTTATTTATTTTTTGTGGGATATTTATTACTTAAAAAAATTTTAATTCAAAATTTAAAACAGAAATTTACACTCTTTTTTGATAGCTTCGAAAAAAACCCAAAAAAAACCCCAGAGGTGAACAAATACCACCAAAAAAAAGGTCTGTTTGAGTGGAAAAAAAGAACGTAAATTTTTTGGGGAGCCACGTTGCACGACCACCATTGTTAAAGCGACGCTGTGACAAATCGCAAAAAGTGCTTGGGTCTTTGGCCAGCTGAATGGTCCGGGCTAAAGTAGTTACGTTTATACAATTTGTATTGTTTGCAGGACAACTTCTAATTTTAGACTCGGAGAGGTCGATGAGGAAGATGCTGAGGTTCAGAGACCAAGTAGTCCTATGACCAGCACTGGATCTCCACGACCGATCAGCGAGGGAGGTGTTCAGGGCACAGATGAGGTAACTGCTTCGGTCTGCCTGTCTATCTCATTGTCTGTCTGTCCATGTACATGTCAATGTAAACATTTTTGTTCTTTTGCAGGAATCGAGGGCTGTGGAAACAACGTCTCCTGCCAGTAATCAAGGTGGAGAGCAGCGCGGTCGTGGCGGTGTTCGTGGCCGTGGGCGTGGACGTCAGGCGAGGGGCGGCTATAATCCGGAGGCTGATGACAGGGTGCTAGCACTGCTGCAGGAAGTGCGGCAGGAGAGGCGCAGTATGGATGTCTTTTTAGACACCAACAACCTACGCGCCTGCTTCTGCCGCAGCCTTTACCACATCCTGGAGGACATTGGGGGAGACCAAGAGAAACTTTGTATGGATCGCATGTACGCTATTGCAATGCAATACAGACATGCAAAATTAAGTGGCGGGCCACCTCCATGCGATCCATATAATGTTTCTCATGATCCCCCAATGGCCCCTGGGACCTCAGCAGTGCTAGCACCCCCCTCTCACTATCAGCCCCCTCCTCAACGCCAACCACCACCTATGCCGTCCCAGACCTCATACCATAACCTGCACATGTATGGTGAATTTCCACCTTCCACCTCCCATTTTCAGCCCCCATACCCTCTACCCCGCTACCAGCAGGATTTTGGGAGTGATCGCCAGGCCCAACCATTACCCCGTCCCCAATCCCCACATCCCCAATGCAATCAACCATCCACCACCACCTATCACCAGTTGTGATCCCAAAATAAAAATTTTTTTTTTCTTGAAATACCAGTTGTGATCCCAATCCTTTATTTAATTTTTTTTTTGATTGAAAATAAATGTGTTAAATTTGTCTTTTATATGATGCACAACAGCACTCCTTTGCACTCTGCTTGCCCTGAAGGCAGAGTGCAAAGGACTCTATCGTACTCTGCCTTCGGACAAGCGTAAGCTTGCTCTTTTTTGGGCTTAGCCTAGGCTTACCCCGATGGCAGAGTCAAATTGACTTGTAGAACAATCGTTGATAAATGGACCAAAAAATAACAAACTTCAATTTTGAAATGCTTTATTTCAAAAAACACAAGAAAGCAAAGGCAGATGTATTGCAAATATTTTTTAGATATAATCATTCTGCCATGATACCTCTCCATCAGGGGATTCAAAAAATTCTGCAAATTGGTTTCGAATGCTCATGACACGTGCAGTTGAACGCAAGTCCATAAATTGAACCCTCTGAAGTTGTCTAATGGGCTCCTGTTCAACATTATTTCTGTCACTGTCCCGCAGAAAATTGTGCAGAACGCAGCATGCCAGGACGACTTGAATGGCGTTGTCAACATCCAATTGCATACTTGTCAGCAAAACTCGCCATTTGGCCGTGCACACCCCGAATGCACATTCAACAACACGGCGTGCACGGCTGAGCCGATAATTGAAAATTTTTTGTTGTCGGCTGAGACCAGTGCCACTGTATGGCCTCATTAGATTTTCAGCCAGTCCAAAGGCCTCATCTGCCACCATGACTAATGGCAAGCTGGGTTCTTCAGCGCAGGGTAGAGGCCTGCTTTCAGGAATATTGAGTCGTCCCTCATGTAGACGACGTCCGAAGGCCGACTCGCGGAATATGCGGGCATCACCTTGGCTTCCATATGCTCCCACATCAACAAACAGAAATTTGAGGTGTGCATCGGACAATGCCAGGAGGACCACCGAAAAATATTTTTTATAATTAAAATATGAAGATCCAGAGTGGGGAGGCTTCTTCACCCTGATGTGTTTCCCATCAAGGGCTCCTATACAATTTGGGAACTGAGTTTTTTCCCAAAAAGTGTCCACAACTGATTCCCAGATGTATTCGGTTGGCTCTGGCATTACAACGTTATGCAATTCCTCCCATATTGCCACACATGTTTCCTTTATTATTTTTGAGACCGTTGAGAGGCCAAGGAGGAAGTAGTGATGCAAGGAAGCGTAACTTTGTCCTGTGGCAAGGAACCTAAGATAACATAATAAATTTAGTTATTGAAAGAGAAAAGCATAAACATAAGTCCTAACCCTACCCTTAAACCTAACCCTATCTCCTAACTCCTAACCCTAACCCTAACCCCTAATCCTAACCCCTAACCCCTAACCCTAACCCCTAACCCTAACCCCGAACCCTAACCCCTAACCCCTAACCCCTAACCCTAACCCCTAACTCCTAACCCTAACCCCGAACCCTAACCCCTAACCCCTAACTCCTAACCCTAACCCCGAACCCTAACCCCTAACCCTAATCCCAACCCCCTAACCCCTAACCCTAACCCCTAACCCTAACCCTAACTCCTAACCCTAACCCCTAACCCCGAACCCTAACCCCTAACTCCTAACCCCGAACCCTAACCCCTAACTCCTAACCCCTAACCCTAATCCTAACCCTAACCCCCTAACCCTAACCCCTAACTCCTAACCCTAACCCTAACCCTAACCCCTAACTCCTAACTCCTAACCCCTAACCCTAAACCCTAACCCTAACCCCCTAACCCTAACCCCTAACTCCTAAACCCTAACCCTAACCCCCTAACCCCTAACCCTAACTCCTAACCCTAAACCCTAACCCTAACCCCTAACCCTAATCCTAACCCTAACCCCTAACCCTAACCCCCAACCCTAACCCCTAACCCTAACCCCTCCTCCCATATGTCTATTCACTTACCTGAGTGTCACTAGCATCCGTTCCTCCGGTGACACAGAGCTACGCATCACAGTGTCCATCCTTGTGAGCCTTGGCCTGAGCCTCTCCAACAGGTCATCAAAGAGCGGCACTGACATCCTTGTAAAGTTGAAGAACTTTGTTGGATATGAGCGCAGTTGGGAATAAATATTGCCAAAGTACCCCGTAGAAAACCGATTAGATACCATTGGATGCACCCAAAATCGACGTCTGCTGCTTCTCTCCTCCTCCTGTCTCATTCTCCACTGCCTACGCAAAACAATCAGAAGGATTGCCTCATCGATCTTCTGCATGACAGGATCCATATTTCTCTGAAAAATACTGAAAACTTAACAGACTCTGAAACACTGTCTCCTCTCTCTCTCTCCTACCAAAATGGCACCGACACATGCTCATTAACATATTTTCTTTGGTTTCTGTGGCATTGTGGGAAATTTGGGAGTGTATATAGCTGAGAGATGTGTTTTTCATTAAAAAACGCTTATTAGCGCTAACGCGCAAAAACGCGCAAAAACGCTAATGCAAAACGCGGTAAAAATCGCGTTTTTAACGCCGGTTTTTCCAGGCGTCGAACCTAGCTTTACAGCTCGTTTTTTAAAACGTCCATGTGCATGAGCCCTAAGACTTGGAAATTGCTGTTCACAGATGCTCTCCATCCATAATGACGAGCTTGAGATAATTTGCAAAGAAGAATAGGCAAAAAATGGCACTCTCTAGATGTGCAAAGCTGGTAGAGACATCCCCAAAAAGCTGTAAGTGCAGCGAAAGGTGGTTTTACAAAGTATTGACTCAGGGGGGCTGAATACAAATAAACACCACACTTTTCACATATTTATTTGTTAAAAAAATTTGAAAACCATTTATCATTTTCTTTCCACATCACAAGAACGTGCCACTTTGTGTTGGTCTATCACATAAAATCCCAATAAAATACATTTACGTTTTTGGTTGTAACATGACAAAATGTGGAAAATTTCAAGGGGTATGAATACTTTTTCAAGGCACTGTATATGTATTGGCACTGTATATGTATTTTATCTGTGCATTTAGTTGTTTGCCTGGAGTCCAGCTTTAATTACACAAACACCTCAGCAGTATTCACAAATATCACAAAGTATTTTAGGAATAAAAAGATCAGTTTTACTGTGGGCATTATAAGGGGCCCAGCGAACCTACGATTTTTAAACTGAGATCAGCTTTATTGTCTTAGGATTATGCCAGAACTTACATAATATTCATGACTTGCTATTGTTCAGTATGTATTTTACAGATGCAGTGTGTAATCTAAAGAAATATGGGCAATATCTGCTGTTACGCCATGCGATGCAAACACAATCACAACGTACTCCATTACAATTGACTGACCACACATTGATACAGGGGATCTTCTTGGAAGACAATAAGAGGGGAATGATTTCCAGAGCATATAACATACTCCTCAGTGCCATACAAGACCCTTCCAGCCTTCCCTGTCGGCAAGGCTGGGAAGAGGATATAGGGAACATAGACGGGGAAACGTGGAATTTGTGCCTATCATCTGCTCCTTTAGTTTCGGTCTCTACATCCCAAAAGCTATCACATCTATACCTGTTGCACAGTGTATACAGGACCCCGGTCAGGCTACACAAATGGGGGATCAGAGACACCCCACTCTGTCTGAAATGTTAAGGTGCCCACAGAGACCTAATCCACATGGTATGGAGATGCCCCAAACTTTTCCGCTACTAGAAGGAAGTTCTAGATGTAATATCACAGGTCTACATGATAAATATTCCACGAGAACCAGTTGTATGTCTATTGGGAGCACTGGACGAGGAGGCTTTAACCCCTTCGGCCCATACGGCGGTCCTACGATTATTATATGTTGCACGTAAACTAATCGCTCAACTATGGATCACTCCCAGAGTACCCACTAGAAAACAATGGGTGGATCAGGTCAACAAATTACTAATCAGGGAGAAACTAACTTACCAACACAGAAATGTTCCACGTAAGTTCTATGCATTATGACAGGCTTGGTTAGATGTCCCGGTTCTGGCACCACATCAGCTGATTAAAGACAGGCTACTGCAAATGTAATGCACTAACTGCACCTGAGCTGTGGTCGACAATACCTGACAAAACGCATAATTTCAAGAAATGCAGAATACAATGGTGGGTTGAGGCAACTTTTGTGTTTTTCGATACCTCATACCCTTAAGGTACTGAGGAAGTTTAAGTAAAAGTTTGTATTTTTTTTTCTCTCTCTTTTTATTTTGCTTCTATTTCTTTATAAAAATGTATTAAACGACACTGTACTAATAAAATGCATTTCTAAAAGTCATGGATATCCTGTACCATCTGATAATGTATCACTAAAAGATGTATGTTCCATATTGCCAACTTATTACTGTACATCAACTGTCATATATTATGTACCGTGTAAGTCAAAAATAAGTATTTTTTTTCTGATTTAAAAAAAAACTAATAAAAACTATTGAAATAAAAAAAAAAGAAATATGGGCGATACTTCCTTATTATTGTTGACCTTATACAAAATTTATTACAATCAATCTTTTTTTAATATTCTAAAGCTTTCTGATAAAATGAATGGACATTTTTAAAACAATAGCATGAACCCTACTTTGTTAATTACTGTATATAAAATGCAACAACATAGACCATTTAAACAAACACTCAGCTTTGACAAGGTGGTGTCCTCTGGTGGCTAATACATGAACTGCAATATGTTTTCTTCACAGAAACATCTTCAAACAAAATAATAATGGGAAGAGTATTGCAATATTTCACTTATTTTTTTAAAACGTGAGCATGTAAGGGGAGATTGATTTGACTGCATTTACTCATTGGCAACAAGTGGACTAAACTGTAACAGACTTGTCACTCATGGGACAAAATATTTAATTGACGATGACACACATCCTAATGCACACCTGGAAAAATTGCATCCTTAAGGCTAGGTTCACACTGCTGCAATATGATTTTGATCCGAATTTCATTGTGATTATGTAGTGCAGCTTGGATGAATTTTGGTTGCAACTTCTTTTTTTAAATCATAGACATTTTTTATTGAACAAACGTATAAAAATCTGTGGAAACAGACAACTATTTCTAGCAAGTGTGACCAATTAAGTATAAAGAATTACAGCGTACAGGACAGTGATCAGTAATACATACATATCAATCTCAATACGACTATTCTCACATTCCAAGGTGACAGTACAGTAGACAACTTCCAGTTATGTATCATTATAGAAGGTATGGCCTACCTGGACTATGTATAGAGGAGGAATGAGCAAAGAGCAACAAGGTGGGAGTTTCACAACAGTCTGACTAGTACCAGGTCAAATGGAACAAGACCAGGGGTACTCAACCAATTGTCCCAAAACTTGCCAAATTTAGCTGGGCACCCACAGTGTTGGTAACTCAAGTGTTCATAACAGAAAATAACACCTAAGCTATGTATCCACTCCTCCAGGGTCGGAGGGGGGGGGGGGGGGTTCTGAATCCCTATACTGAAATGCCAGCTTACATGCATGGAATAGCGACATGGAGAGCACTTCTTTGAGATCTTTAGTAAATAGAGCCCCCAGCTGGGACCACAATTAACTTTTTGGCAAGTGTGGGCTGGGCTGACTGATAGGGCAGCAGCCCTCCAGGCTGGGAACTTCTTCTCCGGAACAAGAACCCAGACTGCTCCAGCCCCAGACTGTTTATGTGCTTTGCAACCACCTACTGGGCACGCCTCCATATAGACCCCATAAATTTTCAGGACTACTCCACTCCTATGTTCTGGAGCTTTCTACAAGGCAGATAGAAGCAATTAACCCAGCAGCCTGTGGGACCATGATCAGTCCAAAGCAATCCTCAGCTGCTCCACTGATTACAGAGGAGCTTTAAAAGAAATACATTTACCTGGCAGCCTAGCACCAAACTAGGAGAGTGCTACATCATTCTAATTAGAGTGTAATGATTGGTGTGTGGGTGAATACAGATGTATAATGTCTAACAGGGTTGCCAACCCCCCATGACTTACTGACAAAACATAGAACATTTACTGATAGAGCACATATTTTAATGACATCCTGACATAGGACAGAAACTCCTATTATAAACTAAGACAATTTAAAACAGACAAAAAACATTCATCAAGGCAGCGCTACATAAAAACACATCCAACTATTCCCCCCCTCTCTTTTTTCCCTCTCCCCCCCCCCCCTTCTTTCTCCTTCTCCTCCCTCGCCTCCTGTCCCCTTTTTCTTTCCCCCCCTCACCCCCCCTTTTTTTCTTTCCTCTGTTCTCTCTCTTTTTTCTTCCCCTTTTTCTCCCCACCATCATCCCCTCTCCAGTTTTCTGCTCTCCCCCCTTTCCTTCTCCCTTTCTATTCTTTCTCGTCTCCTGACTTGACACACCTGGGTGGTTTCTCAAGTAGAACACACAGTCTATAAATTATAAATCCTCATGTATTGCATCTTTTTACAATAGTATCACCCCAAATTGCCTCCCTGGCTCGCCCCTGGGGGAACGCCTCTTGAGGGCGTCTCACAGTATCGCTCCAAAACCCTTGTGGTTATAGGTTGGTGAGTTATTAAACCACAAAAACTATGCGCTTAGGACATAAGGCAGGAATGGGGGAGAGTGGAGGAGGGGGGGGGGGAGACAAGGTGAGATAGGGGGGAAGGGGGGAGAGAGAGAAGAAGAGAAGAAAAACAGAAGGTATGCTGCCTCCCCAGGTATAGCCCTCAAAGAGAGCTTGCATATGTAAGATATTTGTTTTAGGGTATGGCGCTCCCTTTTGAGCTGTGCAAAGTAGAATAACTTGAACAGTGACTGTATCAGTAAATAATTAATGACAAAAACAAAAACTAAAACGGTGAGAACTGTGAAATTCTATGGGTGAAACTCCTATAAACCATATGTGGAAGTGTAGATATACGTATTAGCAAACCTTAATTCTTGCATATACCTCCATGTTGTGATAAATATAAAAAATGTATAAAATGTTTGGTATACAGTGCTGCTGCTAGGCAGCTAATTAAGATGCCAACTGCTGTACAGAGTACGTGACATGTATGTATATACCAGCGCAAAAACAAACATATACCAGTGCAATATATACAATGTGCCAGTGCAGTCCCGCACCCTGTATATATCTGACCGTGCACTCCACCTATTAAATCTATGCAATGTAGTGCAATCGAGTCCCGCAAGACTCTAAATGGCTGGTGCACAGGCAAGTATATAGCGATGCAATATGTGTATATAATGTGACATTACAATCCCACACTTAAGTGTATATACAACCAACAGTCCAACTAGTGTCGTTCAATAAAGTGCAATATATGCAATCAAGTCCAGCCAGATTCTAGATGTCATCAAAGCTGAAAATTAAGCAAAAAGAACCAGAAACAGAGAGAGATAGAGTCTGTTCCAGTTAATGCATCCCAATCTTGAAAGGCAGCAAGTACAGTTCCAGCAGCTGAGTGACTTTTGGTGCCCACAGTGGTAATTCGTGACTTCTGTGCTCCCCTTTGGCTCCCCACTCACCAGCTTCCACTACCCCTGCAGGGGTGATAGGCAATCTAGGGTCCTGGAACCTTCCTCTTATTCGGTGTCTCGTGGTGGAATGCCTCTGCGATGGAATGCCTCTCTCCCAGGAGTTCCGGGTCCCCACTTCATGCGATATCCAGGATAGGGGTCAGCAGCTATGCCCTCAAGGAAAGAGATGCCACCTCATAGTGTAGTACGATAAAAGCTTTATTCCCATAAAAATCAAAAACCATAAAACCATAAAAACTCCCCTCTCGGGGGAAAACAGCTTGCTACACTATGGGTGAAGTTTGAGAGCCAGGAAGTATGTCCCGCAGCGTGCGGCGTGCGGTCCAGCTGCGTTCCAGGCTCTCTTACTCCGTACCCGGAAATGACGTAAGTGCGTAGCCCCGCCTTACGCGTTTCGTCATCGACGTTTTCAAAGGCGGCGCCATCTTACTACACCTCTCAGGTTATAAGGCAGGCGGACATGCTGGGTCCTCCCCTCTTTCGTCCCCGCAGGGATTTTGATTGGATTTTCAATCCTATGGCTCCCCCTCCCGTACGCCCAGTGGGGACGTACGGGAGGGGGAGCCATAGGATTGAAAATCCAATCAAAATCCCTGCGGGGACGAAAGAGGGGAGGACCCAGCATGTCCGCCTGCCTTATAACCTGAGAGGTGTAGTAAGATGGCGCCGCCTTTGAAAACGTCGATGACGAAACGCGTAAGGCGGGGCTACGCACTTACGTCATTTCCGGGTACGGAGTAAGAGAGCCTGGAACGCAGCTGGACCGCACGCCGCACGCTGCGGGACATACTTCCTGGCTCTCAAACTTCACCCATAGTGTAGCAAGCTGTTTTTCCCCGAGAGGGGAGTTTTTATGGTTTTATGGTTTTTGATTTTTATGGGAATAAAGCTTTTATCGTACTACACTATGAGGTGGCATCTCTTTCCTTGAGGGCATAGCTGCTGACCCCTATCCTGGATATCGCATGAAGTGGGGACCCGGAACTCCTGGGAGAGAGGCATTCCATCGCAGAGGCATTCCACCACGAGACACCGAATAAGAGGAAGGTTCCAGGACCCTAGATTGCCTATCACCCCTGCAGGGGTAGTGGAAGCTGGTGAGTGGGGAGCCAAAGGGGAGCACAGAAGTCACGAATTACCACTGTGGGCACCAAAAGTCACTCAGCTGCTGGAACTGTACTTGCTGCCTTTCAAGATTGGGATGCATTAACTGGAACAGACTCTATCTCTCTCTGTTTCTGGTTCTTTTTGCTTAATTTTCAGCTTTGATGACATCTAGAATCTGGCTGGACTTGATTGCATATATTGCACTTTATTGAACGACACTAGTTGGACTGTTGGTTGTATATACACTTAAGTGTGGGATTGTAATGTCACATTATATACACATATTGCATCGCTATATACTTGCCTGTGCACCAGCCATTTAGAGTCTTGCGGGACTCGATTGCACTACATTGCATAGATTTAATAGGTGGAGTGCACGGTCAGATATATACAGGGTGCGGGACTGCACTGGCACATTGTATATATTGCACTGGTATATGTTTGTTTTTGCGCTGGTATATACATACATGTCACGTACTCTGTACAGCAGTTGGCATCTTAATTAGCTGCCTAGCAGCAGCACTGTATACCAAACATTTTATACATTTTTTATATTTATCACAACATGGAGGTATATGCAAGAATTAAGGTTTGCTAATACGTATATCTACACTTCCACATATGGTTTATAGGAGTTTCACCCATAGAATTTCACAGTTCTCACCGTTTTAGTTTTTGTTTTTGTCATTAATTATTTACTGATACAGTCACTGTTCAAGTTATTCTACTTTGCACAGCTCAAAAGGGAGCGCCATACCCTAAAACAAATATCTTACATAGGTTGGTGAGTGCAACTTTCAAATTTAAATTATTTTCTCCAATACTAATTCTGTGCTTCCCATGATATCTGTTTATTTTTCCGTTCGTTGTGTTGATACTGTATTGTTTTTCCACTTTTGTAGATTATATACTATCAGACGCCTCCTGAAGAAGCGGCTGTGACCGCGAAACTGTAGAGGTCACGTCTGCAAGTATTTTATTATATAACCTGTTTCCATGCATCTGTGTGGGCATTAGTCTTACCAACCAAGTGTCAACAATGCTGTAACAATCACTTTTTTTTGTGTATGTTAATCCATGATGATGTATATGATGTGTCCTGTGTAGGACGTTTTACTGTTACCTTGAAATAAATATAATATTTTTTTTTAAAAAAGTCTGTTCACATCCCTCTGGTACCGTAATAGTCCCAATTCTTCCGAAAGAGGTAGGACCTAATTGGAGAGGTCCTTATTCTGATTTCTCTTTCAACCCCATTTCTTGTCTTATTCATATTCAGGATGATGGTACCTATTAATGACATTATACCTTATCTCGTTAACCATGTGGCACACCTTTGAATTTTGACATCCAACTATTACAAATGTGCTATCATGCAAGTGCATATAAATATTAAAGTCCAAAAATAATCGTTGCAGCAGTGTGATCACTTCACATTAAGGTTTAAGTAGAGTCCAAACCATTCCACCATCACCTCCACACGTGTAGAGTTGGGGGGTAAAAAATCCCCCTATGAATCAGACTCTTACCGGACTGTGCTAGGTAACAGGCACAGCAAACTCTTATGTTCAATCCTCTCACTGGGTAATTGATCACGAATCCTCTTGCAGCCAGGAGGACGGGTCACCCACTAATGAGCTCATTTACACATAGAAAGAGAGAACTCCATAGCGTAATCCCGTTTCAAACTAATTTATTTAGATAGAAATTCCCCCCTTGTAGGACATACACTTACAAGATTGCAAAATAAAATAGACATATGATATAATCTCGTTATTGAACGTGGACCTTAAATGGTACGCCAAAATACTGGCAAATCAGCTTCTTCCCCTACTCCCCAACTTAGTTCACCTTGGCCAAGTTGGATTCATCCCTGGCAGAGAATTGAGGCACAACACTCTCAAAGCTATTAATATCCATCATTGGCTTACGTCCAACCAACGTCAGGGATTTCTTCTATCCCTGGATGCGGAGAAGGCATTCGATAGAGTGGCCTGGGACTACATGACAGCAACCCTAAAACACATCGGCCTCCCTTCCCGAATGCTAAATCTTATACTCATGTTGTATTCCAATCCAACTGCAAAGGTACAAGTCAACGGCCACCTATCGGATGCCTTCTCCATTTCAAACGGTACTCGCCAGGGTTGTCCCTTATCCCCTTTAATATTCGTTTGCATGCTGGAACCGCTCCTTAGATGCATCAGAGCAAATCCAGACATTAAAGGAATAAAATAAATCAACAAACTTACAAAGTAGCAGCTTTCGCTGACGATATACTCCTTTTCCTGACTGAGCCACTGACGACTATCCCAAACCTACTTCAAGATCTTGACCAATTTAAACTCATATCAAACCTCCAAATAAACTTTTCTAAGTCAAATGCCTTACACTACCCACTGAGCTATGTAAACAATGGCAACACAACTTCCCGTTTAAATGGAGCAGTCACAAAATTGTATATCTAGGCATCCAACTCACTACCTCCCTATCGGACCTATATGCTGCAAATTATCTATCTTTACTACAAAACATATTATGTGACTTAAAGAAATGGTCTGTAGGACCTTTTTCTTGGTTTGGAAGAGCCGCAATAGTTAAGATGAACATCCTACCTAGGGTGTTATATCTACTCCAGACTATCCCGATCAAACTCCCACCTGCTTTCTTCAAAACTTATCAAAGAGCATGTACCGAGTTTATCTGGAATACATTACGACCCAGATTGAGCTTTTCGAAACTTACTATCCCTAAACTCAAGGGAGGCTTAGGCCTACCCAGTTTAAGAAAGTATCAGCAAGCCTGTCAGTTAAGCAGAATCATTTTCCGTTGGACCAAGCCCCATGGTTGGCTTCAAAACATATCCCCCCAACATATAACTCTCACCTGTTAATCCGCTTAATGCTTGCTTCCTTTCGAATCACCTGTAATAAACATAAGATCTCATCGATCATAGGCCAGATGACCCCACTTAGACTCAACCCTGACTTTACCCCGGGATTACAAGAATCCTTCCTGAAAAACATATGGCCGCACCCAAACGTAAGAGTGGGACACTTCCTCAAAGGGTGACCAATTCATTTCATACACCAACCTAATGGCCAAAACGTCAACTGGTACTTTCCCCTTTTGGAAGTATGTTCAAGTTAGACATTTTCTCGAGACCCTCACGCTCAAACTGGAATGGTCAAGACAACCCACCCCCTTCGATGACATGTGTTTACAAACGGAACCCCAAAAACATCTCATATCTTACACATATGCTCTACTATTTTCCGATCAGAACCCCAAATACACTTGGGCCAACAGTAAATGGGAACGAGATCTCTCCATTGACTTCTCAGAATCTGATTGGGAAACTATCTACAAACATATCCATAAGGGAACAGTTAATATTAACGTACAAGAGAACGCATTCAAACTCCTTTCAAGATGGTATAGAACGCCCCTCATACTTCACCACGTATACCCAACAATCTCTCCACAATGTTGGAGATGTGAAACAGAGACTGGGACACTGCTACACATCTGGTGGTCCTGTCCCAAACTCCAATCATTTTGGACGGAAGTCCACAGACTCATCCACCAAATAACCACATACGAACTAGATTTCACTCCAGCACAATTTCTGCTGCACCACCCCTCAATACCAAAAACTACATACTACCGTTCTTTAGCCATGCATATGGTGACTGCAGCAAAAATGTGTATCCCAACCAAATGGTGCTCTCTAGAGCCACCGTCTGTAGCGGACTGGTTCCGCCGTATTCATAAAACAGCTGAAATGGAAGAACTAATTTGTCAAGCGAAAGACGCGCCATCCAAATTCAACATGATATGGTCTTGTTTGTTACATTTCACTACCACGGAAGAATACAAACGGATCCTCACTTAACACATGCTCCAGAGCTGTGGCAGATAATATGATGCATATGACGCAGCCACATTCCTTCCTCACCCCTTGACATGTTCAAGCCTCCACGCCTACCTTTATAATGAACACAATACAGAATATCTACAATCACAAATGACACCAACGGCAACGTTTGATCCCCCTATCTCCCCTTCCCTTACTCAAAGACTATTCAACCCTCACCACGATACCTACCGATACAAAACACCTCTACAGTCCATTGATGACTGCTTACCCTACCTTTATAAACATACATGTATCTCACACATGTTAACTGAAAAACCTTTGCCTGTAGGTTCTTCTTGATTCCTGCTCTTACTTGACAAAGTTTAATAAGATATGTTTCCTATTGTATGGTTCATATGACTCACTAAACTATTGTATTGTCTTACATTTTTGATCTTCATAGTGGCTGCGTCCACAAATGCTTACATTCTGTTGTATCGTTTAAGCTTTTAATAAAAACTTTTACAACAAAAATAGACATATGACTTAAGTGATAACGCCAATGGGGAGCGTAGCGGTGTCTCCTACCGACAACAGCACAGCTTTCCAAAGTTGGTGGTATCCCCAAGTAGCGTGTCCACATCAATGTTGGTCATCGTTTAGCCTCACCTGACGCGTTTCATCATCTGTGACATCATCTGAGGCTCAGATGATTTCCCCTTACATCAGAGTCCCCCCTTACATCAAAGTCCCCACCATTACCTTATACATCAGGGTGCCCAGATTCACTCTTTACATTAGTGTCCCCAGAGTCACCCCCCACCCCCTTACATCAGAGTCCCCAGTGTTCCCCCTATACACCAGAGCCCTCCTTTTACATCAGAGTCTGCAGCATTCACCCTTCATCGGAATCCCTAGTGTCCCCCCTTACATCAGGGGTCCCAGGGCACACCTTATATGAGAGTCCAGAGAGTTCCTCCTAAATTGAAGTCCCCAGCATTCCCTATATACATCAGTGTCCTGCTCCTTTACACCAGAGGGCACAGATTTTCCCCAAAATCAAAGTCCCCAGCATTCCCTCCTTACAATAAAGGTTCCCAGAGCCCCCACCTTATATCGTGTCCTCTTCACTTCCCCCTTAATTTAGGGTCCCCAGTAGCACTCACCTCTTACAATGGTGTCCATTCAAAGCGTGCAGGATGTAAGGCACTGTGGGCAGGCTGTAGGGCCTTGAAGGAGGGATGTAGGAGGGCACTGCAGGAGGGTTCAGAGTCAGGCTGGCTGTTGGTTCTCCTCCCCCTACTTTTCTTCTTGTTCAAACTAGTGGTAACAGGTGCCAAGTGCTTTGAGATCACTGCGCAGCCTCCCAGACTGGCACCACCTGTCTAAAATTCGGCCAGCTACGGAACTGCACATGAACAGTACAAAAATTGGGCATTTACAGACAGGAGAAAAGTGCTATTTTTAAAAAAAAAAATACCATATATATACAAACAGTTGTTTGTACATTGATGCCTACTATCAGTTAGTGTTAGGAGTGATGTCATTGAAATGGCTTAATACTAAACAAAAAGGAATGTTTTCATAGTGACATATTGGGGCAATGGTCATACAAATGTACAAACATTATTTATGCTCAGTGGTTCAAAGGGCATTACGACTAGGGCGACACTGGTGATTATGTCTTTTTGCTACGGAGAGATTTAAATACTTGTTGTCTGTCTCAACAGCAGCATATTGATTCCACCTGGGTGCAAATAAGGTTTTTTTGAACAAGCAGTTAAATCAGTCACTAGCAAAAGGATTTAAAGTGGTTTTAAAGTCAGAAGGTTTGTTATCTTAAGCCCCCCCCCCCCCCCAAGAAATGTTGCTTGTTTATGTGTTCATTCTGATTCATATATTTTGTCACAATGTGAATCACTAGGTTAAATATGTTACTCTTTTAAATAAACATTCATTCAATTATTTTTAAAAATTGTTACCTTTACAAAACCCATATTTACCTTGCTTATGTGGATACAAGAATTTGTTTTCAGATGCAGTTTTTTTCATTGAGCCATATGTACCCACCTTATGGCTGTATGTTATCTTTTAGGTGGACAGCCTGGGGGTGGTAAAACCATGGCTCAACTGTTTTCAATGCCCCCTTGCCACCAGTGTAAACAAATCCTATAAGTCCATAAAGATGCGGTTGCTAAAAGAAGGGAAAATTAAGAAGCAACATGATAACTTTAATTACCAATAAAGTAATACAACACTAGTAAAGAGAACCTATAAATAAAATTCACACTTTACATGAATTACCAGGATATCTGTAACCAGGGCTTTTTTTCTCAAACAATAGGTGCTGGAACTCAACCATGACTCCCCAAAACCCCTCCCCCTACACACACCCTCCAAATCACATTACATAGTGGGTGTGGTCAGTCACATTTCATGAACAGTAGGAGGGTCCTAGAGGGGCATTAAATACCAGGATTGCATTACAGAGTGCAGAGTTCAGGGGGGTTACACACAGAGTGCAGAGCTGCCACTTGTAAACACAAAAACCTGACTTCTGTGTTTACAAGTGATTGTGGTGAGCAGCCCCATTCCCCCCCCCCCCCCGCCCAAGGGTCTGAGCCAGAGGTGGTGGAACTGAGTTAAACCAAGTTCCCCATGAAAAAAAACCCTGTCGGAGGTGCATGGGCGGAGCCTAGCAGAGCAGACATGCATTGTTAGAGCTCCGCACCGCTGAGGAGAGAAGGACAAAGCGGAGCCTGCAGGCTCAAAAGGTATCCATTTGAACCTTTTTGCCCCAGGGAACAAACTGTGAAAGTTTGGGCAGGAAATATGGTACTGGGAGGAAGCCGTGGCAGAAATAAAAATCACCTCACAAAGAGCTCACAGGCACTCACTGCAACTAAAGCAGCTCCAGTCACCTCACAATATACAGCATCAGGGCGCTCTCACAGACAGAAAATGTCACAGCAAGAGTCTCTATTTGAGTCAGATACAGAACAAATCCTCTCACAAACTTCTCCACAAGCCTCCTCAGCATCCCCAGTAATATTATTACAATTTGAAAAGATGCTTCATAAGGCTTTAAAACAAACCTCAGACCAAATAACAAACAGCCTAACCAAAGAAATAAGAGAGCTGGGAAACCGCACCGCAGCCTTAGAAATAAAAATGGATGAAATTGAAATTACAACCCAAGAAAATATAACAGAATTGGAACAATTAAAAGAAGAGAATTTAATACTTCAAACTAAGCTCGAAGATTACGAAAATAGAGCCAGACGTTCAAACTTGCGCATAAGGGGAATACCTGAAACTGTGACAGACCTGCAATCTACTATTACTGCTCTATTACAAGAACTAAAGCCAGATATCCCTATTGAACGTTTAGAACTGGACAGAGTACACAGAGCCCTCACAGCCAAAAAGAAAGATGGACCCCCACGTGATATAATCACAAAATTTTATTATTGCAGAACGAAAGAACAAATACTAATTGCTGCAAGAGAAAAAAAGGAACTTATTTTTCAAGGACACAATTATCAAATTTTTACTGACCTATCCCAACTTACTAAAAGACGATCCATGAAACCCCAACTAATGGAACTGCAACGCCACAACATTATGTATCAATGGGGCTTCCCCTTTTCAGTCAGATTTAACTACCAAGGTACAATTTACAGAAGCAGATCAGCAGATGAACTACAACAAACCCTTTTAAAATTAAATCTGACAGAACCCACAAGCAGCAACTCTCCCACACGCAGAAGAATGGCATCATCTTCACCTTCAGGCAGCACCCAGAAAATTTCAGAACAAAATGGGAATCATCATTCTCACAAAAGAGGCCGTTATGCCACATCATCCATGGACCAAGAAGATTCAATGGACTGACATCCTAATTCCTGATATCTCTTCATTTATTATACTAAGAGATGGTTCTCTATAAAAAACCTGTATTTATAACTGAATGTAACTGCATTCTGATAGTCACACACTGTGTGGGATCATGTTACATTCCAGTTATATTTCTTATTACTTCTGATTCATATAGCCTTAGAATATATAAGTGAAATAAGGAAATTCTTGTTCAGTCATATATTTTCAGGTAATAACAATAGATTTATTACTTTTTAGGACAAATATGTTCAATAATCCAGAAGTAATGGAAGCTTTTTCTTTCTTTTCTTAAAACAAATATATTATTACCTAACTAGTTCCTAGAACTATGTTTTTGTTTATTCTAATCTGAAGCAATACAACCTCAATTTTATGAGTTAACATATCTAAACAGTTATATATGAATAAAATATGTAATTGTTTACTCTAAAAGGGTTAAAATCCCAAAATAATTCAAACTATCTTCATCAATACCAAAGTTATTAACAGTACCTTTCTAACTGAATTATTTAGCCTAGGGCAAGACTAACCATATACAACCACCCTGGAATAAATAATTTCAACAAAAACTATATTCTGCACTCCAATTAATGAATCATCATTTTGATGTCTTTTGACATAGCACTTCTCTCCTGTAAGCGGAAGATCCGTGTACCCCCATTAGCCCTCCTCATTCTCCCAACCATATTATGTGGGAGTGTGACGAAGGCACTTATTCCCCTGAGAGAGATATTTATTCTCTTTCACGGGTAAATTGTGATTACTTGTAAAAAATAATTTATACAATGTATCATCTAATCTCATATGTTTTTTGTTTACTCTTTACTCCAGAATTCACTGGTTTCTTTTCTATCTTTTCATCTCTTCAGTCCACACAGGTTGATCTGCGCAGTCAGCTCTGCATAACAAAAAGTAAGTCAAAATTATTTGATCTGTTGCCATGGTACCACTGAATATACTTTCCCTGAATGTTCAGGGAATAAATGTCCCTCAAAAAAGGACCAAAGCCTTCCGTACTTTCCATAACAAGAAGGCTCACATAGTATGCCTCCAAGAAACTCACTTCACCAAAGATTCTACTCCAAAATATATTTCTCCTTTTTATCAACAAATTTACACGGCTTCTGCCTGTACCAAACAAAGGGGTACTCTAATTGCATTTCACCGATCCACACCATTCACCTTATCATCAGAAATTAAAGACCCAGAAGGTAGATACCTGATACTCATGGGTTATATAATGGATACAGCAATCACGGTGATTTCCTACTACGCTCCTAACAAACAACCTACACCATTCCTCTCACATATATTACAAGTGATTAATACACACAAAATAGGAACAGTGATAATGTGCGGGGATTCGAACCAGGTCCTCCTCCCATTTCTAGATAAATCACCTTTTACACCATCCAAAATAACCTCTAGATTACCTTTTTCTCAACTTCTTTCCAAATACAATCTGGTAGATTCGTGGAGAGAAAGTAACCCAATGAAAAAGAAATTCACTTATTTCTCGCACCCTCATCAAACCTTCACCAGAATAGATCATATTTTTCTAACAATAGGAATGATACCAGAAATCATTGCATCAGATATAATTCCGATTCCGTGGTCTGACCATAATGCAGTATACACTACTATAGCCTCAGCCATACCAAAAGCACATGACCCAACGTGGTACTTACCGGACATAATGCTCAAACACCCACTACATCAGATGGCCATTGAACAAGCTTTAAAGGAATACATATCAATTAATAATACAACAGACATTTCCCCAATAACACTGTGGGAAGCTCATAAGCCTGTCTTGCGTGGTACAATACAAAGACAAATGGCACTATTTAAACGGGAACGCAGAAATCTAGCAAAAAAACTAGAACTCAATTTTAATGCAGCCTACATATCATTACAAGATAATCCATCTCAGAGTACAAAATCTCATCTGGAAAAATCTAGATTGGAATACGATCTATTTCTCACTGAGTCAGTTGATAAATCCCTCAAACGCTCCAAACACAATTTCTACATGAATACAAACAAACCAGGTAAATATTTGGCTCGGGCATTAAATTCAACTAACAAATCTTTCAAACCAATACGTTTGAAATTATCAAAAAATGTTTATACTTGTAATCCAGTTAAAATAGTCCATAAATTTCACTCACATCTCGCAACTTTATACAAGACAAACAATGAATTTAATCCTACAGAGGCTGAATCCTTCTTCTCAAAAATAACCTTACCTGAGTTGTCTCAGAATCAAAAAAGCAGTTTGGATGAGCCTATAACTATAGATGAAGTTGCTAACGCTATAAAAGACCTAAAACTTAACAAAAGACCAGGCCCAGACGGCTACTCGGCTTTATACTATAAAACATTCTCAGAAATACTTTCTCCCATTCTCACTGAAACTTTTAACAAACTTCTAGAAGGACATTCTTTTCGGCAAGAAACACTAATGGCAATTGTTTGTATGATCCCAAAACCCCTTTCTGATGTTACTTCCTGTGTGAATTATCGGCCTATCTCTCTGTTAAACCTTGATATTAAATTATTAGCAAAAATAATAGCAAAACGCCTCAATAGCATTATAGGAAAATTAATACATAGAGATCAAGTAGGCTTCATGCCAAATAGACAGGCAGGCGATAATATACGCAGGGCAGTGTTATTGGCACATATTGCTAAAAAACGGAAAATCCCTTTATGTTTTCTATCTCTCGATATTAAGAGGGCATTTGACACAGTATCCTGGCAATATATGCAATATTCATTACAAAAATGGGGTTTTGGACCCCACTTTTTAACATGGATCAAAGCATTATATAATAAACCCAAAGCCTATATAAAATATGCTGGATACAAATCTGATGCCTTTAATATCGAAAGAGGTACCCGACAGGGTTGCCCATTATCTCCCTTATTATTTGCCCTTATACTCGAACCCATGGCCCAATACATCAGAACAAACCAAACTATAACTGGCATTGAAGTAGGAGGTATTACACACAAATTATGTATATTTGCAGACGATATATTACTTTTTCTATCATCACCACAGGTCTCTGGTCCAAACTTAATACCAGCTCTTGATAGATTTGCAGCCCTATCCGGCCTTATGATTAATCCTAAGAAATGCCTAGTGCTTAATATTTCGCTCACAAACATGGAATTGATCCCGGCTAGGGCTGCACTCCCATTCACATGGGCAGAAAAATCAATCCCATATCTTGGAATTCATTTAACAGCATCTCATTCTGACTTATTCTCAACCAATTATCCTCCTGTATTAAGACAGATCACAAATCTAATAAAACAATGGTCGCAACTTCCTTTATCCTGGATAGGGAAGATAAATGCAATCAAAATGACTATTCTACCCAAATTGCTTTATCTATTCAGAGTCCTCCCTATTCCAATTCCTTCCTATTTTTTGAGAATAGTACAAAAAAGAGCAACTTCGTTTATATGGGGCTCTTCTAAACCACGTATACCTATACACACACTACATCTTCCCAAAAATAAAGGAGGCCTGGGATACCCTAATTTTACTGACTACTACAGAGCAGCACATTTGGCCAGTCTGTCCAAATACCATGCAAAACAGGAAATCCCATTATGGGTATTTATAGAGGCTTCAGAAAATGACCCTCTATTAATATCAAACTTGTTATGGCTTGATCCTAAAGACCGCTTTAAAATTCATAATCCCATAACTAAACACTTCTTATCTCTCTGGGATAAACTAAAAACCAAATATCAGTTACAATCTCCACACAATCCTCTCCTTTCTTTTATCAGAAATCCGGCCTTTTATCCGGCATGGATCTACCCAAATTCTTTTAAAGCTTGGACAACATCAGGCATTCAGACACTAAATGACTTCATAGCATCTAAATCATTCCTTTCATTCCCATCGCTTAGAGAAAAATATGATCTACCAAACTCTGAGATATTTAGATATCTCCAAATCAAAAATTTCTATACACCATTCCTAAAGGGGATACACCATTATCCCAATTATCCATTTTTGAATCAATCTGTACAAAAGATCCATTTGCTAAAGGTACAATTTCATCACTTTATAATCAATTATATGGAGTAGTAAATCTTAATAGACCCTCTTACGTTCAGAGGTGGGAGGAGGACCTGGGACGAACTTTAGAAGACACGGACTGGTCTAACATATGGCTCACATCTAAGTCATCTTCACCCAACATCTTAGCACTGGAGACAAATTATAAAGTCCTAACTCGCTGGTACCTTGTACCTGCTAGAGTGGCAAAATATTCACCTAATACCTCAGCGCTTTGTTTTCGAGGATGCCCAGAAATAGGCACACATTTACACATATGGTGGACGTGCCCAGTAATCCAAACCTTCTGGAAGGAAGTCTTCGTGATTGCATCTAAAATATTTAAAAAAATAATACAACCAGATCCATATATAACTTTACTTAATCTAAAACCGGAATGGTTAACACTCTCTCAATTCAAACTTATGATCCAACTAATAACGGCTGCAAAACAAACAGTGGCCAAGGCATGGAAATCTCCTACATTGGTACTAGCAGAAACAATTCACAGAATGAATAATACAATGTCCCATGCTAAGATGGTAGCCATCGATCAAAATCAAATTCCAAAATTTGAAAAACTTTGGCATCCTTGGATAAAACAACAGTTCCTGTCAAATTTCAATGACTCTGTCCTGTTGCCATGGTAACAGATTAAATGACTTACAGAGACACCCATTCTAAGGCTTCAAAGAGAACTAAAAAGAATAATAAACTGACGAGCGGGACAACCTTGTGGACCATACCTCTGCCTTTCTACCCTTTTTCTTCTTTCTCTTTCCTTTTCTCCACCTTACGATTAAAGCTCATTATCAGAATTTATTTGACCTATATACACTCTACCTGTAAACAATATGTATAGTAGGTATAAATCATTTAAATACCTACAAAAGTAACTAAGGAAATGATATATATCTTTAATTTAGGTTTACGTGAACCCAAGGTTTAATATTTGAAATTTCATGATATTTACCTATATAAACCCTACTGTAAAACAATGAGCTTACTTTATAGATCCTTGTAAACTTACTTTATGTATCTTTATAATATTGTATACTCAATAAACTTCTTTTGACAAGGAAAAAAAGCCCTGTCTGTAACCATTATTTAGCCCCCTATTCACACTTTAGCATGAGCATTTTCAGCTGTTTTTGAAGCGTTTTTTAAGCCTTTTTTATTTTTGCTAATCGAAAGCTGTATCATATGTGACATTGTGTCATCTTTGTATCTGCTGTCTGATTTTTTTCATGTGGTGTTATGGTATTTTGTGCTTTTGCAGCTCTTGAGCCATTTCTGCAAGGGCAAATTTTTCCCCAGACCTTCTGCTGCTTGCCATGGTTCTTGTAATGGGCATCACTGAGGTTGTAGAGGTTCTTGTTGGCCCTCACCAGATGGACGAAAGCCTCCACATCCAGCATACAAAGACTTGGGGGGCACACCCTAACTATGCATCACATTAAAGATGGTGCTGCCATAAGACCATACAAACAGAACGAAAGATTATAGTGCACACGTACAAAAATTTTATTTAAATCCTACAAGGATATTTAAAGCACCTGAACATAATAAGCAAATAAGAAAATATGGGCATTTGGTCGCACCATATGGCCATTCAGTGCTTAAGCTCACTACTGCGTCAAAGTACCCCGTTATCAGTGGGTCCTACACTATTCATAGAATGAAAGATCCCACTTCTCATCCATGGGAGAAATAGGCTCCTCTTTATGGGGGAACTAAAAGCACTCCTCTTATAACTCAGGTGGACAGCACTGGTGGCCTGAGGTTACTAGAAGGAAGGATTAGTTGTTAGGTCCAGAAAATGCAGTAAATCGCTTGTGTAAATCGCTTGTGTGATTCCAGGTGCTCCCATTGAAGTCTATGGGGCCAAAATTCTGCCTGAATGACTATAGCAGCACAGTAAGGATGAGCTCCGGCGTGTTCGCACGCTGCACTGCCGAGCCTGCCAGGGCTGCCTGTGATTAGCGCAGCGCATTGCCGACTTCCTGGTGTGCTCGGTACGTGCAGCATGCGAACACGCCGGAGCTCATCCTTACAGCACAGTGCTTGAGTGTGAGCAGGCTCCACCGAGTATAAAGAGGGAAAAATTGCTCAGGTGTGAATTGCAGGCAATAAGCAGTTGAGACAATGTAATAAGATTATGTATTTTCCCAAAAGAAACGAAGAAAAAATGTAGCAAGTTTCAATGCAAGTATGAACTGCTCTATATACATGCAGCAGAACAGGAAATGTTAACAATTGGTAATTAGGACACCTCCCTGGCTATTCAGCAAGCCAAAGTGTAGTAATTAAGGCAATCAATCAACGTTGAACTAACACTAATTTGATTTCAGTAAACTGGAGTCTGATCAGTTTTTATGGACTTTAGCTTTGCATTCTGGAAAAGCCTACTAGTTAATGGCCAGGAGAGGGCAGTAGAGCAGCAAAAATATCATGATTATCATCACATCAGTGAACTACAAAAAGCATGATAAACCTGTTGTCATTATAGCCATTTGTAAACAGAACTTTTTTACAGTTTATTAAGGCTGCAAAGCATAACTCTTACTATTCTTCCGGCGCTGCGGCTATTATACACATACACTTTTGTCCACACCTCATCTCCCCTTGCTCTTTCATAGAAGGGAATGTATACTGTTAACAAGGGTTGGGTATCCCCAGAGAGGTGGAGAACTATCTGAACAAAATGGGAGATCAAAGATCACCATGGTGCAGTGCTTTTTTTTTTCTTTTGTTAGGGCGATAACCTAGCAAAGCCACATTAAAAAGTATGAAATGTTTGAAGAGTTGAGGGGTCAGTGTTAATGCATTATTAGTATGTATTGCAGAGTCCAGAGGTCAGTAGTAAGTAGAACAGAGTTCAGAGGTCAATAGTAAGTAGCACAGAGTTCAGAGGACGGTAGTAAGTAGAGCAGAGTTCAGAGGTCGGTAGTAAGTAGCTCAGAGTTCAGAGGTTGGTAGTAAGTAGCACAGAGTTCAGAGGTCGGTAGTACGTAGAGCAGAGTTTAGGAGTCAGAAATAAGCAGCACAGAGTTTATAGGTCAGTATAGATTAATACAGAGTGCAAAGGGCAGAAGTAAGTAATGCAAAGTTCTGAGGTCAATAGTATGTAATGCAGAATGCAGGGGTCAGAAATAAGCAATGTAGAGTTTAAAGTCAGTAGTATTTAGCGCAGAATTCAGTGGCCAGGAGTAAGCGCGATGTTCAAAGCTGGGGATATTTTTTAAATAACCTAACTCTGCTTTAAACTTCTCCACAACTTTATCCCTGACCTCTCTGGTATTTTCCTTGACCGTCATGGTGCTTTTTTTTCAATGAGGTTCTCTAACAAACTTCTGAGGGCTTCACAGAACAGCTGTATTTATACTGAGATTGAATTACACAAAATACACACTCTGTTTACTAGTTAGGTGACTTCTGAAGGCAATTGGTTCCACTAGATTTTAGTTAGGGGTATAAGAATAAAGGGGGCCGAATACAAATGTACACCACACATTTCAGATATTTATTTGTAAAAAATGTGAAAAAACATTTATCATTTTCCTTACACTTCACAATTATGTGTCACTTTCTGTTGGTCTATCACATAAAATCACAATAAAATACATTTATGTTTTTCGTTGTAAAATTGCAGAGGTCAGAAATAACTAATACAGAGTTCAGAGATCAATAGTATGTAATACAGAGAGTTCAGAGATCAGGAGTATGTAATACAGAGAGTTCAGAGATCAGGAGTAGTATTTAATAAACAAGTAGCGACTGGTTGCCCACAGGGAAGGGTGGGGATCAGTTTTGATGTAGTGCAAGTATACCGCTGATAGGAGGAGAGACCAGAGTTGAGCTAGTCAGTCTGCTGCTTCTCCTTGCTGTCCAGACCAGTGACAGGGTGGGGGCTATAAGTGTTACTGAATTCCAATAGAAAAAAAAACACACAGCCCTCCCTGACTTCTTCCCTGTCAGGGAGGGCTGTGTGTTTTTTTTTTTTATTCTTTATTTAAGGTTCATACAAAGCACATAAATTAAGTGAATCTATATATTGCAGATAAAAATTACTTTCGGGTGCAAGAAAAAAAATAAAGAAAAATAAACTGGGGCTCTCCTCTCATATACCAATATGTGTATCAACAATACATCAACACTAAATTCAAATCAATGCAATTCAATATAAAAGTGTGATCCAAAAAAAATGTAAAAGTATAAACTACAAAAATAAAGTCCATTGAATTACTGACAGTTCAGAAAAAATAGTTTTTCTTATGTGCAAACCCAAAATGAAGGGTTAATTCATAAAGCGAATATCCAGTGTTAAAACGTGTCTTGGACAGGACAAGAAAGCAGTGCTTTAGAGGAAAACATCCACCACATAAAATACACGCCTCTTACAGAACAGATATGATCTCTAATTAACCAGTTCAATACAGGGCATTTTCACCCCCTTCCTTCCCAGGCCAATTTTTAGCTTTCAGCGCTGTCGCACTTTAAACGACAATTGCGCGGTCGTGCGACGTTGTACCCAAAAAAAATTGACGTCCTTTTTCCCCCATAAATAGAGCTTTCTTTTGGTGGTATTTGATCACCTCTGCGGTTTTTATTTTTTGCGCTATAAACAAAAGAAGAGCGACAATTTTAAAAAAAAAACACAATATTTTTTACTTTTTGCTATAATAAATATCCCAATTTTTTTAAAAAAAAACAAATTTTTTCCTCAGTTTAGGCCGATATGTATTCTTCTACATATTTTTGGTAAAAAAAATCGCAATAAGCGTATATTGATTGGTTTGTGCAAAAGTTATAGCGTCTACAAAATACGGGATAGATTTATGGCATTTTTAAAAAATATATATATTTTTTACTAGTAATAGCGGCGATCACGATTTTTTTTCGTGACTGCGACATTATGGCGGACACATCGGACACTTTTGACACATTTTTGGGACCATTCACATTTATACAGCGCTCAATGCTATAAAATTGCATTGATTACTGTGTAAATGTGACAGGCAGGGAAGTGGTTAACCACTAGGGGGACACAAGGGGTTAATTATGTTTCCTAGGGAATGATTCTAACTGTAGGGGGCGGGGACGTACAAGGGGAGGAGACCGATCAGTCTTCCGCTGTACTGGGAACACAGATCGGTCTCCTCTCAACTGACAGGACGTGGATCTGTGTGTTTACACACACAGTTTCACGGTCCAGCCTGGTTAACGGGCAATCGCGGGTGCCCGGCGGACATCGCGGCCGCCGGGCACACGCACCGGGTCCCGAGCAACGCCCCCTAGGCGGCCGGGAAGCCCAGGCCGTCATATGATGTCCACCCAGGATGGGAGATCCCATCTGTGGACGTCATTTGACAATGGCCGGGAAGCGAAGTGGCTAAAGAGATCTCACACGTTCGGGGTGTCGAATGTTGGGAGACATCGGCCGGTTCAAAGAAAAAAAAACGGGCCCGTGTGTACGGCACCCTGTCTGACAGAAGCCAGCCATTTGGAGAATGCAAAATCTAGTGCAGCTGTGCATGGTAGCAAATCAGCTTCTAATTTCAGCTTGTTTAATTAAGCTTTAACCAAAAAAAAAAAAACAAAAACCTGGAGCATGGGTTCACACATATGCGATGCGGGAACCAGCGCGATTCCAGTGCCGGTTACCGCATGGCATTTTGCAGAGTGCAAAATTGTAGAAATCAGCTTCTGCCTGAGTTCACACACATTGCAGATCACATGCGATGTCTGTGCAATGCAAATTCAGCCATACAGTTTGTATGGCTGAACTTGCATTGGATTCGCACAAAAAAGGTGCAGGGACCTTTTTTTTCCCGCATTGGAATTGGATCAAATGCAATCTGATTCTTGTCCAAATTCACAGTTCAAATTGCCCTCTGCGAACCGCTGCAGGTGTCAATACAAAGTTAATTACACCCCACAGATCGGTTCAAAGATCGCAGTGCAGACAGGAGTTAGAGAACACTGTGAACACCCATGCGATCCGATTCCAGTGCGGGAAAAAAAAGGTTCCTGCAACTGCGAATCCAATGCAAGTTCAGCCATACAAACTACATACATACAGACATCGCATGTGATTGGCACAGCAATGCGGGTGCGCATCACATGCGATGTCTGTACTCGCATATGTGTGAACCCAGGCGGAAGCTGATTTCTATGATTTTGCACTCTCCAGTTTTAGTAAATCAACCCCATTATATCTGCCTAAACCTGGACTATAGCCTCGTACACACGATCGGATTTTCCGCAGACAAAACCTCGGACTTTTGTCCGAAGGGCGTTGGCCAGGAACTTGTCTTGCATACAAACAGCAAGGAATTGTCGGCCAACAAATACCCTTTGGGCTCCTTCTGCTAATTTTGTGTTAGTAGAAGTTTGGTGAGTGTTAATTCGCGCTTTTAATTTCGTGCTTTTAATTTCGCGCTTTTCAGTTTGTTTCTGGACGGCCGTTCATCAACCAGCCATGTTGCGGAATCAGAGAAGATAACGTGTTATTTATTATTGGCCTTGGAATTATTGCTTTGACCCAAGTCCAGTCCAGGAACAGGAGGAGGATTCCTTGGACCAAAAATTGGTTGCTTTATTAATCATGACCAATTATGTCATATGCCTTTGCTGCAGAAGCTCTTGGAGAATAACCCGGATGATTTTCGGAATTATCTCCGGATGACGGACCCCTGCTTTCACCAATTCTTGGCATTGTTGACCCCCCACTTCCCATCCAGGCAAATTCTGACATTTCTCTCCTACATATAAAATTCACCATTTTTTTGCTAGAAAATTACATAGAACACCCAAACATTATATATGCTTTTTTAGCAAAGATCCTAGAGAATACAATGGCTGTTGTTGCAACTTTTTATCTCGCACGGTATTTGCGCAGCAATTTTTCTAACACTTTTTTTTGGAAAAAAAACTCTTTCATGCTTTAAAAAAAAACATTAAAGTTAGCCTAATTTTTTTGCACAATGTGAAAGATGAACTTACGCCGAGTAAATAGATACCTAACATGTCACGCTTCAAAATTGCACACGCTCGTGGAATTGCGCCAAACTTCGGTACGTAAAAATCCCCATAGGCGACGCTTTAACATTTTTTACTGGTTACAGGTTTTGAATTACAGAGGAGGTCTAGGGCTAGAATTATTGCTCTCGCTCTAATGTTCGCGGGGATACCTCACATGTGTGCTTTGAACACCGTTTTCATATGTGGGCAGCATTCGCTTCTGCGTGCGAGCACACAGGAACAGGGGAGCTTTAAATTATTTTTTTTTATTGTTAATTTTACTTTTCTTTTTTTAGTTTGACACTTTAAAAAAATAATAATAATTTTGATCACTTTTCTTACTATTACAAGGAATGTAAACATCCTTGTAATAGGAATATGGCATGATCGGTCCTCTTTACAGTGAGATATGGGGTCAATAAGACCCCACATCTCACCTCTAGGCTGGGAAGCCTGAAATAAAAAAATAAATAAAACGATCTCGGCTTCCCAGCCGAGGTGTCGCCATTCGTTTGAATGCAGAGGCCGGGCGTGACGTCATAACATCGCGCCCGGCCTCCGAACGATCATAGAGACTCCGGCGACCATCTGGTCCGGCGGAAATCTCTATGGTCACCATCTGGGGCCAGCGGATCCTGTCTCCGACTCACCAATGGAAGTGGTGAGTTGGTAAAACTACCGGAGGGCGGCAGGGGGTCCCCTCTCGCTGCCCGTAAGAACGATCAAGCGGTGGAACAGCCGCTATGATCATTCTTATGGTGTAGGAAATCACCGGCACTAAAAGATGATATCTGAATGATGTCTGTAGCTGCAGGCATCATTCAGACATACCCCCGCAAAGTCAAGGACGTCGTACGACGTACTTTGGGCGGGAAGTGGTTTTAAGAAGCAGGACACATGCATGAGGCTTTTATTTTATTTTTTGGTTGAATAATGATTTGATTTGGTATATTTTCTATATTTTGGATGCATAGAATGCACTTTTTGGTTAAGTTCTATTGGCAGATAGCATGTCTTTTTTTTTTTCGTGGTTCCTACATTTTACACCCTTCCCCCCCACTTCCCCCACCGCCACCCCCCTCCCCTGCCAGAGTATTCGTAGTTTAATTACAAGACCCACAAGTCAACTAAAATTCTATTCGTGATTATTAAGCCTGTTAATTTAACCCCACTATAGCACCTCTTTCAATCTGCTATTACATTACCTTGATATGCTGGGTAAGTTGGTACTGTCCCCCATTACTTTGTTTCCTATGTTTCCTATTAAGGGCGGCCCATCTTTTCCAACCACGGCCTCCACACTTTGTCAAATTCCTGGAGGTTGCCTTTCCTAATGTACTCTATTCTTTCCCTACAAATAGTTATATTTACTGTGGCAATCCAATCTTTTACTGTGGGGGGTTCCTTAGATTGCCACCATAATGCTATCATTTTCCTAGCTTGAAACAAACATCTCAAAATTGTCAATGTAGTACTATTCCTCTCCCCCTGTACCCGTCTATACCCCAGGATACATACTATAGCCTCCTTCTCCAATAAAATACCAAAAATATCTCTCAAACTATTAATCACCCCCTCCCAGTATCGGAACAGCTTGGGGCATCTCCACAACATGTGGATAAGATCCCCAGTCCCCCACCATCTGGGACAACTATCATTAGGTCTTCTTCCAAACTTAAAGAGAAGTTTAGGTGTGTAATAGGCTCTATTTAACAGCATCTGGTGCAAGATCTTTTGTGGGGGGGAGACTGATAGCAGGGGCCCCATCTCCAAAATTCTGTCCCACTGTGCCTGGGACAGTACTCTTACATCCTCTTCCCATTTAGCTCTTACAGCTTGAAGTAACCCCCCTTATTAACTACATTGCTTAATTGACCATAAATCTTAGATATTAACCCCTTAGTGGGGACTACTTGAAGTATACTTTGGAATAAAGGCATTTCTTTCCACTCTAGAATCTGCTCCTTAAATTGAGCTTTGAGAGCATGTTCCAGCTGCAGATACGAAAAAAAAGTACTCCGTGAGAGATCGAATTTGCGTTCTAACTCTGGGAATTTCTTTAGTATATTACCTATATAAAGTTGTCTTAACCTTTTAACACCTAGATTTTCCCACTCTCTAACTTTTCCTATTTTAAAAACTTCCTGCAGATTTTGGTTGTTCCAAATAGGAGTATAATCAGTAAGCCCATAATATCTCATCTGTTTTTTAACTGTTTTCCAAAGTTTCATTATCAGTTTGGTTGTTGGATATTCATAGTGGAAGGAATCAGCCTCTAATGCTTCGATTATTGTATTATGTAAAGCACCTATTAATAGCATTCTACCATTTGGGGTGCCTCCTTCCGGTGCACCACACCCCACTAACTGCTGCAATTGGGTTGCTAGGAAATAACGCTCCGGGAGTGCAGATAGCATGCCTAATTTTATTTGTTTTCTTTTTTGAATGCACAATAAAAAAATTGTGGAGAATAATACTTGGCTTACTTCAAATGACAGTTTGGGAGAAGGCAGTTACATTTAAAAAAATACAATGTAAAATTAACAAGGGACACCAACATAGTTGTATCTTTGATCTTAAAAACTACGGGATAATGGTGTTGTGGTAACTTGCACAAATAATAAAAATAACAAGCATAATGATATTATTCTTGATATAACTAGAAAAAAAAAGCCTTTGAAAATTTGTTTGTAATAACTCCATCAGTATCACCAGTAAAACAGCTCCATTATTATCCCATTAAAGAAGAAGAGAATGTGCGCTGCATTTTGAGATTTCATAATTTGCTGCGTCACCAATGTTAATTTACAAGAACGACCGCTTCTAGCTCATCCTTGCTTCCGAGCATGCGTGTTTGTACTTTAGACTTTTGTCCGACGGATTTGTGTACACACGCTCGGAAAATCCGACAACAGACATTTGTCTGCGGAAAATTTTAAAGCCTGCCATCCAACATTTGCCCGCGGAAAATCCGACAACAATTTTCCGATGGAGCGTACAAACGGTCGGATTTTCCGCCAACATTATAACATAATTATCACATAATTTCCGTCCGCAAATCCTATCGTGTGTACGAGGCTTATGTCACTAATGTGGAATATTGAAGGAATTTAGGCAAGATCATCTAAAAGAGGGATATTACTTAGCTTAGTGTGGACAAAGGGATGTGTAGTCCCAGTTTGTTTTTATCTTATCCTAACATTTAGAGATGGTGGGAGGGGAAGGATGTGGAAAGAGGGGGAGAGACAGTTAGGAGGAGGGGTGATTTTGGGAGAAAAGATGGAGGGAGTGGATGGTTGGGAAAGTAGGCCAGGAGAAGAAAGGGGAACCAAAGAAGGAAGGGGGAAAAAAAAGAAAAGGAAAAAAAACATAAAATGTGATTTTATACGAGCAAATAAATTCAATTTGGGTGAAGTGTTTCACAGTGGTTGTGGAATCAATTTTATTTTCACTTGCAATGTATTTGCAATATTTATTTATAGTCAATAGTAGGAATATTGCACTGTTCATACACGGTATAGTTCTTATTGTGTTATTATACACGCCTTCGAATATTAACAGCACTGCACTTGCAGTTTTGTTGTTTAGATGATAAATCTGCTTATGCGGTGCTGGCTGATAAATTATTATTATTATTATACAGGATTTATATAGCACCAATAGTTTGTGCAGCGCTTTACAACATGAGGGCAGACAGTATAGTTACAATACAATTCAATGCAGGAGGAATTAGAGGTCCCTGCTTGTTAGAGCTTACAATCTAAAAGTAAGTGTCAAGTGATACAAAAGTTAATGACTGTGGGGGGTGAGCTGATGGAGAAAATAAAAGTACAGTTGTTAGGTGGAGGCAGAGTAGGCTTCTCTAAAGAGAAGGGTTTTCAGGGATCACCTAAAAGTGGACAGAATAGGAGATAGTCAGACAGATTGGGATAGGGAGTTCCAGATGATGAGAGGCTCAGGAGAGTTCCAGATGATGAGAGGCTCAGGAGAAGTCCTGGAGGTGAGCATTGGAGGAGGAGACAAGGGAGATAGAGAGCAGGAGGTCTTGGGAGGAACAAAGAGAACGTTTGGTTGGTATTTTCAGACTAGGTTAGTGATCTATCTGGGGTGTTGTGGATGGCTTTGGAAGTTGTTATTAGTATTTTGAATTTAATTTGTTGGGTGAATGGAAGCCAGTGGAGGGATTGGCAGAGAGGAGTAGCAGACAATGAATGGTTGGTAAGGTGGATGACTGAATTAGAAGCTTTGTGGTGTCAATTTGGAGATGTTGCGGTGGTTGAGGCAGCAAGATTTGAACATTGATTGGACGTGGGACCGAAAGGAGATCGTTCAGAGTCCAGGATAACACTTAGCACCTTGGCATGTGGGAACAGGTTGACAGATGTGTCATTGATCAATTAGTTATAGTTTTTAGTTGGTATTAATCTAATATATTTATATATATATATATATATATATATATATATATATATATATATATATATATATATATATATAAAATGGGGGTGCTGAGCACTGCCACGGTGTAAAAAGAGGTAAGGATTCTCATCCAAGAAGGTTAAGGGGCTCCAGGGACTTTTTAGTTTCCTCATTGGTGGGTGAAACCTGGTTTGGGACCTGGAGCCCAGAGATTTAGTAGAGATCTGGGAGGAATGAAATTGCCAATCTTGGGTCCAGGTCTGAGAATCACCAGCACACTAATTGGGCTGGTGTGTGCTGGGCTTTTAGGAGAGACCTGACTAGGGTCCTGGGCTCCACCCTGGAAGACAGATGAGGTCTTTGCCCAGGAGTTTGCCCTAGGAGAGAGGTGGGCTCCAGAGCAGCAAGGGGTGTATGGTCCAAGTGTGTGTAAAGACTGTCTGTAGGAGACAGAGAGGGGCCTGAAGAGTGAGGCCAGAGAAGCAGTGCTGAAGGTGTGAGCCAGGAGGCTAAATGTCATCTGTTTTTTGATGGAAAAGGTACAGAAGAAAAATTACTAAAGCTTCAGGCAAACAGCTAAATGCAAAGATAGTATAAAAAATATTGTAGCAGTCGAAGTCCCAAACCAGGTTTTACCAACCAATGAGGAAACTTGGTTTCTGCTGAATGACACAAGTTCCCTGGAGCCCCTCAACCTTCCTGGATGAGAATCCTGGGTCATAACCTCTTTTCACACCGTGGCAGGGCACCGTGCCATTAATACTATCTGTGTATTTAGCTGTTTGCCTAAAGCTTTTGTTATTTTTCCTCTGTATCAAATGACGATATTTATTCCACTGTGGTCCAATGTAATATATTTATCATATGCACATTTTTATGCAATTTACAATGCACATAGTGAACCATGCATACTTATTTCTATGATTCTTACTACTATGATTGCTTTGCCCTGTATCTTTCGAGCAGGGCTCTCAACATATTATGTAACTAATTAAACATGGTTTCAAAAAAAATGTATTAAACATACATAAGCCGTTAGTAAAATATAAATTGTACAAAATATGGGCAGGTGGATATACATTTTCAAACACAAATATCATGGGAATTAATGTTCTTAAATAGATTTTGCATAAAAATAATGACTTAAGCAAATACTTAAATAACACCGTGTATGCGAAGGGGACAGATGCAAATAATGTTATCCCTGAATGAATGTCAGCTGCCTGACCTCCTGGATACAGACATTCCAGGATTAGCACAGAGGAACCTGTAGTGAGTAAGGGAGTTTGTATGGCTGCAGGGATTGGCTGTACACTGTGTACTGCTGTGTACAGAATACACAGCAATGTTGCCACCTCAACAGGAGTCTGTGAAGGAGATATTTACCAAATGTCCTTAATTCCCATGGACAACGTTAACGTCATACACAAAAGACTTCTGTTTTTCAGTATTTAGCTGCACAATATCGTTTTTTCTACCCTAATTTTTTTGTAAACTACTGAATATTTTTAGAAAGAGAGACGGAGATCACAAATACATCAGTAGAAATTGGCATAGTTAATGTTATACAATAACCATATTCTATCAAGTTATTTATTATATTGAGTCTCCATAGGTTTATGTAGGTCAGCTTTATCATTGCAGAACTCAGCAGACATAAATCATGCATTGCAAAGACCTCCAGTACAGTTACATCAGAGACGGAAAATGTGGTTGTTTATTTCTCTGACTTACATATTTCTCTGACTTACAGTACTTGTTGATACTGGTTTTCAATAACTTATAACAAAACAAGAATAGGTGAAGTAATATAATAATAATGTTAGGTAATAGGAATGTAAGGCTGGCCATACATTATACAATTTTCTAATACAATTTTCCTTTAGATTTACCAAAACCATATAATGTGAGGTCACACCTAAAGACTTTCAATTTGTATGCAATCAGGCAGGCTCTTGCCCTACATAGTTGAAGGTAACTCTAAACTGCAAAAATAAATTGAAATTGAATAATAAAATTGTATAATGTATGGCCAGCCTTAGTGTAAAAAACATGGGCGGACCAACAACCAGGGCAAATCCTAGATCTGGTGATTTCTACATGTAAGATAATGTGATATATTTCCAGCAACCACAGGCTGCAGGAAAGGAAATCTCTTGATTCCCCCATCAACACAGCCAGATGAATTTCAATCCATGTATAGCCACTGTGGTTGAACAGAAGTCAATCTACTGATTAACTTCTGTTCAACTGCCCTGTTGGAAAAAAGCTGCTCGATCAGCACTGCAGGTTATAGACTGCAGCGCTGATCTGTCAGAATACAAAGACACAAAGACACATGGGAGGATTTAAATTGCCTCAAATGTGTGGATGAAGGAATGGGGTCAGGTTTTTTTTGTTCAACCTGCTGGTAACCCATGTATGGGCAGCTTAAGGGCTCGTTCACACCATACAAGCATGAAAACTGATGGAAAACTCATGCAGATTTTACCTGCAGAGACATGAGTTTACATCAGTTGCACATCAGTTTACATCAGTTTTCATGCACGTTCTAGTGAGTTTTTATGCATTAACTTCAGTTTCTTTTCCAATCATTTTTTTTTTAAATTGTATAGATCAAATTCCAAGGCAAAATATTGTTTACATGAGATAGGCATTTCTGTATAAAAAATAATGTCTTAAGGTACTTGAGGTATGAGCAAAATGGTATACACTGACAAGGGTGATCATTGTATCTCTTATCTCTTTATACTACAACTTAATGAACTACAAGAGAAACCTGTAACAAATAAAAAAAATAAAAATAAAAAAGGGAGGAAAGGATTAGCACATTCTTGGATCCCTGTCATTTCTTTAAGCTTCATGAAGATGAAGAGGAGGAATCCATACCATATGACCATGTGACCAATTTCCGCTTACTGGTCACTCAAACAGGATGCAGGGGAAGAAAAGAAAAGCCTGAAAGAGGAAGGAAGAAAGGCGAGAGAAGAAGGGAGGGGAAGGTAAAAGGGGGGAATGTGCACCCCTGTCATTCTCAGTTTAACTGTACTGGTGACTAGGGATGAGCCGAACACCCCCCTGTTCGGTTCGCACCAGAACATGCGAACAAGAAAAAAGTTTGCTCGAACATGCGAACACCGTTAAAGTCTATGGGACACGAACATTAATATTTAAAAGTGCTAATTTTAAAGGCTTGTATGCAAGTTATTGTCATAAAAAGTGTTTGGGGACCTGGGTCCTGCCCCAGGGGACAAGGATCAATGCAAAAAAAAGTTTTAAAAACGGCCGTTTTTTCAGGAGCAGTGATTTTAAAAATGCTTAAAGTCAAACAATAAAAGTGTAATATCCCTTTAAATTTCATACCTGGGGGGTGTCTATAGTATGCCTGTAAAGGGGCGCATGTTTCCTGTGTTTAGAACAGTCTGACAGCAAAATGACATTTTGAAAGAAAAAAAGCCATTTAAAACTACCCGCGGCTATTGCATTGCCGACAATACACATAGAAGTTCATTGATAAAAACAGCATGGGAATTCCCCACAGGGCAACCCCGAACCAAAATTAAAAAAAAAAAAATGACGTGGGAGACCCCCTAAATTCCATACCAGGCCCTTCAGGTCTGGTATGGATATTAACCACTTAAGGACCAGCCTCGTTTTGAATTTTAGGTGTTTACATGTTTAAAACAGGTTTTTTTGCTAGAAAATTACTTAGAACCCCCAAACATTATATATGGTTTTTTTTCTAACACCCTAGAGAATAAAATGGCGGTCATTGCAATACTTTTTTTTGCACCGTATTAGCGCAGCGGTCTTATAAGCGCACTTTTTTTGGAAAAAATTCACTTTTTTGAATAAAAAAATAAGACAACAGTAAAGTTAGCCCAATTTTTTTTAATACTGTGAAATATAATGTTACGCCAAGTAAATTGATACCCAACATGTCACGCTTCAAAATTGCGCCCGCTCGTGGAATAGCGTCAAACTTTTACCCTTAAAAATCTCCATAGGCGACGTTTAAAAAATTCTACAGGTTGCATGTTTTGCGTTACAGAGGAGGTCTAGGGCTAGAATTATTGCTCTTGCTCTACCGGTCGCGGTGATACCTCACATGTGTGGTTTGACCACCGTTTTCATATGCGGGCGCTACTCACGTATGCGTTCGCTTCTGCGCGCGAGCTCGTCGGGACAGGGCGCTTTAAAAAAATTTTTTTTTTTTTTATTATTTATTTTACTTTATTTTATTTATTTTTTCACTGTTTAAAAAAAAAAAAAAATTGGATCACTTTTATTCCTATTACAAGGAATGTAAACATCCCTTGTAATAGAAAAAAAACATGACAGGCCCTCTTAAATATGAGATCTGGGGTCAAAAAGTCCTCAGATCTCATATTTACACTAAAATGCAAAAAAAAAAAAAAAAAGTCGTTTAAAAAAATGACACAAAAAATTGTGCCTTTAAGAGAAGTGGGCGGAGCCGTCATAATGACGTCGCTCCGGCCGTCACATGGTATAGAGACGGGTGGGGGCCATCTTGGCCTCACTCGTCTCAGTACCTCAGCAGTGACAGGTCCCGATCTCCTCCGCCGCTACCGACGGGTCCGGTAAGCGGCGGAGGGCGCGGGAGAGCGGCGGGAGGGGGGGTGGTTGTGGGGGTCTGCGGGCAGGGGGCTTATCGGAATCTGGAAGCCCCCTTTAACAAGGGGACCCCCAGATCCCGCCCCCCCCCTGTGTGAAATGGTAAGGGGGTACTTACCCCTACCATTTCACTAAAAAACTGTCAAAAATGTTAAAAATGACAAGAGACAGTTTTTGACAATTCCTTTATTTAAATGCTTCTTCTTTCTTCTTTCTTCCTTCATCTTCTTCTGGTTCTTCTGGCTCTTCTGGTTCTTCCTCCGGCGTTCTCGTCCAGCATCTCCTCCGTGGCATCTTCTATCTTCTTCTCCTCGGGCCGCTCCGCACCCATGGCATGAGGGGAGGCTCCCGCTCTTCTCTTCATCCTCTTCTCTTCTTTCTTCTTCTCTTCTTCATTTTCTTCTCCGGGCCGCTCCTCACCCATGCTGGCATGGAGGGAGGCTCCCGCTGTGTGACGGCGTCTCTTCGTCTGACGGATCTTAAATAACGGGGGCGGGGCCACCCGGTGACCCCGCCCCCTCTGACGCACAGGCAAGTCCCGTCATGTCCCGTGTGTCAGAGGGGGCGGGGTCACCGGGTGGCCCCGCCCACCGTTATTTAGAAACCGTCAGATGAGGAGACACCGTCACACAGCGGGAGCCTCCCTCCATGCCAGCATGGGTGAGGAGCGGCCCGGAGAAGAAAATGAAGAAGAGAAGAAGAAAGAAGAGAAGAGGATGAAGAAGAAGATGAAGAGAAGAGCGGGAGCCTCCCCTCATGCCATGGGTGCGGAGCGGCCCGAGGAGAAGAAGATAGAAGATGCCGCGGAGGAGATGCTGGACGAGAACGCCGGAGGAAGAACCAGAAGAGCCAGAAGAACCAGAAGAAGATGAAGGAAGAAAGAAGAAGCATTTAAATAAAGGAATTGTCAAAAACTGTCTCTTGTCATTTTTAACATGTTTGACAGTTTTTTAGTGAAATGGTAGGGGTAAGTACCCCCTTACCATTTCACACAGGGGGGGGCCGGGATCTGGGGGTCCCCTTGTTAAAGGGGGCTTCCAGATTCCGATAAGCCCCCCGCCCGCAGACCCCCACAACCACCGGCCAGGGTTGTGGGGATGAGGCCCTTGTCCTCATCAACATGGGGACAAGGTGTTTTGGGGGGCTACCCCAAAGCACCCTCCAAATGTTGAGGGCATGTGGCCTGGTACGGTTCAGGAGGGGGGGGCCGCACTCTCGTCCCCCCTCTTTTCCTGCGGCCTGCCAGGTTGCGTGCTCGGATAAGGGTCTGGTATGGATTTTTGGGGGGACCCCACGCGGTTTTTTTTTTTCTTTGGCGCAGGGTTCGCCTTAAAATCCATACCAGACCTGAAGGGCCTGGTATGGAATTTAGGGGGTCTCCCACGTCATTTTTTTTTTTTTTAATTTTGGTTCGGGGTTGCCCTGTGGGGAATTCCCATGCCGTTTTTATCAATGAACTTCTATGTGTATTGTCGGCAATGCAATAGCCGCGGGTAGTTTTAAATGGCTTTTTTTCCTTCGAAATGTCATTTTGCTGTCAGACTGTTTTAAACACGGGAAACATGCGCCCCTTTACAGGAATACTATAGACACCCCCAGGTACGAAATTTAAAGGGATATTACACTTTTATTGTTTGACTTTAAGCATTATTAAAATCACTGCTCCTGAAAAAACGGCCGTTTTTAAAACTTTTTTTTGCATTGATCCATGTCCCCTGGGGCAGGACCCAGGTCCCCAAACATTTTTTATGACAATAACTTGCATATAAGCCTTTAAAATTAGCACTTTTGATTTCTCCCATAGACTTTTAAAGGGTGTTCCGCGGCATTCGAATTTGCCGCGAACACCCCAAATTGTTCGCTGTTCGGTGAACTTGCGAACAGCCAATGTTCGAGTCGAACATGAGTTCGACTCGAACTCGAAGCTCATCCCTACTGGTGACTCATAAGCCTTTGAACAGGTATTTTATCCATGGTCCCCAGACTCTATCAAAGACTGGCTGTTTATCGAGTAATATCACTGAAAGGCGTTCATTGATCATGATCCACGACAACTTAGTTCTCACCAAGTCTAAAGGGATCATTGGCGCCCTCCAAGATCTAGCTACTGCTATCCTGGATGCAGTAAAAATGAATGATATAAGTTTCTTCGTGTGTCCTGGCACTCCCTCCACTGGGCATCCTAGTAGCGCCTGCTGTGGTGATTTGATTAAATTCACCTGGGTTAGTGAAAAGATAAAATTATATATGAGAATCCAAAATCGCCTAACTTTAGGGCATGTCCACTATATATGGTATACTGTGCCTTCTATGCCACATCCCTTAAAACATAGAGGGAAAGTGCCTGGGACATATGTCGCCACTCTCACTGGTACCATTGCAGCAAAACTTTGTAATTCACCTCGATCAGTGAGATATTACTGTATGATTTTGAGGCGAATTGTGCCATTTTAACCCATTTATCGATTTCCAACGTTACCTCTAAATCCTGTTCCCACTTGTACATATAAAACAAATGTTCCGACTTAGAGGACAAGATGCTTTATATTTTCGCGAAATTATCAAAGGACCCACACAGATATTCCATTGGGGTGGAAGTTGTTAAATTATTTGTACGCAGTAGAGTCTTCAGATAATGCACTGGAAGTAATGGTACACTTCTGAGTTAGGAAGTTTGTTAATTATCTAGTAGGGTTTGTTTTGATAAGATACCTTTATGGTCGCACATGTCAGCAATACGTATCAAGCCCTTGTTAGTCCACCATGCGAGCTCTTGAGGATTAAGACCTGTGTGAAATCAAGATTACCAGTCAATGGAGCCAAGGGAGCATGAGAAGATCTCAATACATGAGGCTTCATCAATCTGTCCCATAGGCTTAGAGAAAAGGATAATGTAGGGCACAATATAATTGGTCTATCTCTCATCCGTAGCCACATCATATGACTAATCGGTTTGGTGGAATGGAGGGACGATTCAATTTTCATCCAGGAAGATTGAGCTTGCAAGGAATGGAAATGAATTAGTTGAGCTAATTGCGAGGCTTCAAAATATTTGGCCAGATCTGGAGCTCCCAGGCCACCTCTCAATTTGGGTGCATAAAGGGTGAGCCTATTCACTCTGGGTTTTCTGTCCCCCCCTAGATACATTTCATAATCTTGCTCTGCAATACATTAAGATCGGGCATGCAGATTGCAACCAGAAAAGTTTTTTTTCCATGCAGATAACTGCATATACGTTGCAGATTCCTGCACAGAAAAAAAACTACATGTTGTGGTATGAACAGGGCACATAGAGAACCATTGTTTTCTTTCAGTCCTTGCAGAATATGTACAGAAAAATTGATGTCTCTGCACCATGGTGCGAACGAGGCTTAGTGTCACTAAGACACTTAGGCCCCTTTCACACGATCGGACCGTCTGTCCGTTTTTCATCCATCCGTCAACCGACAACAATGCATTCCTATGGGCAAACAGATGACCATCCGTTACCATCTGTTAACCTCCACTTCTGATTTTTTTTAATGTGCAAGGCTATGTTGAGATCCATGAAAACGGACATTAAAGTGGAGTTCCACCCACGTTTACAACTCTTCAGCATCCCTCACTAAACTGTGCACTGTAAACGAATTGGATATTTTTTAATTTTTTTTCTCAGCACCTACTGTATATCTGTTGTATTTATTTTTCACTTCCTCCTCCCTGGCCGCGGCCCATCGCATCATTTCCTGTTTGCAATGCCTTCTGGGAAGGGGTGGCAACTTCCTCTGACACTGCTGTTGCTATGGAAACCTTACCTGAAACCTATTACACTGCTTGTGTTGCACTGAGCATGTGCGAGATCCGCAAGGATGAGATCCAGGAAGAAATACAGTCTGGCTTCAGATGCCCACACTTAAGATGGCCACGGCCTGCTGTATATATATAATTTCGGCCGGAACACCACTTTAAGATCCGTTTTTAAGATTTTTTTTTGTTTGTTTATATGTGTAACCAATGACCCAGGCAGTAGCTGGACAATAGGAAGTACATAGGAAGTACATCCCCAAGGAGGAACATGGCCAGAGATGTTTCCCAGGAGCAACTAATAAACCTGGTGCATGAAAGGCCAGGCTTGTGAGAATCAACATGTCGGGACCACAGTGACAAAGTGGCAAAATTGTTGGAATCCATCGCACTACACAGATGGCGCACACAAGGACAAGGAAAAGGACAAAGCAAGGACAAGTCACTCACTGAAAACTGCAATGCAGCATGGGAGGAGCAATGCTTTCTGGGTAATGTCATCAAAGACACAGAAACTGCTGTAAACAGAAAAAAACGGATGCAAAAACGGATGTAAACGAATAAATTAACGGATGCAAACGGATGTTAACGAAAGGGAAGACGGATGAAAACAGAGATTAACGGAATTTATGACGGATGAAGACAGATGAAGCAACAGATAAGAACTGATACATTTTTAACATGGCTAAACTGACGGTGCCCTTGTGAATGAGGCCTTAGACTACCCAGTTGCGAATAGCAAACTACTCCCACAATGTCCACATCCACAATGAATCAGAAAATATCCTACTGTGAGCTGTAGCAATCCAAGCAGTTGCAAAGATCAAAGTGTAGGGAGATCAGTGTGAGAGGAGAACTCCCCCACCACCACAAACATAAGGTTAAAACTCACCAGGACCTCACTGCATGAAAAATATCAATATGCAGTTGTGTTAAACTCCTCTGTTGTTGACCTTCCGCTGCTCTGATAAGTAAGGGTTACAGGCACTCTCCCATATGCATAAAATCCAAAAGAAGGCTCCAATAGTATGATAATGTTACGTACTGCTTATTAAAACGTCCACATAAAAAGCTGGCATAAAACTCACAAGAGATGCTATTGGATCTTCCCTGACCAATTGCGCATGACATCAGTTTACTAACTCAATTTGGCTGAGCATAAGTCCCTGTGTGCATGGGTATCAGGGGTCTACATTTTCAATGCTTTGAAAAGGGTTTTATAAACAGTTTTTTAACCCTTTCATGCCTAATGCTGCGTACACACGACCGGATTTTCTGGCAGAAAAGGTCAGACGGAATCATTCCATCGGACATTCCAATTGTGTGTGGGCTTTATCGGACTTTTTCTTTCGAAAATTCTGACGGACCTAGAAATAGAACATGTTTCAAATCTTTCCAACGGAATCAGTTCCTATCGGGAAAACCGTTCGTCTGTATGCTGTTCTGACGGACCAAAAGCGGTTAAGGCGGTGGGAGGGGGGATGTCCCCTCCCGCTCCTTCGGGATAACAGCTGAGCGGCTTTTAGCCGCATCAGTTGTTATCTATAAAGAGCTGACCGCCCGCTCTACAAAACGGTACAGCTGCAGGCATCACCCCGGTACAACCCCTTAAAGCTGAGGCTACATATGTGCATACGGTCAGCGCTAAGGGGTTAAAGCAATCCACATCTCAAATATTTACTTGAACGCATATATTATTATATATGTGTTTTGCCTCTCTGACTTTAAAGAACAGCCCAAAGAAAAAAAATAAAAATAGCAAAGGGCTAACATGACTGGGAAAACAGGGGAATTGGGAAGAGAGAGGGTTCATTTTAAATAAGGATATTTTAGAGGCACTTACAGAGGTTGGTGGGTTCACAGTGGGAGGAGGAGCTGCAGGAGGTCTTCAAGGCGGGATCGTAAAGTTCCAGGCATTCAGAGGAGAACCATTGAAGAAGAAAGTTCCTGCCCTCCAGCCTCTGCACCGAATCAATTCTCTGAATGGTTATAGTGGCATGGTGTTTGCGGTCTTTGGAGGCGTTTTAAAAATCTACTGTGATTATCATACTAGGGACCCATATTTAGTAGTTCCCTGTGGAATACCAGTTAATGACGTTGAACTGAGAGGTATCTGCAGAGAGTTGGGGTTGTCTTTGAGCCGGTGTGGTGCTGCTGGGGACTGTTAGTAGTTATGCAGATATAATGTGGATGTTTGATACTTTGTGCCTCCAAAGATCAGCAACCTTGGGGGCATGGCCGGGATTTGAGCGCGAGCAGATGTGAGGCACTTGAGCTCCTGATCCTGTCACTTATCTACGGGCTCATCCGGCACTTTCGGGTGATTTTTCTTCCTTCACATGACTCGGATCCCCTACCGGACACCCCCGTGACTCTTCCGCCCAGCTCGGATAGCACAGAGCAAGCAGCGAAACACTCGCTTGAATCTGTCTCTTCCCCGCCTCTCACATTCGGCCGTCATCTTGCCCACAAGGCCTATGCACACCACCATGTCTGTTAGTACACAGACTTCCCCGGGACCCGAGGCAGCTGCCTCCCCGTCAGGTGCAGAGGTTCTGGCAGCCATCACCTCCAGCTTAGAGAAACTTACTGCAAAGATTGATGGCATGGCTACTGAGATTTGCCTCATCAGAAATAATATGGACAACTTCCGTTCTTGGGTGACTTAGACAGCTGTAGAAGATACTGTTCACACTGACTCCATGAAACTGCATGCTTTAAAGATCCAAGTTAAGGCTTTACAAAAGCGGACAATAGATACAGAGTACCACCTTCGGTGGAACAACATCAGGATCCTGGGCTTGCCAGAGCGGGCAGAGGGAAACAAGCCTGCAGAATTTGCTGAGCAGCTAATGATCTCCCTGTTCAATCTTGGCAACATGCCGTCCACCTATGTGGTCGATAGCCGACACCTCCTGCTCCAGGCAACACTCCGAGACCTTTCCTGCTACATCTCTTTAACTACAGGGATTGTGATTGCATACTGGCCGCTGCAAAGGTGACCCCTGAATTGAAATTTGAGAATACCAAACTTCTCTTTCTCCCTGATTGTTCGCAAGACATACAGCAACACCGCAGATCCTTCACTGATATTCGCAGGAGGCTCAAAGAAAAGAATATTCAATTCAGCTTATTATATCCCAGTAGATTGCGGGTCACAGATGGCGATCGGGTTCGCTTCATTGACAGAGGTGGCTGTGGATTGGCTTCATAGACGTGCGCAGGGGGGAGTGCCAGGTGTGCCTGGGCACACCCTAATCACTACGTGCAGTACCGATTACCCCATACTGCCCAGACTTCCCACATGTTGGTCCCCGCGCTGTTTGCTCCCTGGCTTTAGTGACGATGATACTCCTTTCACTTTCTCTGTTTTAAACATTTTTCATTTTTTTTGTTTTTTTGGGGGGTTTCTCCCTTCCATTCTGTGTGTCAAGTTACTTTTGAAAGTTGATCACTTCTGTTTCCAACTCCTGCTGCTGCAAAACAGCTGTTGGAGCTCCGACTGCCTCACCAACACTTTTTTGCTGAACCAGCTAACAGACGTTTCAGTTTTTTTTGTATATCACACAGGACTAGGATGCAGCCTGGTTCCTTACCATCCTTATCCATAACACCCCCCCCCCCCCTTTTTTTCTTCTTTTTTTTTTTCACAACTTGGCACTATAGACTCCGACCTAGGTCTCTTAGTTGTATGAGGCCTGTCTAGTGCTTTACTGGACTTAGTTTGATTGCTATCACCAGTTCGGTTCGAGCAGGGTATGAACTCCGGTGCTGTTCACAGTTATGTTTTTTACTTGCTCATGAGTTGTCCTCCTGTATTCTTAATCTTATATCCTTGTTTACTACTACTATGTCGTCATTATGACTACCCGTGACGTTGACTCTTTTACTGTTCTTTCATGGAACGTTAGAGGCCTTAACTCTACATTTAAAAGAGCCCATTTGTTTCAATAGTTGAAATCTCACTCTCCTCAACTTATCCTCTTGCAGGAGACTCACCTCATGGGCAGTAAAATCCTGACTCTAAAAAAGCCATGGATACAAAAGGCATTTCATGCCACTTACTCCACATTTGCCAGGGGCGTTTTGGTTTTAGTACATCATTTTCAATGTCTGAAAAAATATGTATTGATCCCCAGGGTAAATTTGTGTTGTTAGTTTTCACCTTTATGGTCTCAAAGATATATAGTTGTCACCATATATGTTCCTCCACCTTTTTCACCTGCAGTTCTGTATGCTGTGCTTGAAAAGATCGCCCCCTTATGCCCTGCAAAAATACTGGTTATGGGAGACTTTAATGCCACTCTGTCACCAGATTTGGATAGACCCTTCCAAAAGTTACTCTATGGATCTTTCTGCCTGGGCTCAGGCGGCGGGTCTCACGGAGGTTTGGAGGTGGAAACACCCAGATACTAGATCAAGATCATACTCCTGTTTTTCAGCATCCTATAAGACCGCCTCATGCATTGATTTAGCTTTTGCCAATCCCTTACTTCTTGCGGATGTAATGAGGCGTCCTATTTGCCTAGTGGCCTACCTGATCATTGTCCCCTAGCTATAGTGCTTTGTTCCCCTGCCTCTCGCAACGCAGCACTTTGGATGCTAGGTCCTCACTGGGTCTCCCATCCAGATCTTGCAGACAAAATTCCACCTTTATTGGCTGAATTTTGGGAGCACAATGCGGGCTCCTCCTCTCCTGAAAATACCTGGGGTGCCTTTAAGGCTTACACAAGAGGGCAATATACAGTTTTTTTTGCCATTGCTGCTATTAAAAAGGAACTAAAGAGGGCTACTACTCTTTCTCTTTAACAGTCGATTACTGACCGCAACACGAGTTATAATTCAGACCCTAACACTAGTAGTTTCGACCTTCTGATGGCTACCCAGAGAGAATTGCAACTCCACCTGACTGAGGTCACCAGACTTGATGTGGCGCCCCTGGCAGCAGGACAGTGACTTCCCCCTCGGACATCCTAGATACCTTCCAGATGTTTTATGAGACATTATATGCTTCCCCTCTGCTCTCCAATTTTCAGTCCGGTGCTTTGAAGGAACTTTTAGATCCCTTGGCGCTTGGTTGGCTCTCGGACTGGGAGCGTGAGGCGCTGGTACAGCCTTTTACAGCTTTAGAGGTCTTTAATGCAATCCAGTCCTTCCCTTCGGGTCTTCCAATAGACTTCTATAGGTCACATGGCAAATTTTTGGCACCACTTTTAGCCTACCTATACACTCAGTGCCTGACCGAGGGGAAGTTACCCGCATCTATGTATCATGCTTACCTGACTCTTATATACAAATCCCCTAAAGATCCCAAATCCTGTTCTTCCTATAGACCCATTGCTCTGTTAAACAATGATTTTAAAATCCTTACAAAGCTCCTCGCCCTTCGATCGTATCCAATGTTATCTCACGTGATAGATTCATACGGAACGGGTTTCATGCCTCATAGAGCCACGGATTTCAATCTCCGCAGATTGTACACCAACATACATATCCAGCATCTCAACACAGGCTCGCAAACGGTGGTCTCGCTGAATATAGAGAAAGCCTTTGACACCGTTGAGTGGACCTTTTCCGTGGGAAACACTCTGCAGAATGGGATTCCCTATGGTTTTTATTAAATTGCTCCGGGTGATTTATAGTTGCCCCACTTCATCAGTACGCTTAGGCGGCGGTCTGTCTCTTCCTTTTAGGCTATACAGGGGAACTAGACTTGGCTGCCCTGTCTCTCCAGAGCTATTTCCTATAGCTATTGAAGCAGTGGCTGAGGCACTCCACACCTCTCCACCTATCAGGGGTCTTCGTATTGGCTTGCTGGAGGAGAGGGTCGCCCTGTACGCAGATGACATGCAGCGTTTTCTAAATGATTCACTGGACTCAAGGTCAATTGGTCTAAGTCTCTATAATTCCCTATTGATCCGGCAGCCAGGATGACGCCCCCCCCCCCCCCCCCCGGATACTCCTTTGCAGTTACTAGACACATTAAAATATTTAGGAGTTTTACCATTGTCCCTGTTGGGGCGCATTAACCTAACCAAAATGAAAATCATCCCCAAGCTCACTTACCTATTTTAGAATTCTCCACAGGGGCTACCTAGGTCTTTCTTTACAAAGCTGAACTGGATTTTTTCATCTTTCCTTTTGGCTCCTAAGTCGCCCAGATACAAACTGAGCACCTTGATGCGACCGTGTGCGCTGGGTGGTATGGCCTTTCCTGATTACTACAAATATTTCTTGGCCACCCAATTGGTGACTGTAGCCTGGTGCTGAGTCCTGATCTGTTCAACTAGTACACAATTTTAGAGGCTGCAGTGGTCGGGTCCTTGGAAGCACTTACATTTTTGGTTTACAGAGGACCTCGAGCCCCCTATAAACTGACCCCTTCCATGCTTACCACTCTGTGTGCTTGGAGGGTGGAACTGGCTGGTGAGGGCTATTAAAAAACAGCTGTTTTCCCTAATTCATAGATTTGGCTTAATCCTAACCTGTGACATATTTACAAAACATCGGACCCCTATGCTTAGACAAGTATGATATTAAACTGATCTCGTAAATAGTGTCACATCAGGCCATAATCCCCATAATCTCAACTCTCCTCCATGTACAATATCCCTACCTATTACCATTTTCGTCATCTACAATTCTCTCATGCCTTTGCTGCACAATTTCCACAGTCCTCCTGCATGGATGTCCAGTTGGGGTTGGAACGTACTCTGATGAGAAACCTGCTTCACATTTATATTCTCATCTATTATTTGCGTCACTGCCGCCTTTGGAAGGGCTCTGGACTCGTTGGCAACGTGACATCCCTGCACTGGACAATGAGATGATGTTTGGGATTTCTCTTTCCGAGCCTTGGTCTCAATATGTGACCATCTTTAAAATAGTACATATGATGAACACCGATGTTTCACCAGAATGCTGGCGGTGTGGTTCCTCACCGGGAGATTTCTTGCACATCTTTTGGCACTGTCCCAATGTCAGGAAATATTGGGAATAGGTTCTGGTCGCCTCTATTTCAATTCAGTCCTCCATGGAAGTTTGTCTATTGGGGTTAGTGGAAACTATAGTGCTGACTGTTGCTAAGAGAACACTTATTGGGCTACTTCTCTTTTATGCCAGGAAAAATATTGCCATGCAATGGAAGAAACCCTCTTCCACGTCTCTGTCTCATGGAAAACAACTAGTAAATAATAGTCTTAACCTATGCAAGGATACTTACATGAACAGGGGCTGCCCCATGAAATATGACAAGGTATGACATACATGGCTAGCAGAACCATCTACAGCCTAATGCCGCGTACACACGGTCGGACTTTCCGGCATACTTGGTCCGGCGGACCAGAGTGTGCCGAACAATCCGCCCGTGTGTGGGCGGCGGCGGACTTTTCCCCAAAAGCCCGCCGGACCTAGATTTGAAAAAAGTTTTAAATCTTTCCATCGGACTCAGTTTCGGGCGGAAAGTCCGCTCGTCTGTGTGCTGGTCCGACGGAAAGCCCGCTCGTGTGTAGGCTGGTCCAACTGACCAGACACGACACGAGGGCAGGGTATTGCATCTCGCGCTCGCTGCAATAGGAAAAACAAATCTTCCTATTGCGGCGAGCGCGGTGCATACCAGGCCCTTAGGTCTGGTATGGATTATAAAGGGAACCCCGCTACGCCGAAAAAACGGCGTGGGGTCCCCCCTAAAATCCATACCAGACCCCGATCCGAGTACGCAGCCTGGCCGGTCAGGAAAGGGGGTGGGGACGAGCGAGCGCCCCCCCCCCTCCTGAACCGTACCAGACCGCATGCCCTCAACATGGGGGGTGGGTGCTTTGGGGGAGGGGGGCGCCCTGCGGGGCCCCCCCCCCAAAGCACCTTGTCCCCATGTTGATGAGGACAAGGGCCTCTTCCCGACAACCCTGGCCGTTGGTTGTCGGGGTCTGCGGGCGGGGGGCTTTTCGGAATCTGGGAGCCCCTTTTAATAAGGGGCCCCCAGATCCCGGCCCCCCACCCTATGTGAATGAGTATGGGGTACATGGTACCCCTACCCATTCACCTAGGGAAAAAGTGTAAGTAATAAAACACACTACACAGGTTTGGATCGGGGTCTGGTATGGATTTTAGGGGGGACCCCACGCCGTTTTTTCGGCGTATCGGGGTTCCCTTTATAATCCATACCAGACCTAAGGGCCTGGTATGACCCGCGACGGGGCTCGCAAGGTGTCAATCTCGCCGATAAAAGCGGCAAGATTGACATCCTTTGCTAGTCCCGTCGCACCTGAGTCACGTTCAAAATGAACGGACTTGTCCGTGTGTGGGCAAGTCCGTTCATTCTGAAAGTCCGCCGGAACTCCGGCGAAAGTCCGTCGGAAAGACGGGCGGACTTAGCCCGCCGGAAAGTCCGGTCGTGTGTGGGCAAGTCCGTCCGTTTTAAAGTCCGGCGCACCTGGCGGACAAAGTCCGTCGGAAAGTGTGCCGGACCAAGTAGGATAGAAAGTCTGACCGTGTGTACGCGGCATTAGTCATGAAGTGAGTCATTACCTTTCTCTGTGGATCATACTTCCCAGATGGATATGAGTACTGAGTACTATCTGTGGTCACAGTCTTTACTATATTTTAATTTATGGTTGCTAGAGGACACTATGTTTTATTGAGATGAGCGGCACCACCTTCTGGTAGGGTGCATCCAGTGTCTTACTGCCCTCATCCTGGTATATGTTTTTTCAAGACTATGGGTTGCACCCTCAAGCTTTTGTTTTATTGTCTGTGATGTGTATAAAAATGCAATAAACAGATTAAAAAAAATCAGCAACCTTATGTTTCTTGTTACAGTATTAATATTGTTTCTTTTTAAGGAATGTTTGTTATATTTGGTTATTTGTTATTAAATGGCCACTATGGCAAATTTTACTCCAAAATGGCATTGTGGTTTTTATTGTAGTTGAGTTTAGCATAGTGGTCATTATCACCCTGGGTTGATGACATCTGTTGTGCCATAGTTGTGTCCCTCTACACAAGCACTATAGAGAATAGTGATCTCAATTATTACCTTTTGTATCACTTGACCCTCCCTCCTAGATAGTAAGCTCTATTAAGGTAAAGGGCCAATCAGCGGCTCTTTACCACTTGATCAGCTGTGTCCAATCACAGCTGGTCACGGATGTAAACAGAAGCCAGTTATCGGCACTCCTTTCCTCACGCTGACAGCATGAGGAGAGGAGAAGAGAGCTGATAACAGGCTTTTGTAAAAGGAATATGTACATTGATAATCAGGGCACTAATTATCAGTGTTCTAATTATCAGTGCAGTCCCATCAGTGCCCACCAGTGCTGCCAATCAGTGCCCACCAGTGCTGCCAATCAGTACCCATCAGTGCTTCCTCATCAGTGTCACCTATCAGTGCCGCCTATCAATGCCCATCAGTGCCGCCTATTAGTGTCCATTAGTGCTGCCTATCAGTGCCACCTATCACTGCTCATCAGTGCCATCTATCAGTCCCCATCAGTGCCACCTATCAGTGCAGCCTCAACAGTGCCTCCACATCAGTGCCCACCAGTGCCACCTCATCAGTTCCCATCAGTGCCACCTATCAGTGCCCATCAGTGAAGAAGAAAAATTACCTGTTTGCAAAATCTTATAACAAACTATGAAAAAGTTTGGGTTTTTTTCCAAATTTTTGGTCTTTATTAATTTATTTAGCAAAAAAATAAAAAACCCAGTGGTGATTAAAAAGGAAGCTCTATTTGTGTGAAAAAAAATGATAAAACTTTTGTTTGGTTACTGTGTTGCATGACTGCGCAATTGTCATTCAAAGTGTGACAGTGCTGAGAGCTAAAAATTGGCCTGGGCAAGAAGGGGGTAAAAGTGCCCAGTAGGCAAGTGGTTAATGTTCACAGAGATTATGTACATAATTTACTGTCTCTGTGTGTCTGGGTTAGTAACCCCAGAGGAAGAAAGTAAATAGAGAGTCTAATACCACATGTCTCGCTATGGAGGAGCTGCTACTAACCCAGGCCAGAATCAAGTGTTCCTATGTTTGATAGCTTAGTGTTTTTGCCCATAGCTTCTGGGTCTACAGTATATATATATATGTATATATTTAATGACTGATGACAGAGTATATCTGTCTTCTTGTTGTTATCTTACATGCACTATACCAGATATACAATTCTGTGATACAGGAAATCCACCAAGTGAAATCCTCTTACAAATAAATAAATAAATAAATTTGCTCAACAGTCCAAAATGCCAAAGCTGCAAGCACAAAAAAAAAACATCAGTGATATTATTTCAACCACATACTGGGCAGAACCCAAAACCTGATAAATTATAAGGTGTAAAGCTTATGAAATGTAAGATTATACTATGCTCTTATCAATAAAGTAATGATGTAAGAAATATATACAATATGTGTACGTTACTAAATAAAATAAACAATTTCATTGATTATCACATAGTATACAAAAAAAGATGAACAGTCCCAAACGAATAGAGGTGCTCCACAAAAAATAAAGCTCCACCGTTCTCTTAATGGCAAACATTCACCTTCACTGTTGACTCTCACTACAGGCGTCAAAATGCAGGGCTGCTATTAGAAATCATGGGGCCCCATACAGCCTTCCTGATGAGGCCCCCCCCAAGGTGCAGCAGAACAGCGACACTGACTTTATCTGCCTACGCCCCAAAAATTAAAAAAAAAGGTTCCTCCTCTGCTGCCACCTCCTAGGTCCCCCTGTTGACATGATGAGGCCCATGGAAATGTATTTTAAGCCCTGATAAGCAAGTCGGAGCAGGAGTGTGATCTAGTAAAAATCTTTTTATTCATTTAGGTAGAAAAAAGAACAATAAAGCTGCCCCCCCCCCCCCCCCCCCGTTTAGCTGATGAGGCCTGGGCCCAGTACAACAGGACCATTTGTACTGCCTTATCAGCGGCCTTGTCAAAATGGTATATATATCAAGCACCAGGACCCAGGAGAACACTTGGATTAGAGCCAGGGAACTCTCCTTTTCTATCAGACCTGACCTGTAGCTCAAATGCTGCTAAGAGGGACTACAAAGCCAAGCTCCAGGTGTGCATCAAAGTCTGTGATACAGTGTGCATGTGTAGTTGTCACTTGCTGTATGCTAGTAGGTGAAACTGTCTATTGAAATAGAGTTTATATACAGCTCCTGCTATTCTAGGTAACCCTATCCCTTCTGGTCTGAGATTCTATAGGTAGTTTTAGCTCAGGACTCATAGCATAGGCTAGAGCCAGACTAGGCAACTGAAGACCACTTAATGGAGGCCAAGTTGCATGGCAAATTAGAAGTTACTAGGAACAGAGTAGATAGTCTGATTCTGAGTTCCAGTGCCACACCACAGTTTCTGCTGGTGAGAAGCTCCGTTTAAGGCTTGTTGGACAAAGGTTGAAGCATCTCCCCATTACCGCTGATCATGTCTTCAGGTCTCCGACATCAGAACAGACACTGCATCGTAATCATTCTCAGGGGCTCCTGCAACTGAACTTTGCTGCAACATTCATCTGGGGGGGTTGGACAAAAAAAGGAAACACCGGGTAAAAGAACTAAATCGTTACCCAATATGGTGTTGAACCACCTTTGGCATCCAAGATGGCCTGAATTCTCCTGGGAATTGACAAATATAAGTCTTTGATGGTGGATAATGGAATCCGATACAACTCTTCATGCAAACAAGTCCTTGCAGAGATGTCGAAAGCGGAAACGAGCCCAAACCTTCTTCTCCAAAATTGACCATAGTGACTATTAGGGGTGCAACGGATCGTCACTGATCCGTGATCCATTCGGGTCAACCTTCGCGGATCAGCACACCCGCGATCTGCGGAGCGCTCGGCGGCCTCGGCCATAGGAAAGGCCGCGGCTTCGGCCTAGCTCCGGAGCGGCGGCCATCTTGGTACACCCGGCGGCGGCCGCTGTATCGTCAGGAAGTGACGTTTCGTCGCCGCCATCTTGCTACACCCCACACTCCCTTGCACAGTACTGTAATGATAGTTATAAGGGGGCAAGCGGACATCTTGTTACACCCACCAGAGTTTTAGATTTTAAAGCTATTTTCCACACAAAATGGAGCTTTTATGCATAAATACAGTATTTGCTAATGTGACAGAACACCTCTGATTTTCACATTTAATGTTAAATGTGAAAATCAGAGGTGTTCTGTCATATTAGCAACCATGTAAGGCAGGGGTGTCCAAACTTTTTTCAAAGAGGGCCAGATTTGATGAATAGAACATGCTTGAGGGCCGACCATTTTGCCTGACATTTTTAAACCAATAAAATTTGGTCTAAGTGTGTCCGTCCGAGCGCTAATACACGGCCCAACAAGAATTCTTTTGCCTTTGTGCTGTGAATAGATGAGCTCGGGCGTGTTATTTGGATATTTAATCGGCTTATAACACGCACCTTCACTTTAAAAAGGAAGTTTCAGGAAAAAAATCTTAAATTTTAAATAAAGAACTGTGAAGCAAAATAAGGGTCAGTGCCCATCAATGCAGCCTAATCAGTGCCTATCTGCAGCCCCCACCGTATTGACATGAATGCAGCCCCCACCGTATTGACATGAATGCAGCCCCCACCGTATTGACATGAATGCAGCCCCCACCGTATTTTCATGAATGCAGCCCCCACTCCATTGCCATGAATGCAGCCCCCACCGTATTGACATATCTACTTCTGTTTTTCATTCACACCCCACCGTATTGGCATGAATGCAGCCCCCACCGTATTGACATGAATGCAGCCCCCACCGTATTGACATGAATGCAGCCCCCACCGTATTGACATGAATGCAGCCCCCACCGTATTGACATGAATGCAGCCCCCACCGTATTGACATGAATGCAGCCCCCACCATATTAACATGAATGCAGCCCCCACATTCACATGAATGCAGCCCCCACATTCACATGAATGCAGCCCCCACATTGACATGAATGCAACCCCCACAGTATTGACATGAATGCAACCCCCACGGTATTGACATGAATGCAGCCCCCACATTGACATGAATGCAGCCCCCACCACATTGACATGAATGCAGCCCCCACCACATTGACATGAATGCAGCCCCCACCACATTGACATGAATGCAGCCCCCACCACATTGACATGAATGCAGCCCCCACCACATTGACATGAATGCAGCCCCCACCACATTGACATGAATGCAGCCCCCACCACATTGACATGAATGCAGACTCACCATTGCCGTCAGTGCAGCCTGATTCATGTCCATCTGCAGCCTTGGAGAAGACAGGGAGGGGGCGGGACAAGCGCCAACAGATATACAGGAGAAATTCCTGTTTTTATCGGCAGCCTCTTTAATTGAAAGTCCCGCCTCCTATGATGGACAAAACAATTGTCCAATGGCAGCGCAGGAGACAGGACTTCCTTTTACACAGGACGCCGTGTAAACAGGAAATTCTCCTGTATCCTGTACGGCGCTCGTCCCGCCCCCTCCAAGGCAGCCAGCATATTTATCTTTTATGGCCCCCGGTGCTCGGGGATTCGTTGGGGGCCACAAAAGATATATATGTCAAAATTACCAGGCGGGCCGTCCGAAACCAGACCGCGGGCCGCAATTGGCCCGCGGGCCGGACTTTGGACATGCCTGATGTAAGGTCAGCAGGTTTGCTGCTGCTTTTAAAATTTTACATCTAAACAGTCCGTCCGATCTACAAATACTGTATTTATGCATATAAGCTCCATTTTGTGTGGAAAATAGCTTTTAAATCTAAAACTCCGGTGGGTGTAACAAGATTTGTCTTTTTTTTTTCTTTTTTTTTGCTGATCCGAAAATGATCCGATCCGTGACTCTGATCCGAGGATTGATCCGATCTGTGAGTTTTTTGATCCGTTGCACCCCTAGTGACTATTATATTGAGGTCTGGCGACTGCGGCGCCCAGGGAGGGTGCGAGACTTCGTCTGCATGCTCGGCAAACCATGATTTGAGAACACCAGCTGTATGAATCTGAGCATTATCGTCTTGGTAAGTGGCGCTATCTTTGGGAAACAATGTCTGCACCATGGGGTGCGCATGGTTAATTTGTAGTAGCAGTGGAAGGAAAAGAATTTGAGGAAAGGGGGGATAGCTTGTTTTAAGGCCCTCCTTTCCCTCATGGCATGGTGGCGTGATTGGTGATATGTAACATGTGTATCCCAATCAACGTTTTCACACATAGGCACCCCCCACGCCTGTGTTTATGTTCGTTGTGTGCGTATATGTGGAGGTGAGGGGGGCCTCAAAAAAAAAATTTCTTAACTTTTCTTTTTTTCATCGCATAGGGAACAAAAAGTCCCCTATGTGATGATTTTTAGGTGACAGGTTCTCTTTAATGAGACATACAGGGTCTCCTCTGGGCTCCACTGAATGTAATTCAATGCCGAACGCATTGCAAAATATTGCTTCCCAGCTATGTTAGCTGGGGAAACTGAGAGGCTGACCCGTAAGTGACGTCATAGACGTCGCTTTCTAGGTCACAGCAAGAAGGGGAGGAGAGTGGACGTGTTTCCACTCTTTTCCTTCCCCTCCACCTGCCAGCACGCGTCATGTTGGTCCTGGGCACGCACACATGGGCAGGCACACGCAGGGGGCTCCAGTACCGGGGTGTTTTTGATCAATGTAGGAGTCTGCTGTCAGTTTTACACAGAATCCCGGTGACTGCAGCCACTGCAGCTGTCTGAAACCCCCCGCTGTCAGGTCCGTAGGACCTGGCAGCGAAAGGGTTAATCCAGTTTGGTGTGTCTAATGTTCTTTGTATGTTTGGAGTTTATGCTGCCTACCGTCCCATGTTACACAACTTTTGCTTTCAAAGTGAAACATATCATCACTTTTACACCTGCAAATCATGTAGTGTTTCCATTTTTTGTCCAACCCCTATATATACTCAGGTATATGTGCACAAGTCCACCAGGAATCTTGTTGGGCTCTTTGCTGATAATACTTGTTAGTACATTGGATGTATGTACTGTTATTAATCTCTTCTTATATAAAGCTTGTGTTATTTCTATACTTGTGTGCCTCAATATACAGTACTTATGGTTAATCTGATATGCTGGTTGCAGTAGTTCCTCTGCTCTCAATTACATGTATTTGATTATTGGTTAGTTTCCCAGGAAGGAAATCACCTCTGTTCACTGAGAACCTGTTCTGAGTGGAGGCACTACCAACATTATTATCAAACCCACTCTTTCACTTAGGGAAGGTTCTAGTCCTCCTATTTACCTACAGGTTTAGCACAATATCCTGTTTGAGGAGGGACATTTGTCATAACCCCCGCCCAAAAAAGAGGGATACGTAAGAAAAACAATACATAAGAAATAAATCAAACCAGCCAGTCTAATATATTTTTCCTTCACTGACCTAAATAAGTCTGACCAGAAGTTAAAAAGGCTTGTTAACTCTACTTTTGCTGAGAAAAAAACATTCCCTTCTGGGTAATCTATTAGCAAAGATTTGCGAGGATTTTAAAAAACTTTGTTGCAGATTTCTACTTTTTGTTATTCTGCAGAAATCCATGTATGTTTCTCTGTGTCCATGTGAGAAAGTGAGTCAGAGGCCGGGTTCACACTGGTACGACACGACTATTGTACGACTGCCATCCTACTTTGCCCTACGACATCGGTCCTACTTCCATCCAACTTGAATGAACAGGATATGATTTTGCTCCGACTTTTGAGATATTCTAACTTGTCTTTTGACCAATCAAAACAATCCCAGTGTGACATAAATTCCTTTTCCTGCTGCTGTAAACACCATGTCGGATGTCACAAGTCGGATGGTTAGGACGAGGATCCGACTTTGATCCGACTTCAATTATATTGAATGGGCTGAAAACAGACCAAAGTAGTGCAGGAACATTTTCTAAAGTCAGACCGACTTGTGTCAGACCAGTTAAGACAGCTCTTATAGGGAACCATTGATTTGTACACATTGTGTGACATGCGCTCCCAAAGTCAGAGCATATGTCTCACCAGTGTGAACCGGGCCTGATGGGAGTGGTTTCATAATTATCAATAAGCTGCTGCACCTGCAGGGCACTAATGAGGAAAGCTGCTGGGCCCAATCCCTTTCGACGTGACTTCCTATTGGAAGTGTCTCACCAAAAATGTAATTTTTGTTGCAGGGGATGCCTGAAATCTGACTTGTATCTTAGTGCAGACTTCTGGGAAAATTGGTGAGCCAATCACACAAACAGGAAATTATGTTTCTGGGGGGCGTTCTGTACACATTCTATGTACAGAACGCCTCCAGGTAGCAATATTGCATTTTCAGAAAATTACAGAGCTGCAGATTGAAAAGAAAGGTAACTTTTAATAAAATTCAATTACAATATGACTTGTATCGCAATTGTATACGCTATAATCTTTTTTCTTTATTTGCTATTTTTTCCACCACGAAAGTGGAGTTACCCTTTAAATTCCCCAGGGGACCCTGTGCACATAGCATATGTCTCTATTAAAATCAGTGCTGTGGTTTCTAAGTAGCACTGTCGGATAGCTAGGCTCTACCACTACCCTCCACTAACCAACAACAATAGACAAAGGAAATAGACTTCTCACTAACTGCACAGCGCATACAGAGGGGGCTATTTACTAAAGACAAATCCACTTTGCACTACAAGTGCACTGCAAGTGCACTTGGAAGTGCAGTCGCGTTGGTTCTGGGTGGAAGATCTGAAACGAGGGGAAGCTTTACTGATTTATCACCCAATCATGTACAAGCAAAAATGCTGTTTTTTATTTTCCTTGCATCCCCATCATATCTAAAGCGACTGCACTTCCAAGTGCACTTCCAAGTGCACTTGCAGTGCACTTGTAGCGCAGAGTTGATTTGCCTTTAGTAAATTACCCCCTGAGCCTGCAAAGCCTGCACACACAGCCTCCGCCTTGTCTGAACACTGCAGCCAGAACATTTGCAGCCCTCCTCTATTCCTTTTGTACAAATGAAAGGCTAATCTCACAATTTCCCACAGCCCCTCTCACCATTCTGCAGCCATGGCTCCTCTGCTACTGTTAAAAGACTGAGGCCGCAGTCTTCTGCAGCCACCAGCTAGTTCAGAGGTGAGCTCTCGACTTGTGTTGTGTGAATGACAAATGCTGAGAAGCAGCGCTGCCCATTCACAAAAACACAAGCCAACAACAGCACACTCCAGCATCTACTATATTTGTCTAAGATAGTCCAGTGCAGTTGCTGCCATTGTGTGCTGTTGTCAGCTTGTGTTTTTGGGAATGACCGATCTCCTCCCCAGGCCCTTCACACAACATAAGCTGCCATTTTCTACTGTAGCGATCTCCTCTGAACTAGTTGGTGGCTGTGTGAAACTGTGGGCTCAGTCTTTTAACAGTAGAAAAGGATACGTAGCTGCAGAATAGATGGCTGTGGGAGGGTGCGGATACAAACAAAGCTGGGGAGTCACAGGGATGGACGGTAAGGAGGGCTGCAGATTTGAGCAGCGGCCGTTTCTCCAGTGCTGCCTGTACCTTCTCCATAAGAACACACAAAATGTGGGTTTCTGCCTAGGGGAGAACTACAGTGAGCATGGACAGCAAAAAAACCAACACTTTATTATCAAACCACAGCACTGATTGTATCAGGGACAAGTGCACAGCATCCACTGGAGGGGTTTAAAAATACCTTCTAACTTCTGGTGAGAGTTTTTCTTTAAATAAGCACCTGAAGAAAAGACAGACTAATTGTCAAAGGGCCACACACCAGGGCTGCGGAGTATCACAATGTGCCCATATGGACATTCATAGAGGGGAAAACAGGAAACAATAAAAAGGACTAAGATCCATCTTATCATTCTTTCTCCCTCTTTCCTTTCCTCTTTTTTTACATAAAATGCAATATAACATGAAAATAATGTTATGGATGTTAATGTGACATTTCTGTTTTACAGAATCTACAGTCAACATATTGTTATAGTAATATAAATACCACCGAGACCAAAGTGACACCATCTTTCCTAAACTGCTGCTACTTTGAGACCCCTTTCACACTGAGGTGCTTTACAGGTGCTACAGCGCTAAAAATAGCGCCTGCATAGTGCCTGTAAAGAGCCGCTCCTGTCCCTCCAGTGTGAAAGCCCAAGTGCTTTCACATTGGAGCGATGCGCTTGTATCTTTGGAGCGGTGAAGGAGCGGTGTATTCACCGCTCCTGCCCATTGAAATCAATGGGGCAGCGCGGCTATACCGCCGGCATAGCGCTGCTGCAGCAACGCTTTTTTTTAACCCTTTCTCGGCCGCTAGCGGGGGGCAAAAGCTCCCCGCTAGCGGCCGAATAGCGCCGCAAAATTGACGCTAAAGCGCCGACGCACCCACCTCCCCAGTGTGAAAGGGACCTGAAGGAAAAGGGGATTTCTATAAAGAAAGAAAATTGCATTGCAGTGGCAAAGCTATTTTATGCTTTGGACTCGCCTTTCAAACATTCATTACTTATTGACAGCATATATTCATGTGAAAAGTCCACTGAGAGTATTTGTTATTCCAGAAATATGCAAGCAGGTATGACTGGTGTGTCATCTGTCTGGGAAGGACACAACAGGAAATATTGCAATATGCATTTTAACACAGTAGCAGTGGAAAGTCACTGTAAAGATACGCTTTACTTAAAGTGACTGTAAAGGTAAAATAAAAATAACAAACATATCATAGTGTGAAATGTACTAATGCACTGAAATGAATATTTAAATGTGATATAATAGAAAAAAAACGAAATAATTATGCTGCAACCATTCAAACAGTGTTCTGACACCATAAACGTGACTAAATACCTAACAATGGTGCGCTATAATTAACTTCCTAGTAAGTGCACAATTTTCAAAGTTAACAATATTCAACAATAAGTGATTCAATAATGCAAATAACTGGGATAAATATCCCAATACGAGTAGCCGTAAAGAAATGCAATAAAATAAAATAAAATAATAAAAAACCCGTGCTATCAATGTGTAGAATGTCTTCAAATCACTAATGGCGGGATCATATATGGGAGGAGCCAGTGGCGACAGTGCATGTTTAAAGTGTAAATCATTGCGCAATGAATGATATATCTCTCTTCTATCTCATGCCCACACTCATGCAATGGTGAAATTGAGAGGAACAGCAGGATTAATCAGCTGGACACTATTGCTGTTTTGAAAGCCTGAAAGGAGCAGCTTCATGCTGAATGTATCAGGGAACTTTCTTCTGCTGCTTTCCATGTGGTCTATTACACTCACCTTTTTATTTTGAATTTGAGCATACCTAGGATCTATGGCTAATGGTATATTTTAGGCTGACCTTGTGAATTTTCAGGAATTGATCCCACCATTAGTGATTTGAAGACATTCTACACATTGATAGCACGGATTTTTTATTTATTTATTTTTTTTATTTCATTTTATTGTATTTTTTCAAAATTGTGCACTTACTAGGAAGTTACCTATAGCGCACCATTGTTAGGTATTTAACAAACATATCATACTTACCTCCACTGTGCAGCTCGTTTTGCACAGAGTGGCCCCGATCCGCCTCTTCTGGGGTCCCCCCGGCGGCTCTCGCAGCTCCTCCCCACATCTGATAAGCGCCTCGGAGAAGCGCTTCCCCGAGGGGGTTGCCTTGCGGGCAGGCTCCTGAGTCCATCATTCGGCGTCCATATCGGCAGAATGCAGGACTCTGCCCCACCCCCCCAGGGCCCGCGTCATTGGATTTGATTGACAGCAGCAGAGGCCAATGGCTGCGCTGCTATCAATCTATCCAATCAAGAGCTGAGAACCCTGGGCAGAGAGACAGCGTGTCCCCGCCGGGTCGAGTTCGAGGGTTCAGGTAAGTAAAACGGGGGGACTGGGGGGCCGGCCACTGACACGTGTTTTTTCACCTTAATGCATAGGATGCATTAAGGTGAAAAAACACAAAGGTTTACAACACCTTTAAATGATTGGTATTGATTTGACAGTCAAAACATCTCTTCTCCCTTCCACTTACATACTATGATTACTACTAACAAGAGGAATCAGCACAAGGGACACATCTTACTGATTGTAGGTTATGTCCTTTGTGCTGATTTTTCTGTTTTTGAGTTTTGCCTACACTTGAGCTAGTACATACGGCTGACTTTCGGTCCGTGTGTACAGATCCTCCTCCGACAGAAGCCGAAAAATCCAGCAGTCGATCAGCATCTGATCAACGGTTGCAGTCAATGGCTGAGAGGTGTGTTTTGGCTGGGTGGCTGTCAGAACACAATAGCACAGCGGAGGATATCGATGTACTAACATCGCACAGTTAGTACAGCGACACTTCCTGTGTCTACCAGGCTTTAGTAATATAGAATAAATAATGTCTAGGAGCTACGGAAATTATTTATCAAATAATAACATAAGCAAATTGGGTCTTTCAACTGTTTTTGGTTTTGGCTGTACTTAGGCTTTAACCAGTTCCCGACCGGCTCATGTATATATACTGCGGTAGAATGGCACCACTGGGCGAAACCCCATACAGGTACACCTTCCCCATTAAGAGCCGCCAGAGGGCACGCGCCGGCCATATGCAATCGTGTGCACGAGAGCCAGCATGGGGATTTGTGTGTTTAAACACACAAATCCCTGTTCTGTCAGGGGAGAGGAGACATATTGTTTGTTCCTACTAAGTAGGAACAACGATATGTCTCCTCCCCAGTCAGTCCTTACCCCTTATACAGTTAGAACATATCTAGGGAACACACATTTACCCCTTGATCGCCCCCTAGTGTTAACCCCTTCCCTACCAGTGACATTTACACAGTAATCAGTGCATATTTATAGCACTGATTGCTGTATAAATGTCAATGGCCCCAAAAATGTGTCAAAAGTGTCTGATCTGTCTGTTGCAATGTCGCAGTACCGCTAAAAATCGCAGATCACCGCCATTACTAGTAAAAAAAAAATAATAATAAAAATGCCATAAATCTTTCCCATAGTTTGTAGATGCTATAACTTTTGTGCAAACCAATCAATATACACTTATTGTGATTTCTGTTACCAAAAATATGTAGAATAATATATATTAACCTAAACTGATGAAGAAATTTGTTTTTGTTTTTTAAATTTTGGGGTATTTATTATAGCAAAAAGTAAAAAATTGTGTTTTATTTTTCAAAGTTGACGTTCTTTTTTTGTTTATAGTGAAAAAAACAAAAACCGCAGAGGTGATCAAATACCACCAAAAGAGAGCTCTATTTGTGGGGAAAAAAGGATGCACATTTCGTTTGGGTAGAGCATTGCATGACCGCGCAATTGTCAGTTAAAGCGACACAGTGCCAAATTGTAAAAAGTGCTCTGGTCAGGAGGGGGGTAAAATCTTCCGGGGCTGAAGTGGTTAAAGTGGAGTTCCAGTCATTTGTTTATATTTAAAGTCAGCAGCTACAAAAAGTGTAACTGCTGACTTTTAATAAATAGCCTTTCACCTGTCCCACGGTCCAGCGGTGTACTCACCGCAGCATTCTCCCCATGTCCTCCCTCAATGGCGCTGGCATCTCTACTATGGGCCGGGTGCCCACTGCGCATGCGAGAGCGGTCTGTGACTGGCCCCGAAGTCTTCTAGGACCTGTCATATATCCCAACAGGAAGGAAGACCAGGTGAAAATGGAAGCCCTGTCAGTGGTGACAGTGCGCCGCTGGAGGACTTTGTTTTAAGGTAAGTTTCACATAATGTGCTAGTATGCAATGCACATTATAACATTGCCTTGCAGATGAAAAGTTTTTTTTAAAATGTTCCTGTTTACTACCGCTTCGCTTTAATAATATAGAATAAATAAATACAACACCTCCATCTACAGAATCCTATACTCACAGTTGATGCAGAGGAATATAAAGCATGGTCCAACTTGCTCCAGCGGGAGCAAAATAAATTCCCTCCCAATCGACAGAAGGCAATCAGACATTCCCTGATCAACAATCTCTGGTGTTATTACCTGTAAATGTTAAAATGCAGTTATATTTTGTTAATTTAGGAATGTACCCAGCTTTTTTTAAAAACAATCTACTGAAGCTGGCCAGAACATTTTTGAGGGAGTCTCTTCCACATTTTCACAGCTGTTACTGTGAAAAAGCCTTTCCTTATGTGTAGGTTATATCTCCAACTGCTTTATAATGAATAACTCTGCACCAAGTTCAATACTGTATATGACCCCACTTATATACAGTATTTATACATGGTGATCATATGGAAAAGAAGAAAGGTAACAGCGCTCTCTGCAGGGACAATTAAATCCATACACCAGGTCCACTCACAGGTGCCGAGGCTCGATGTGTGACAACACACTCCAATGCAACAGTAGTAAGGAGAGCCGGCAAAACTGTAATCCTTGAAGTGACGTTTATTGGTACATCAGAGTGACAATCCAAATTAACATATTTAATTGATACCACCAATTATTCCAGTGGTTAGTGACTACACCTGTTTTTAGCCAGCATGAGAAGAGGGAAGAAAGGCAATATAAAAAGTTATTTTGTTGAGCCAAAAAGTAGTGTGTAGAAAAAATGCTACATGGGATATTAAGACCTTATTACTCCAAGGGAGAAATGTATTCCTTAAAGGAAAGGAAAATGTTCAAAGTGTTCAAATAAAATACTATGTGGTAGCAACAAAATCTAAAGTCAAGATTAATGGCAGGATCAAAAGAAGGAAGAGAAAAAAAAGGGTGAAGAGGGGGGGATTCAATTTATGGCGGGATCAAAAAAGGATGCAATTTATGGCAGGATCAAAGAAGAGGGGGATTAGATTAATGGCAGGATCACAAAAAAGGGGATTGAATCTATGGCAGGATCAATAAAGATACAATGAATGAAGAAAGAGGGATGGAATTATGGCAGGATCAAAGAAGAAGGATGCAATTTATGGCAGGATCAAAAAAGAAGGGGATTACATTTATAGCAGAATCACAAAAAAGGGGGATGGAATGCCATAAATTGAATCCCCCCCTCTTACTGCTTTTTTTTTTCTCTCTTCCTTCTTTTGATCCTGCCATTAATCTTGACTTTAGATTTTGTTGCTACCACATAGTATTTTATTTAAACACTTTGAACATTTTCCTTTCCTTTAAGGAATACATTTCTCCCTTGGAGTAATAAGGTCTTAATATCCCATGTAGCATTTTTTCTACACACTACTTTTTGGCTCAACAAAATAACTTTTTATATTGCCTTTCTTCCCTCTCCCTCTTCTCATGCTGGCTAAAAACAGGTGTAGTCACTAACCACTTGAATAATTGGTGGTATCAATTAAATATGTTAATTTTCTGTGACACCAACCTGATAGGCCAATTTTGTAGAGATGGAGTTTGCATGTGTGTATGTGAGTATATATATATATTTTGCCATATCTGTTTTAAACTAGCTACGACTAAGGCTATTGACGAAACGCGTCAGCTTTATTGTTTTATTGATCAGATGTACCAATAAATGTCACTTCAAGGATTACAGTTTTGCCGGCTCTCCTTATTACTGTTACATGGTGATCATAACTCCTCTTAATTTCCTCTGGTCAAGAGAGAATAAATTCAGTTCCTCTAATCGTTCCTCATAGTTGAGCTCCTCAGTGCCTCTTATCAGTTTGATTGCCCTTCTCTGCATTTTCTCCAGTTCCCCGATATCCTTTTTTTGCACTGTTGCCCAAAACTGGACTGCATATTTCAGATGAGTTCTTACTAATGATTGGTACAGAGGAAAAATGTATAGCATTGCATTGCTGAAAATTACCCACCCCATGGGGGTTATTTACTAAAGGAAAATCCACTTTGCACTGCAAGTACACTTGGAAGTAAAGTCACTGTAGATCCGAGGGGGGCATGCAAGGAACATAAAAAACAGCATTTTAGCTTGCACATGATTGGATGATAAAATCAGCAGAGCTTCCCCTAATTTCAGATCTACCCCTTAGATTTACAGCAACTGCGCTTCCAAGTGCACTTGCAGTGAAAAGTGGATTTGCCTTTCGTAATAAAACCCCCCATGTGTCAGACGTTTATCTATAGCGGAAGGTTTGCAGGGTGAAACCAGAGAAATCCATGGAAGTTCCCTTTTCTGAAACAGTCTGGTCTCAGCAGACACTGACGGCATAATATTTTGTCTGATATGAGGTTCCATGCTTGAAGTTAGACTTCAATGACTTTACATTCTAGGCGTGCTTTTGTTTAGCCAAAGCTTCATGCACTTGAAAAATCAAAACACCCACACCGTGTTGTATTGTTGAGCTCACTCTCATTACATCATCTTTTCTCGGCCGTCACACGACATATTTACCTGTGTTACTCATCTCCCAAATACCTACATCTACAGCTCACAGCCTGACCTTCGTGTTGACATACAACTGCAGGGTAGTAACTCAGCCATACAAAGCAAATCTTACTTAGCAACATGTTATTATTAACTTGCCCAGTGCTTTGTTAGGTGATTTTTAATTTACAAAGAAATAATCACCCATTTATGGGTTATAAAGATCAGCTGAGGGCCAACCAACTTCTAATACGTCTAAAAGGTATTCTAATCATTATTAATTAAAGTAGAACTATAAGCATTTTTTTTTCATTTTGGATAGAGTAAAGGAGGATTATAACCCCTGTCAGTTTTTTTTTTTTTTTTTGCCATCTGCGTCCCATTGGGGCTATTTACTAAAACTGAAGAGTGCAAAATTCGGTGCAACGCTTCACAGAAACCAATAATCTTTCACGTTTTATTGAACAAGCTGAAGTTAGAAGCCGTATGTTTTACTTCCGGACCGCCCACCGTCGTTTTACGTCGGTACTTTGAAGGAGGATATCGTTGTTATGGCAGCAGCTAGCTGCCATTACCCCGGTATCATCGTCTTCAGTGGTCCGGTTTAAGATAGAAGTGGTCACTTTTATCGGTGGTGGGAGAGGGGCCCCTCTCCCGCGCGATCCGGTGCCCTCCGCCGCTTACCAGAGCCGTCGGCAGCGGCGGAGACAATCGCGTCTGTCCCCTGCCTGGGTATGAAGACGAGTGAGGGGAAGATGGCCCCCACCCGTCTCCATGACACTGCAGGGCGGAAGCGACGTCAAAACGTCACTTCCGCCCATAGCTCTTAAAGGACCATTTTTTTTAATTTTTTTTTTTAAATGACAATTTTTTATTTTTTTTTTAATTGCATTTTAATGTAAATATGAGATCTGAGGTCTTTTTGACCCCAGATATCATATTTAAGAGGTCCTGTCATGCTTTTTTCTATTACAAGGGATGTTTACATTCCTTGTAATAGGAATAAAAGTGACACTTTTTTTAAAAAAAAACAGTGTAAAAATGTAAAAAAAAAGGTAAAGTAAATAAGAAAAAAAAAATTTTTAAACGCCGAGCTTGCGAGCAGAAGCGAACGCATATGTGACTAGCGACCGCATATGAAAACGGTGTTCAAACCACCCATGTGAGGTATCGCTGCGATTGGTAGAGCGAGAGCAACAATTCTAGCCCTAGACCTCCTCTGTAACTCAAAACATGCAACCTATAGAATTTTTTAAACGTCGCCTATGGAGATTTTTAAGGGTAAAAGATTGGCGCCATTCCACGAGCGAGCGCAATTTTGAAACGTGACATGTTGGGTATCAATTTACTTGGCGTAACATTATCTTTCACAATATAAGAAAAAATTGGGCTAACTTTACTGTTGTCTTATTTTATTTTTTAAGTCAAAAAATTGTATTTTTTCAAAAAAAGTGCGCTTGCAAGACCGCTGCGCAAATACGATGTGACAGAAAGTATTGCAACGACTGCCATTTTATTCTCTAGGGTGTTAGAAAAAAACGGAAAATTCCTATCATAATACTTACCGTAATTTTCCTTTCCTGATGGACTCCATGGCAGCAACGTGTGGGTTAAGTCCCGCCTCTACTACCCTATAGGACACTACTCCCATAAATCTTTGCTCCCTGCCCCCGGCCGTGTTCGGTAACTAGCCTACTTCAGCCATTCGGGGGGGGGAACTCCTGCTGCCATGGAGTCCACCAGGAAAGGAAAATTACGGTAAGTATTATGATAGGAATTTTCCGTTTTCCTGACAGACTCCATGGCAGCAACGTGTGGGAAATAACTCGCCGTACACACCCGGGTGGGCTAAATGCTGAACAAAAGATTTATTTAACACTGTCGGCCGACAGCACTTTCAAACCAAAATTAACAGAAGATAAGGTTGCTGGTTCAACACAATAATGGGTCATGAAGGTATGAATCGAAGACCAAGAAGCCGCTCTGCAAATCACTTCAGGAGCAACATGACGTGAGGCCGCCCAGGACGTTGAAAGACTTCTCGTAGAGTGCGCTGTAACCGCCTCAGGAGGAGCCAAGCCTTTCTCTCTGTAAGCCCATTGGATGGCTTGAACCACCCAAGCCGCGATGGATCTGACAGAAGCCCTAGAGCCCCTGTTTTTCCCATGGAATAGAACAAAGAGAGATTCAGATTGACGAAAAGATGCCGTAACTTCCAGGTATTGTCTGAGAGTAGCTCCCACATCAAGAGGGTGTGGATCTGGACCTCCAGTAGAATTGAAGGTAGGGAGTGTGATATCCTGGTTCTCGTGAAAGACCGAGGTAACTTTGGGATTTGTCCCAAGCATTGGTATTAGGACCACTCTGTCCGGGAAAAAGGTGATGAACGGTTCCTTGGACCCCAGGGATTGAATTTCCGAGACCCTCTTCGCCGAAGTTATAGCTTTCAGGAATGAAGTCTTGAGGGTTAATTCTCTGACTGAGAGTGATTTATTAAGTTGTGCAAAGAAATCCAGAACTAACGGAAGATCCCATTTGGGGAATCTGGGTTTCCTCTGTGGCCTAAGCCTGACTGCTCCTTTAAAAAATTGCTGGACCAGAGGGTGCTGGGCCCATGCGACTCCGGAGAAGGCTGAGATTGCGGAAACCTGGACACGAAGAGAACTGACGGACAGTGAGATGTCCAGACCCGTCTGCAGAAAACTTAGAACGTCCTGAATCGCCAGGTTATCACAGGAGTTGGACCTGGAAGACATATGGCTGATAAATTTCGACCAAATCCTCTCATACACTCGGTTGGTACTATTCCTTCTCGAACTAAGGAGAGTGGGAATTACTTCATCCGGGCAGCCTAGCGCCTCCAACCTTCCCCTTTCAAAAGCCAAGCCCTTAGGCGCAGGTGATCCGGGCAAGGGTGTAGCCTCGATCCCTGAGACAGAAGGTCTGGTCTGGATGGAAGAGGGATCGGATCTCGGACACTGAGGAGTGTTAGGAGAGGAAACCAGGGCCTGTTGGGCCAGTAAGGAATTATCGCTAACACCTCTGCTGTTTCTGCTCTGAGCCTCTTCAGGAATTTGAGAATGATCGGAGTTGGCGGAAAGGCATAGGCTCTGTTGAACCACCATTTCTCCGTCAGGGCGTCCACCCCATACGCTTGAGGGTCCCTGTACCTCGAATAGTATCTTGCCATCTTTTTGTTGCAGGGGGAGGCGAACAGGTCGACTTCCGGAAAGAACCCCAACGATAGAATCCACTTGAAAACCTCTTCGTGGAGAGACCACTCGTTGTTGTCTAGGAGCCTCCGAGAAAGGAAGTCTGCCTGAACATTCTGAACCCCTGGCACATATGTCGCTGTCAGATCCTTCAGGTTTTTCTGGGCCCAGGACATAATTGGCTCTACCTCTTGCAGTAAGGAGAGACTTCGAGTCCCCCCTTGTCTTCTTATGTATGCCACTGCTGTGGTATTGTCCAATCTGAGTAGGACCGAGGAGCCTTGAATGAGATGCCGAAACGCCAGAAGTGCCTGGAAGGCTGCTCTCAGCTCCAGGATGTTTGACACTATCCTTCTGGAGGGGAATTCCCAAGTGCCCTGAGCTACTTCCGCCAGACAGTGGGCACCCCAGCCCCTGTTGCTGGCGTCCGTTGTTATAGTCACCCAAGAAATGGGAAGGATGGAATGGCAGTTGGAGAGGTTCTCCCGTTGGAGCCACCATAGGAGAGAGTTCCTCATGGATGCAGTAATCTGAATCAGCTGGGTCTTGTTGCCCTTCCACTGGTGAAGGAAGCCCTTCTGAAAAGGCCTCATTCTCCATTGGGCCCACCTCACCATTGGAATCGTCGCCACCATACTGCCAATGATTCTCAGGCATTGGAGAGCGTGAAGATGAGGAATAGAAAGAGCCGGGTGGATCCTGTCTCTGATTGTCGAGATCTTCTCTTCTGGTAACGAAATGGTGCCTCTGACCGTGTCGAAGAGGGCTCCTAAAAACACCAGAGACTGAGATGGGTCTAACTGACTCTTCTCCTGGTTCAGAATCCATCCGAATTCCTGTAGCGTGGAAATCACTTGCCCTCTGTGTGATATGAGTTGCACCCTGTCCTGTGCCAAAAGAAGCAGGTCGTCCAGGTAGTGATGTAGATGAATCCCCCTGGTTCTTAGGAGAGCTACTATTGCCAACAGCACCTTTGAGAAAACCCGAGGAGAAGTTGATAACCCGAAGGGAAGGCATGTAAATTGTAAGTGAAGCTTGCCCACGGAGAAGCGGAGAAACTGTTGAAAGTTTTCTGCGATGGGGACATGAAAATAGGCGTCCTTGAGGTCTATGGACACCATCCAGTCTCCTGGTTGAACCGACTGTTGAATTGTGGAGAGTGTTTCCATCTTGAACCTCTCCTTTTTGATGAAGCGATTTAGATGGGTTAGGTCTATGACCGGCCTCCAGGCCCCACTCTTCTTCTGAACCAGAAAGAGGGGAGAATACATTCCCATGCCTTGCTGGCTGACTGGGACCGGGTTGACAGCGCCTTGAGCCAACAAAGATTCTATATAGGCTAAAAGTATTGTCCTTTTTTCTTCTGATGCCGGAAGAGTAGTGGGTACCCACCTGAGTCTGGGAGGGTCGGTAAAGGTCCAGGCATGACCAGAGGAGACTGTCTTGATTGTCCAGAAGTCGTGAATCGAAGCCGCCCAGACATGCCGAAAGTGGAAAAGACGGGCCCCCACACGGTCTGTCTGAGCAGGCCCACTTTCAAAAAGATTTGGAAGGTTGCCTCTCCCCTTTCGACTCACTACCTGCAGCCTTCTTAAAGGACGATTGCCTTGATTTCCAGGATCTGGAGAATTCCCGGCCTGGCTTGTAAGTACGAGCCTCTCTGGATCGGTCTTGATATTGCCTCTTCGGGAAGGATCTTCTTTGGCCTTGCAGACGCCTATCCTGAGGTAGGAACCCCGACTTCCCGCCAGTAGCCCGTGTAATGGCCTCATCCAACTTGTTGCCAAAAAGAGAAGACCCCCCATAGGGAATTCGGCACCATACCTGTTTAGAGGCTGGGTCAGCCAGCCAGGGACGGAGCCAAAGAGCCCGCTTGGCGGTGACCGACGAGAGCATTACTCGGGCTGCCAGACGAATGATATCAATCGAGGCCTCACCGAGAAAGGCCGATGCTAGCCTCAATTCTTGAATAGGTGAGTTCTTCGCTGTGTCATCTGAAATATTCCTTAGCGTATCTTGAACACTATCCGTCCACACCTCCATAGCTTTGGACAGGGCTGCCAAGGCTAAGGCTGGTTTGCAAGCCATGCCTGCTGTAAGGTACACTCTCCTCAGATCAGCATCAATCCGTCTGTCCAGAACGTCTTTAAAGGACACTGTGTCCTCCAAGGGGAGTGTCACGTGTTTAACCAGCCTCATCACGGCTGCATCCACCAATGGAGCTGATTCCAAATGCTTCACTTCTTCCTCCCTAAAGGGATAAAGCTTTGAAACTTTAGTAAGCATGGAGTTTTTCTTCTCCACCTTGCTCCATTCATCTGTGATGATCTCGCCCAACTCAGAAAAGAATGGAAAGTTAACTCGCTCCTTCTTTAGCTGTTTAAAGAATTTTCTCTGTTTGGGAGGAACAGCCGTCGGATCCTCCCAATTTAAAGTTTCTCTAATAGCCTTGACCAAGGGAGGTAGCAGAGCGAAGTCAAAACCCACACAGGTATTATCTTCATCCGAGTCACTGTCAGAGTTGACAACTGAAGGGTGGCTAGGTACAGAGGACTCCCAGGTGTCCTGCAACTGAGTTTCCCTCACTGGGGAACATGGTGGCTCTGCCTGAGGGGTAACAGGCCGGACTGCCTTAATACCCTTAAGTGATTCCTTCACAACCCTCTCAACTAGGGCTTGAAGTTGTTGGTCCGAATCACCTCTTTCCTTGGAAGCTTTGGCGAAGCAGGGATCGCACAGCGATTTACCGACAGGTACTTGCGATCTGCATCCCCAGCAGACACTTGATGAGTGGCTGGAGTGAGCCACTGAGGAGTGCGAGCGCTCCTCACTACGGTGTCCTGATTTTGAGGAGGAGCCGTAATGCTTAGATTTGGAAGAGGATTGCCGGTGATGCGATTTTGACGAATCACTTCCTTTGTGCGAGCTGCGACGCTGTTCTGACCTGGAAGGGCTAAAGCAAAAGGCAGAGAACCACAGAAAAAAACAGAGCAGTTAGAAAGAACGATCACCTGCGGAAATACCCCCCCACCCGCCTAAAGGACCCTCGGCGATGGAACCTGCCCCTGTACCTTGTGAGAGGAGGCTGGCCAGAGGCAGGCGGTGGGGAACTCATGTCTTCGGAAATATCCATCTGACTGCAAAGTTAACGTAAAACAAACAAATTAACTTAGCCATGAGCCAGGGAGCGACAGCCCTCCTGTATGTAAAGCTACTTACCAGTAGCTGATTCACTGGAGCGTGGGGAAGACCCCAAAACAGCCTGCAGGCATTCCCAGGGTCTGCAGGCTATTTTCCCTGTTTAAATAGGGCGCCCCAGTGACGTCACCGCCCGTGACGAGCGAACGCCAGTGCGCATGCGCGATTAGCGGCGATTTGCCGCTATCGCGCATGCGCGAAAACCAAGCCTCGGTTTCGTGCCGTCCGCGCATGCGCAGTACGGCCGAACACAAAGTGAAAGTAAAAACGGCGGCTGGAACGCAGGAAGAACCAGCCGCCATGCCTGCAACCATATAACAGAAAAACGAAGGGGAAAGACACACAAGAGAGAGAAAACAACAAGGCATTCAAACAGAAACTGCTGCCATGATAGCAAGGAAACATCTCACCAATCCCGCCACGATCATCAGGGCCGAAGGTAAGCACCGGACTATCCAGGGGCAACAAGGGGTCACCTGCTAATAGCTGGCTATCCGACCCATGCGCGGCCTTGCCTGCCAGTGGCCAGGGAAACGGCTTCTTCCTGCGCCTCTTCCAACGCCCCACTCCATACCCTGCTAATAGCTAGGGCTTAGCGGAGTAATGCGACTATCCTGTTCCAAGTCGCAGCTCGGCCAACCTTGATCGTGGGGATAAATATCTTCAGGTAGGAAGACCAACACTAGGTCTTGCGAGGAGGACAAAAAAAGAACACGGCTGGGGGCAGGGAGCAAAGATTTATGGGAGTAGTGTCCTATAGGGTAGTAGAGGCGGGACTTAACCCACACGTTGCTGCCATGGAGTCTGTCAGGAAATAATGTATAATGTTTGGGGGTTCTAAGTAATTTTCTAGCAAAAAAAAAACTGTTGTTAAACAACAAATCTCAGAAAGAGGCTTGGTCCTTAAGTGGTTATCATGCACAGCTGCACCTGATTCTGAGAGCTCCAGTTTTAGTAAATCTACCCCATTGGAACAACTTTCCTTCACTTCTTGTCCCATAGCCACAGGATATGAGAAGAAATCCCTGAAAATTAAGGGTATGCCTTGGGGCCTCCCAGGTCACCAGAACGTGTGTCCCCATTGGAGGATTTTCCCTCTATTACTTTTCTGGGGGCAACCCAAAATTTGGGATTTTCCTTTACGTTCACGTTCAATGATAATAATAAACAGGAAAATAGAGAGGGTGAATCTCCCTAAAGAAGGCTGGGGTAGCAATAAGAACCTAATAGTTGTTCTAATCCCTCTCCACTCTATCCAAATCTGAAAAATACAAAGTTTTGCCTTTAGTTATACTTTCAGATAGAGGTTAATTTTCTGTCTCTATTTAAATTGTATGTATTGCCACAACTTTTTTGTTAGTTGTGAACATAGTGGGGAAAGATTAAACAAATATATTTTGATGTCTGTGTCCCATTGGGAGATTTATCTTAGCTTCCTGTTTTAGAGACACAACAGGCAATGAGAGGAAGCATCACTAAAATAAGGGGAATTCTCATCTTGATGACAGTGGTTACCAGGACAGAAAAGAGTATGAAGCTCGCAAGTGGGGACACAGACAGCAATGAAAAATGAGAGTTCATTCATTCCCTTCTCGATTCAAAACTGAAAACAAAATGATGACATTATATACATTTTACATCTCTCTTATATTAAAGAGTGATATAGATACATACATATATGCAATGATCTGAATACTGGGCTGGATCTCAGTTGCGTACTACTCTAGGCACTACACACAGATCAGGGCTGTGGGCCGTAGATACAATGTTATATCAATATACTTGTAAATTCTATAGATAAGTGAAATGTGATTTTGTCACTGATTCAAGGCCCATTCACACTTCTCCATTCCTTTGCAATTAATTAACATGCATTGAATTAAAGCGGAACTAAACTTAAGTGATTGTAAACAATCACCTTGTAAAACAACCCATTCAGTTTAACATAGAAATGGAAGGCAAACATTTTTTGTATAGATAAAAAAAACATTATAAATATCTTTTTTCCCTTTTTTTATAGTGATCACATTCCCTCTCTTTATTCCCTCTGTTCTCAGCTGCATAAGAGCTGGGGGAGGAGAAGCCAAAGCACACTGAGCTTGCCAGTGAATGGCTGTGCAGTGGGGTCGTGTCAGGACAAGTCTGATCATTGGAGGAGAGCAGACTGAGTTCCCAGCATAGATAGAGAACTGACCACGTATGTTCTCCTGCTTAGTGTGGTCAGTTTGTAATAGGAAAGCAGAGGGACTGGCAGGAACACCAGGGGTTTCACACAAAGCAAGCAATACAAAGAGAACAGGATACTTTCTCATACAAGCATATGGTACAGCAGGCACATATCAGGAATATGAAATGTTGGGGTAACAAACACTTTAAGTAATAAAAAACTGTGAGCAGACAGCTCATGATTGCAGAAGAGACATGCAATATCTCTTCTGCAATAACAGAAATGTACCTGCTTGCTCACAGTATTCTATTGAATGCACACTGTGCTGTGCATGAGCAGCTGTGCCAGAATGACTGACACCCAAGTGGCTGATATCATTCCACCAGTGGCCAATCAAGAGGCTGAAATCCTGGCGCCTGGAAGTAGCCGGGAAGAAGATACCAGCAGCTGGTGAGGGATAGAACTACCGTATCACCGGAAGGTAGAGGTATTTCTGAGAGTTTAGTTTTGCTTTAAAGTTAAAAAAATAATGCACATGATTTTGCGAGGAAAAAAAGCGTGTGTGTGTGTGTATATATATACACTACCGTTCAAAAGTTTGGGGTCACATTGAAATGTCCTTATTTTTGAAGGAAAAGCACTGTACTTTTAAATGAAGCTAACTTTAAACTAGTCCTAACTTTAAACAAATATACTCTATACATTGCTAATGTGGTAAATGACTATTCTAACTGCAAATGTCTAGTTTTTGGTGCAATATCTACATAGGTGTATAGAGGCCCATTTCCAGCAACTATCACTCCAGTGTTCTAATGGTACAATGTGTTTGCTCATTGGCTCAGAAGGCTAATTGATGATTAGCAAACCCTTGTGCAATCATGTTCACACATCTAAAAACAGTCTAGCTCCTTCCAGAAGCTACAAAACTGACCTTCCTGTGAGCAGATTGAGTTTCTGGAGCATCACATTTGTGGGGTCAATTAAACGCTCAAAATGGCCAGAAAAAGAGAACTTTCATCTGAAACTCGACAGTCTATTCTTGTTCTTAGAAATGAAGGCTATTCCATGCGAGAAATTGCAAAGAAATTGAAGATTTCCTACAACGGTGTGTACTACTCCCTTCAGAGGACAGCACAAACAGGCTCTAACCAGAGTAGAAAAAGAAGTGGGAGGCCGCGTTGCACAACTAAGCAAGAAGATAAGCACATTAGAGTCTCTAGTTTGAGAAACAGACGCCTCACAGGTCCCCAACTGGCATCTTCATTAAATAGTACCCGCAAAACACCAGTGTCAACATCTACAGTGAAGAGGCGGCTGCGGGATTTTGGGCTTCAGGGCAGAGTGGCAAAGAAAAAGCCATATCTGAGACTGGCCAATAAAAGAAAAAGATTAAGATGGGCAAAAGAACACAGACATTGGACAGAGGAAGACTGGAAAAAAGTGTTGTGGACGGATGAATCCAAGTTTGAGGTGTTTGGATCACAAAGAAGAACGTTTGTGAGACGCAGAACAAATGAAAAGATGCTGGAAGAATGCCTGACGCCATCTGTTAAGCATGGTGGAGGTAATGTGATGGTCTGGGGTTGCTTTGGTGCTGGTAAGGTGGGAGCTTTGTACAGGGTAAAAGCTAAGGAAGGCTATCACTCCATTTTGCAACGCCATGCCATACCCAGTGGACAGCGCTTGATTGGAGCCAATTTCATCCTACAACCGGACAATGACCCTAAACACACCTCCAAATTGTGCAAGAACTATTTACAGCAGAAGCAGGCAGCTGGTATTCTATCGGTAATGGAGTGGCCAGCACAGTCACCAGATCTGAACCCCATTGAGCTGTTGTGGGAGCAGCTTGACCGTATGGTACGCCAGAAGTGCCCATCCAACCATTCCAACTTGTGGGAGCTGCTTCTAGAAGCGTGGGGTGCAATTTCTCCAGCTTACCTCAATAAATTAACAGCTAGAATGCCAAAGGTGTGCAATGCTGTAATTGCTGCAAAAGGAGGATTCTTTGATGAAAGCAAAGTTTGATGTAAAAACAATGTTATTTCAAATACAAATCATTATTTCTAACCTTGTCAATGTCTTGACTCTATTTTCTATTCATTTCACAACGTATGGTGGTGAATAAGTGTGACTTTTCATGGAAAACACAAAATTGTTTGGGTGACCCCAAACTTTTGAACGGTAGTGTATATATATATATATATACATATATATATATATATATATATATATATATATATATATATATATATATATATATATATATATATTTATTTATTCTTACAGGAGCCTGCAAAGCATTGCACCCACGATCAGTGGATGCCAGGTGCAATGTCAGTCTCCTGCACAATCACCCTCCAGATCTCTGCCCATACCTTCACACAGGCTTTATCTGGAAGAAGAATTAATGGACTATGAGCATGTTGACCAGCACTATAAAGCCACGTACACACGATCGGATTTTCCGACGGGAATTGTGTGATGACAGGCTGTTGGCGGAAAATCCGACCGTTTGTATGCTCCATCGGACAATTGTTGTTGGATTTTCCGCGGACAAATGTTGCATGGCAGGCTTTAAAATTTTCAGCGGACAAATGTCTGTTGTCGGATTTTCCGAGCATGTGTACACAAGTCCGTCGGACAAAAGTCCAAAGTACAAACACGCATGCTCGGGAGCAAGGACGAGCTGGAAGCGGTCGGTCTTGTAAACTAGCGTTCATAATGGAGAATTAACATTTGTGACGTGGCAAATTATAAAATGTCAAAATGCAGCGCACATTCTCTTCTTCTTTAATGGGATAATAATGAAGCTGCTTTGCTGGTGATACTGATGGAGTTATGGCACACGTATTTTAAAAGGCTTTTATTTTCTAGTGATATCAAGAATAATATTATTATGCTTTTTTTTTGTTTTGGGCAAGTTTACCACAACACCATTATCCCGTAGTTTTTAAGATCAAAGATACAACGTGTCCCTTGTCAATTTTAAATTGTATTTTTTTAAATGTAACCGCCTACTCCCAAACTGTCATTTGTAAAACACACAGCCAAGTATTATTCTCTACAATTTTTTTATTGTGCATTTAAAAAGGAAAACAAATAAAATTAGACATGCTATCTCCCGATAGAACCTAACCAAAAAGTGCATTCTATGCATCCAAAAATATAGAAAATATACCAAATCAAATAATTATTCAACCAAAAAATAAAATAAAAGCCTCATGCATGTGTCCTGCTTCTTAATATAGGGGGTCACCAATGCCAAGAGTTAGTAAAAAGCAGAGGTCCATCTTCCGGAGATAATTCCGAAAATCATCTGGATTATTCTCCTGGAGCTCCATATAAGGCATATGACATAATTGGTCATGATTAATAAAGCAACCAATTTTTGTTCCGAGAAACCTCCTCCTCCTGTTCCTGGACTGGACTTGGGTCAAAGCAATAACTCCAACGCCAATAATAAATAACACGTTATCTCCTCCGATTCCGCAACATGTCTGGTTGAGGAACGGCCATTCAGAAATAAACTGAAAAGCGCAAAATGAAAAGCGCGAATCAACACTCACCAAACTTCTACTAACACGAAATTAGCGGAAGGAGCCCAAAGGGTGGTGCTAAAGAGCTGAAAAAACATTTAGTACGTCACTACGTTCGTGTTTGTTGGCCGACAATTCCTTGCTGTTTGTATGCAAGACAAAATCCAGGAACATGCCTTTGGACAAAAGTCAGAGGTTTTGTCTGCGGAAAATCCAATCATGTGTATGAGGATTTATTCTGTTGGCCACGGTGGCAGATGGGACATGGATGTGCAGTATATTTTTTTAGCAGCACACACCTCAATGCACAGTAGTGTATTACAGTGCACAGTAACGTATTACCATGCATTCTAGTGTGTAGCAAAGCATGTGCATCAGAGCTGAATTATCTTAGTGCGTTCTGGTGCCACAGCTCCAAAGTTCACGGGTTGCAATTCTTTTTTGGCTTTACAACTGTCCGACTGTTCCAAAACCAGCTTGCACTTCAGCAAAGCCAGAATGCCTGGTCTGCATACACGTTTCAGGACAGTGTCTCAGCAATAGGGAAGAGCTCTGGTTTTCAGATCCTAGTCCAAACCCACCTGAGCGCAACCCCCAGGAAGCTGTCACAGTACTGAGCCAATCTCAAGTGACCAAGGCATTCCCTGCCTGCAGCCACACGTATACATGCCCCTTGTATGCATGCAGCTGCATGGTGGGGAATACAATGGCCACAATGATTGGTCCAGTACCAGTGGCAGCTTCCCAGGGTGCTCCCTCGGGTAGGTTCGGACTAGGATTCAAACACATCTGAGCTCATCCCTACTCATAAAGTTTTGAAATCATTGGATTATTGTGACAGTCATTCCAGGGGAGCTAAACAATATAAATAAAAAACGTGGCTGTTAAAGTAAATAATACTTACCTAAATGACCCAATCCACTGCACCCAAGTCCTCATGTCACCCCCTTCCAAGCTTTGGGCCAGCTATATCTGCAGTACCAAGTGTCAGCTTCATATATTCCCCCACCCTGAGATGCATTAAATCTGGCTTAGAAGTGTATGACAATGAGACTTATGGCCAGTAGACCAGAACATCAGGACAATGCAGAAGAGCAGTATAGATCGTGTCCATGTATCTCATCTCATGTCCTTTCTTATGGTGGCAATAAAAAAAGGGATGCACGGTATCCTATATTTGTGATTTTTGACAGGTTTGGCTAACAACTGGTCTTGTTATGGTAGTGTATGGGATTATAGTGTACTACAGATAACCTAGTTACCGGTGGAAGAAACTTAAATGAATCAGACTGAAGAATTTCCATTGCTCTGTTAGGTATCAGTCTCAGATAGTGATCAGTCTTACCAATTGTCTCACTAATAGAAAGGGAAATTCATTCTGCTATAATTGGTAATTGGTTCCTTCCATAAGAGTGATTGGTTAAATGTTGACCTCTGCTCATCCAAACCAAATGAGTCCTTACTGCTACTGAATCACACATAAGGTTATTCAATAAGGAAGTGTAATGAGGAAGTGCAAAGTGCTGTAATCCTTAGAAGCCAATCAGAATGCATCTGTTTGGAATCTATGATTTACTCCTTATTGCAGTCCCTTTTGTACATCCTCATTACTGTTTCCATTGAATGTAAATGTGTTTTACATCAGTAGAGTTACAAATGAATGCAAGGGTCTGTGTATATCTACAGGGGTAAAAAACCATAGACGTAGCAAACTGTGTGATTGCTATCAGACCAGCATCCTGGGAGACTTTACAAAGATGAAAATAACTTGCTCAAGCTACAGGCATATTTTGGCAAGTATAATCATCCGAATGTACATTATGTAAATTTAAGGCACAACTATTAGATTGTTATGGAAGCATTCAACTAACAAAGTGTTTATCATAGTTTTGAAATCATAAAAATCTTGTTATGGAATTACCTTTTAAAAGGAGGGTTGGAAATTCAGGGAGATCAAAAAAGATTTCGCCATGAAGTGCAGTCATTTATTTGTTCTGTGTACAAATGATAGTTGTTCATCTTGGTTCCTCTTACAGAAAAAGAAATGTTTGGGTATAGAAATCTACAATGTTTTGTACTTCTGTAGTTGCTGCTCTGGTTCTTCTTTACAGAAGTGTCAGTTTTTCAGCACAAATTTAAGTGGAACTTAAGCACTCCTAAATTAACTCCCTCCGTCCCTCTTCCATGCCACCATTTTTAAAATAGAAAAAAGCACAAACGCATATGTGCTGCCAGTTTCTTTCAGGCAATTGGGAGCTGGCAGAGACCGGCAGCGCACATGCGCACATGCAGCAAATTCCCATGTTTGCACACAAATGTCACCATCTTCTGTGGGATGGGCAATGTATTGTGGCATTTGTGCAAATGCATTACGCAGAAATCTGTCATACGTGTGAACATGCTCCGAGAGAGAGAATGGATGAAATAATGAATTGTCATTTAGGTACGTTAAAGTGGTTGTAAACCCTCACATATACTCAGTGAAGTGACTCGCCTCAGATGATACACAGGGATGAAACAAATCCTCCTACATAGGTTTTACCTGTTCTCCTCTCTACACCCCTTCAAAAGGACAGATTGTGTTAAAAATATTTTTTAATCTGTCAGGAGCACAGAGGAGGGGGTGGAAAGATTATCAGTTACTGTCTGTGAGATCTGATTGGAGGAAGAAGAACTGTGTTCTGAATTGACAAGCTCTGTTCTGAGCCCCCCCGAACACAAGTTTATTTCATGTGTCGAGAAAACCTCTCAGAAGTGATTCATGCTGATAACAGAGGAAGGAAGCGCGAGAGAGAAATGATGTGTTTGGAAGTAAACACTACATATATACAGTGCCTTGAAAAAGTATTCATACCCCTTAAAAATCCACATTTTGTCATGTTACAAACAAAAATGTAAATGTATTTTATTGTGATTTTATGTGATAGACCAACACAAAGTGGCACATAATTGTGAAGTGGAAGGAAAATGATAAATGGTTTTCAATTTTTTTTTACAAATAAATATGTAAAAAGTGTGGTGTGCATTTTTATTTAGCCCCCTTTACTCTGATACCCCTAACTAAAACCTAGATTGTAAGCTCTAACAAGCAGGGCTCTCTGATTCCCCCCTGTATTGAATTGTATTTTAGTTGTACTGTCTGCCCTAATGTTGTAAAGCGCTGCGCAAACTGTCGGCGCTATATAAATCCTGTATAATAATAATAATAGTAGAACCAATTGCCTTTAGAAGTCACCTAATTAGTAAATAGAGTCCACCTGTGTGTAATTTAATCTCAGTATAAATACAGCTGTTCTGTGAAGCCCTCAGAGGTTTGTTAGAGAACCTTGGTGAACAAACAGCATCATGAAGGCCAAGGAACACACCAGACAGGTCAGGGAGAAAGTTGTGGAGACATTTAAAGCAGGGTTAGGTTATAAAAAAATATCCCCAAGCTTTGAAGATTTAACAGAGCACTGTTCAATTCATCTGAAAATGGAAAGAGTATGGCACACCTGTAAATCTACTAAGACATGGATGTCCACCTAAACTGACAGGTTGGGCAAGGAGAGCATTAACCAGGGAAACAGCCAAGAGGCCCATGGTAATTCTGGAGGAGCTGCAGAGATCCATAGCTCAGGTGGGAGAATCTGTCCACAGGACAACTATTAGTTGTGCCCGCCACAAATCTGACCTTTATGGAAAAGTGACAAGAAGAAAGCCATTGTTAAAAGAAAGCCATAAGAACTCCCGTTTGCAGTTTGCGAGAAGCCATGTGGGGGACACAGCAAACATGTGGAAGAAGGTGCTCTGGTCAGATGAGACCAAAATTGAACTTTTTGGCCTAAAAGCAAAATGCTATGTGTGACGAAAAACTAACACTGAACATCACCCTGAACACACCATCCCCACTGTGAAAAATGGTGATGGCAGCATCATGTTGTGATGCTTTTCTTCAGCAGGGACAGGGAAGCTTGTCAGAGTTGATGGGAAGATGGATGGAGCCAAATACAGGGCAATCTTAGAAAAAAAACTTGTTAGAGTCTGCAAAAGACTTGAGACTGGGGTGGAAGTTCACCTTCCAGCAGGACAACGACCCTAAACATACAGCCAGAGCTACAATGAAATGATTTAGACCAACTCCTATTCATGTGTTAGAATGGCCCAGTCAAAGTCCAGACCTAAATCCAATTAGGAATCTGTGGCAAGACCTAAAATTGCTGTTCACAGACACTCTCCATCCAATCTGACAGAGCTTGAATTATTTTGCAAAGAAGAATGGGCAAAATGTCACTCTCTAGATGTGTAAAGTTGGTAGAGACATCCCCAAAAAGACTTGCAGCTGTAATTGCAGCAAAAGGGGGTTCTACAAATTATTGGCTCAGGAGCGCTGATCTGTTTCCCCATGTTTTTGCATTGTGAATGATGGAATGAATACAGATGACAAAATGTGGACATTTCCTGTTCTCTCCACCAAATGTTTTCTGTAGTTTTTATAACATAGGTAGTTCTGTATAAACCTACATCCACTCTCCTCCATGTTTTTGCTTACTTTATGGGAACAAATCAAAATATTGAAAGGATTAATTGAATCTATATCACCATAAAAATATATAATGTAGTGAAAAACAAAACCGGGGGAAGTGTTCTAAAGAAAAATTCCACAGCTTTTCATTTCCACAACCATCACATCTTGCCTCTCCTATACATTCTACAGAAATCAGTATTTTAAACAATTCCCAAATTCAAAAGTCTTTTACATTGATATATAAATACTGCTTTACAATTATTATACTATATATTAAAGAAGAGTGATCTAAACCCAGAATTGTATTCAGTTTGCTAAAGCACTGTGCAGTATAAACAACTGCCATTTTTTTTTTCGCCATAAAATACTGTTTTTACCAGTTTTGCCCCAACTTCAGCATAGGGTTCACATCAAAACTATGGACCAGCTTCCTAAGTGATATTAAGTGATATTAGTGGGTCATTCCCGCACAGTGTTGCTAGTAGTCTCCACCAAGGGCATATGCAATAGGGTGACAACAGAAGGAGACAGTTATCACATTATAATAGAAAGTGGCTGAACATGGACCTTCACAGCAGGATCACCAAGGATTCTTTTAATAAAAGCTTTAATAAAAGCATATTTAAGAAGATTGACAACCTTTGGAATCACATTTTATCTTTACATGAGATTTTGGTGACTGGGTTTAGATCTTGTTTAAAGCACAATCCTGGGCATTAAAAAAAAAAAGAAAGAAATAGATGCCCAGGCAGGCTACAAAATAAAAGAAAAAGTTCAAACTGAAAAATTCACCTTCAATCCAAAGCAGTCTCCACAATACTTAAATGTCCTTAGTCTTTAGAGGGGCATACTATGAATGAATAGGTGTCCTGGCCCCACCCTGTAAGCGGATATCTCCATGGTGCCCTTTATTCATGGTGGACTGCAGAAGACAGCAGTGACCACATCAGCACTGCTCTCTGCATCAGCAGAGGACTGCTCATGGTCAGGGATGGGAAAAAGACCCAGTGCATCAGGTAACTGGCCCAAAGACATCTAAAAAGGTAAGTATAAAAAAACAAAAAAACATGTGGGGGCCCTCCAGGGACTGGGGGGGGGGGGGGGGGGAGAAGAAGTAAGCAAAATGAGCCTCACCATTTTTCTCTAGAAGTTAATTATTTGCAATGGAGAATGGCAAAGAAATGGTTGACTGGTAAAGGGGTCTTTTGAACAGCTTACTGATTCACCATGGCATTTAGCATGTGAAGTGTGCACCCCTCAATTGCAACAGTTATTTAACGGTCAAGTGTTTTCTTCTTTTTAGTTTTGGATAGAGAGGAGAAGACACCATTAGTGACATCATCCCTCACATCTTGTCCCTGTGTTGCCTGTACAAGAAACAACAATTGTGGTAGTCACTGGGATAGGAAGGTGTGGACAGCAATATAAAATAGTGTCATTAGTTCCATCCTTTCACCACTTTACTGAAAATGTGTTTTTCTCTGTCCTCATTGCAGAGATTTCCTCTCACTTTTTTCCCTGACAGCACCAAAGGGGAATTGTCTCCAACAGAGTCACAGGTGGCAATAAAAAGAAAGGCTGTAACCCTTCCCCATTCCATTCAAAAGATAAAAGGTTGTCAAGCTTTGAGTTTCAACCGTACACCCAGAGGATTAACCAGAAAAGGCAACTTGAAATCTATCTGCTTTTCTTTCCCTTTTTTATTTTTTTTTAACAAAACCCCTTTACCAGTTTACCTTCTTTTTGCATATCCTTTATTTGATCTTAACAGCTAAATACCACTGCGCTTTGCATTACAGACAAATCACTTTGAGTTCTATAAATACCTTGATAATTACAATACAAAGGGAAGAGCTAAATCTGCTAAGATAAGCAAACAGTAAGGAACATATTTTACCAGTTTTTTTAAATAGTCTCAATAGTGTGCCGAACTATATAGTATATTGTGGATAATAAAAAAAAAGCCCCAACCTGCAAAAAAAAAAAATGACACAATTAAAATTGATACTTTTATGGTGAACACAAATGATCGTATTTGTGGCCTTTTGCCTTTTCCAAACATTGCAACTTTCCACTTCCATTAGTAGACAGAATATGTTGCTGAATGTACTTTACTCATTCTTTTGCCCACATGCTGGTTCGAAGTCAACATATCTGCTCTGCTGTGCCTATGCCTATTCATTTTTATTTTTTTTGAAAGTCAGACTGGGAGGCTACCTTACATCGATTGGCCATTCCTGTTACATTTGATGTTACACTCCCATCCTTTTGGTTGCATGACAGCTGAGACATGCCCATCACCAAGAGTAGACCCTTGTTGGAACAGAATGTACACACCAGGCTTCTTAAAAAGAATGTTTACTAACTGAAGAACTAAGATGAGTATTTTCTGTCATACAGGGTAGCGGCAGCACAATGCTTAAGCAAGTTAATAACAGACCATAATGTTGCAGAAGAGAGACATCGAGAGGGGAATTACATCAGCCCTACCTCCCCAAATTGGAGAAATCCATGTGCTTCCCCCAAGTGAAGGAAACTGATGCTCAGATACTGCTGACTACATCCTGGCTCTGGGCATGTTCGTTACTGAGAATAGGGGGAAACACTTTCTACCCACAGCGGTGACTGAGGAGAGCCCCATTCTAATCCACCAACTCATTATATATCCTAGCCCTGCAGACATCTTAGTGACTGGCTAGGCACAGCTGTCAAGCAATTTATGATGAAACTTCCACTTAAAGGGCTTTACCAAAACTCCCTGCCCATGTGCAAACACTAGCCGTGGAAGCTAGAGAACTACAACCGGGGACTCTTCCTGTTCTCTCCTACAGCCCCTTTTTTGTATTTCCTGGAATTAAGCTTTTAGAGCCATTTCAATTAAAATATCCAGATAATGTAAAGTGTTACTAAACACACAACAGTAAAATCAGTCTGTATATGCAGTAAAGCATGCTTGTTATACTCACTGTGGAACCTAAGGGGTTAATCCTCTGCATTGTGTATAAAGGCTGTGTGATCCTGTATTTCTGATCCTCCTCTTCTTTAACTGACTCCAATCCATCTCCTGATAGAACACAGCATTAGGAGTCAGGCTGCACATGCTCAGTTTGGTGTGTATTGCTGGAGATTTTTTCTTTTTTCTTGGGAGAGTGCATGTGATCAGCACAGGGGCAATCAGCACTGTCCAGACAGAGGGTCTGGGGAGAATAAAAACTCCTCTTCCAATGTTTACTAGGAACTGATACAAGTCCCAAACTGATACAAGCTGTTATATATACTGCTGATAAGAAAAGGTATTTAGCAGTTTATACTTACTAAAATTATTGCATTTCCATGTTCTGTGTACTGTGGGAGACCAGATATAGTGAATGCAGGTTCTGGGTTTGGTAACACTTTAAAGGGTAATTTCATTTTTGTGGAGAAAAAAATAGCAAATAAAAAATAAAAATTAGTATAGCATATACAATTGCAACTTAAGTCATATTGTAATTGAATGTTATTAAAAATTACCTTTCCTTTTCAATTTGTAGCTCTGTAATTTTCTGTAAAATGCAATGCAATTTGGCTACCTGGAATGTGTACAGAATGCCCCCCAGAAACATAATTTCCTGCTTATGTGATTGACTTACCAATTTTTCCAGAAGTCTTCACTAAGAGCCCTTTCACACTGAGGCAGTTTTCAGGCGTTTTAGAGCTAGAAATAGCGCCTGAAAACTGCTTCCCATGCCGCCCGAATGTGAAAGCCTGCGTGCTTTCCCATTGGGGCGGTGCGCTTGCGGGACGTTAGAAAAAGTCCTGCAAGCAGCATCTTTGGGGCGGTTTGGGAGCAACGCCCCTGACAATTGCAATGAATGGTCAGCGCTTAAGAAGCGCCTGAAAAGCATTTTGGAAGCGCTGCAACACGGGCATTTTTAACCCTTTCTTCGGGCGGTCGTGGGGGGTTAAAAGCGCCCTGCAAGCGGCTGAAAAGTGCCACTTAAACAGCTAACGCACGGGCGGCCTCATTGTGAAAGGGATTTAAGATACAAGTCAGATGTCAGGCATCCCCTGAAATAAAAATGTAATTTTTGGTGAGGTACTGTCAATAGGAAATCACATCTAAAGGAATACAGACCCTGCAATTTTCCTCATTAGAGCCCTGCAGGTCCAGCAGCTGATTTATAATTACAAAACCACTACCATTATGCCGCGTACACATGGTCAGACTTTACAACGGGAAATGTTCAATGTGAGCTTGTTGTCGGAAAGTCCGACCGTGTGTATGCTCCATCGAACATTTGCTGTGAGCAGGTTCTCAAATTTTCTGCCAGCTTCACTTGTTGTCGGAAAGTCCGATCATGTGTACACAAGTCCGTTGCACAAAAGCTCACGCATGCTCGGATTTAAGCAGAAGGAACCGCACTGGCTCCTTTTTCTCGGCTTGTTGTACGTCACCGCGTTCTCACGTTCGGAATTTCCGACAACATTTGTGTAACCGTGTTTATGAAAGACAAGTTTGAGCCAACATCCTTCGGAAAAAAATCCATGTTTTTGTTGTCGGAAAATCCGATTGTGTGTATGCGGCATAAGACTCACATGGACACAAACACACAGATTTCTGCAGAATACCAAAAGGTAGGAATCTGCAACAAAGTTTGTTAAAATCCTTGTGATGTACATAGATCACCCAGAGAGGAATGTTTTTTTCTGAACAAAAGTGGAGTTACTTAAAAGGATAGTTCACCGTTATAAAAAATCTGCCTGTGCAGTTAAAGCGGTTGTATACCCGCTGAACGTTTTTTTTTTTTTTTTACCCCTGTAAAGCAAAAGGCATAATGAGCTAGTATGCACCGCATACTAGCTCATTATGAAATACTTACCTTAGAACAAGGCGTCGGTATCTTACCTGGTCCACGCCGAGGTAGCTGACACGTTGCCTCGGCGTGTCTTTCGGGTATCGCGGTTCCAGCGCTGTGAGTGGCTGGATGCGCGATGTCATCACTCCCGCGCATGTGCGCGGGAGATTTCTTTCCTGGCAAGGTCCGGCAGTTGCCGGGCCTTCAGCCGAGAATCTCCTGTGCGCATGCGCTGCTGCAGTCAGCGGCTCATAGCAAGGGGAATATCTCCTAAACCGTACAGGTTTACTAGATAATTTTTTTACCTACAGGCAAGCCTTATTATAGGCTTACCTGTAGGTAAAAGTTAAAAGAAAAGACTATGCAACCACTTTAAGGGATGTTTGTAGATTATAACAAACTGTGCAGCTCTGATTAAAGATAAATAATACCCTTGCTATAGGTGTAGGCCATTTACATACCTTATAAGGCAGGACTGGAATACTCCCAAGACATTGCTATGTACTACCTCGGACGTCGCTACGTGAGGCCTAGTCGTTACTCTTGACCTCCACCATCATAGGAGTGAGCTCTTTCTCTGATTTAAACCCCCTTACATGCTCTTTCTGTCCTCTGATGCAGTAGCTCTGAGTTCAGGGTTTGAGAGTTCACTCCTGTGATGGTGGAGATGAGCAGTGATGACTAGGCCTCACTTAGCAATGTCCTGGGAGTACTTTGCAAGGTCCTGGGAGTATTCCAGTCAGGCTTCATAAGGTATATAAATGGCCTACACCTATAGCAAGGATATTATTCAACTTTAGTCAGAGCTGCAGGGTTTGTTTTTATCTACAGATGCCCCTTGTCTGCATAGACAGTTTTGTGGTAAAGGTGAACTATGCCTTTAATGTATTACCCTTTCACCCACCAAGCAGCCACGATTTCATTGCACAAAAGCATTTAATATTATTGTTTTCCCACAGATTAACAAAAGGGAGGGTATGAAAAACTGGAAATTTGCAAATGAATGTCACTCTGTGAATGCAAATTGTGCTCTCATCCAAACTGCATTTAAGTGCACCTGCTTTGGCCATTTAAAGAAGCAAGAAATGTAAGAAATGTGGTATCAACAGAAGTCCATTAGTAGTGAAACTTGTAGTGAAACCTAGCCGTGCAGTTGTGGGAGAGATGTTTTCCTGTTCTCTCTGCACCAGAAGACAGGATATGGGCCTGCAAAAGAATGCACTGAGAGTTCTATTGTGTCCACTGATCATTTACTATATGAACAATTAGTTCCTTACATAGCTGTCAACACCACTGACATAGACACAGAAGAGCATTTGTGCTGGAATTTCTACCCTGAAAAGTGACTTGATGGTCAGGGCATAACCTGTCCATCTGTAATTGTCAATTACTTAACTCTTTTCCACATGGAAGCCAACACTCTTTAGCTGTTGTCCATTTCTTGCCTAAAAGTTCAGTTAAAACCAGGAATATTTTTCTTTCCCATTGCACTATTTGTAGAAATCCTACAAATTTATTTTGACATTTGTAGATGACTAACATCACAGAAAGAAACATAAACTAGTCTAATTTACAAAGACTGGAACACTATAGAACTTAGTGGATACATATTTCTTTTTTACAATCCTGGTTGGACAATGAAAGAGCTAAAAAAAAAAAAGTGGTTGCTATGGCAACAGCCCTATTTCACTTATGTTCCACTTCTCTGAAATCAGTGCCAGTGTACTAAATGTGGATCTGAAAGTGTATCTATGGTCAAAATGTAAAATCATATACAGTAAAACCTTGGTTTGAGAGTAACTTGGTTTGAGAGCGTTTTGCAAGACAAGCAAAATTTTTAAATACATTTTGACTTGATATACAAGTGATGTCTTGATATACAAGTAGCGTCATGTCACAACTGAGTATAAAACAAAACAGAGGCGCCTCTAAGTGTAGCAATATGGCTCCATTTAATGAAGGTACAACATTTAGCAAGTCACATGGTTGATGATTAAAAGAGGCACATCTAAGTATGCAGGCATCCGGGGTAAAACCGTCCAAATTGACCGTCCTCCACACCACCATCAACGTCATCCCTTCCATGCTGCGCTCCGTGAGCGCTTCAAGCCTTGCTTTCAAATCGCTCTACTGAAGGGTAGTCTTCCAGGTCATGATTGCAGACTGACAGCGGTAAGAGCCGGCAGTGTGGGGGGCAGTCTATGTGGACAGCTTTACCCCAGGTGCTTGCTTACTTAGATGTGCCTCTTTTAATCACCAACCATGTGAGTTGATAAATGTTGTACCTTCATTAAATGTAACCATATTGCTACACTTAGAGGCACCTCTCTTCTCTTTTATACTCTGTAGCTCCTGCTGGATTTTGCTTCTAATCCCCTTGTGGAGGCTTCCATTTGTGGATGGACATTTTATGGTTACACAACCTATCAAATTGCTATAATCTTTTTATATGGGCTATAAACTGAAGGAATTTTAAATAAATGGTTGTGGAACAAATCATCGGAGTTTCCATTATTTCTAATGGGGAAATTTGCTTTGATATACAAGTGCTTTGGGTTACCAGCATGTTTCCGGAAAGAATTATGCTCGCAATCCAAGGTTTTACTGTATTCATTTCTACATTGTATTTCAAATAATTCTAGCCTTCTCCAATTAATCTATACACTATAAACTTTCTCTGTGAAGGTCCCCACTCATTTACTTCCTTGAATTCTATGACACATACTTATTATGCCCTGTGGAGTAGCACTACTGTCACATTTCACAGAGTCTGCCTTCTAATGTACAGAGGTGCTGAGAAGAGGAGTTTCAGGAGGCCGAGTCAGTACAGGAATCTTTTAGATACAAGATACCATGGGATATGTAGTCCTTGGAAATTAGTAGTAAACAGCAGAGGAGAAGCTGCAAAGCATACAGGGAATCCAGGACGTTGTGGAAAGAGCCTGCCAGCAGAAAAGCAGCACTCACAACATAAAAGGACATTTTTCAAGTAAGTTAATATTGGATTGTGGCATGTTTATGGGTTGTTTGTACCCCAGCTCTTTTAAACATATATGCAGAACTGATTTTATTTTTTATTTCTTTATTTAGGACAGTAAACATAAACATATTTGTGTTTTTATTGCTCATCATGACAGTAAAGGTAACTCTAAGGAATAACATAATGCATAAAAGTATAATAATACCAAGGGATTTCTAGTACAATGGTGCACAGGGAAAACACCATGGGAAAGAGGGGAAAAAAGTTGGGAAAGGAAAAGTGGGAATAAGGAAGTTTGCAGTAGGGCAGAGTGGACCAAACACTGCTGGTTGTCCAAAAACAATTACAAATGGAGAGAAGATAAACCATTTACATATGGTCCAGAACATCCTGTTTATTGTACCTAGGAGGTAGCTTGACCTAGAGAAGTATGTGTAACCAAGAGAGGTCAGCATAGTCTGATAATACAAAGAGTATGATAAAGCAGCCCAAGGCTGCCTTGTATGCCTAAACGTCTCCTCCCAATGGTGTATGATGCTGTCAGATCTTCCATCTGTCTGATTTCATTGACTTTGGTGAACCAGAGGGTTGATGGTGGGGTTTCTGTTTTTTTCCACAAAGCCAATATAAAAGACTGCGCTGCATTGAGAAGATGGATCCTAAAAGGGAGGATTTTTCCGAGTTTGCAGAGCCAACTTATATGAAGTTGGGTGATGACAAAGGTCCACTGAATTAATTGAAATATTATCTGATGGACCATCACAGAAAAGGGAAGATTTGCCAAAAAATATAAATGAACAAACCCAGGTGGTTGCACAGCATCTCCAACATAACTTGGACATTTACACAAATAATGAACTGATGTTGGTATAACAGAAAATAATTCAGGCCTAACTCAAGCTTTGCCATCAGTTTAAAATGGTTGTAAAGGCTGAAGGTTTTTCTATGCATGAACGTAAAAATGTTCTCTGTCTGCTGCTTCCCCTACAGCTTCCCCCCCCCAATACTTATTTCGATTCAGCGATTAGCACGAGAGCCTCGGCTGTCCCGGGACTCCCTCTCTCCTTTGGCAGCTGAGACAGCAGCGGGAGCCATTGTGTCAGGGCACCATCCACAACAGAGGTGCTCGAAGACCTGGCATGCCTGCCAGTACCTTGCATGACCGCAAGCATACGCACTGGTGCATAACATATGCACAGAAGTGCGCACGGATGCACATGGCGTACGCATGCGCACTGGCAAACAAGTTTGTGCACGGAATGCGCACTGACGAACAAGTTCATGCACAGATGCGTGCCGGATCACATAGTTATGCACAGTTATGCACACCCCCAGCTTAGTTTGGCGGCAAACGGCCTTTATAAGGAAGCCAGTCGGTATCTGCAGTTTCTGGTTGATCTTCAGCTCCTCCAGTGCGTTGTTCCTGAGATTCCCTTGTTCCTGTGATTTCCTGTTACCGACTTGGCTTGTCCTGAACCTGTCTCTGTGCTACCAAAGACCTGCTACATCTCATGGGAGCCACCTGTCTGCAGACACCACTCCAGCACATAAGCTGTACTCTTGAGTTCCCCTGCAAGCATTCCAGCAGGTGACCTGTGCTACTTTGGGCTGACTCCTCCTGTGTCTGGAACTTAGCCACAAGGGAAGCCCTCTCTCCATTGGCCTCTAGCACCAGATACGTGATACATTGGCTCCCACTGCTGTCAATCACAGCCAGTGAGCCAATGAAGAGAGAGTGGGGGCGGGGCTGAGCCGTGACATTATGTGCCTTATGGCCGCATAGAGCAGGGCTCAGGAGAGAGCACACACCAGTGCCCCCATAGCATTTGGCATGGAGCCAGGAGCGCCAGTGGAGGACCGGAGTAGAGGTAGAGCCGGGACTGCTCTGTGCAAAACCGCTGCACAGAGCAGGTAAGTATAACATGTTTGTTGTTTGTTTTTTTGTTAAAGCTGAACCTTTAATACCACTTTAAATAGTATGTTTGAATCAAGCTGGAATTAGGCTTTAAACTGATTGTAAACGATCATCTTGTAAAACAATGCATTCTCTTTAACACAGAAATAAATGGCAAACCATTTCTGTATAGATATAAAAAAAAAACATTATAAATACCTTTACTTCCCTTATTTATTAAGTGATCACATTTCCTCTGTTCTCAGCTGCATAAGTGTTGGGAGAAGGAGAAACAGCAGGACACTGAACTTCCCAGTGAAATTCTATGCAGGGGTGGGGGTCAGGATAAGACTGATCATTGGAGGAGACAAGAGAGCAGGCTGAGTTCCCAGCATACCTAGAAAACTGACCATGGTGTGTTCTCCTGCTTAGTACGGTCAGTTTTTAGTCAAAGAGACTGGCAGGAACACCAGGGATTTCGCACATAGGAAGCAATACAAAGAGAACAGGAGACTTCTTCATACAAGTACATGGTACAGCAGGCACATATCAGGAATATGAAATGTTAAGTTTACACATTCTTTAAGGGATGGACCAGTACATTGACCAGTTGTAAAACTACAGTCAGCTGATACGGCCTCGTGTACACTGGTGATATATCTCACATAGCATACGGCACAATGTTTTCTTATGTGGAAATAGTAATTCAGGGCTCTCCTGGGCCTGGGGGGACAAAACAGATTAACCGTAATTTCATCACCAAACACATTAGGATGCTGCAGTTCATATTCCATGTAATGAGATGTAACACTTTTGCCATACCAAATGCTAGTTGTAGTGGAAAACACAATAGTGGATGCGTGCTTCTATATGGTTAATCTGTGCAAATCATAATTCAAACATTGTAGGGTCTGTTTATCAATGTTTCCAGCCAAAATTCACACAAGTTTCACCTAAGATTCACATTTTAAGTACATTCAATTTGAAATATGTGTGAGTTTTTAGTGAATCTTGGGTGACACCATTGATAACTTGACCCTTGAGTATCAGGAAGCAAATATAAGGAGACATGAAGTTCTTCCATAGGATTTCTGTATATGTTGTCTAAAATGTAATACATAATCCTGATGCTCACCATCACAGCCACAACCCATGACCACTGAAACTTTTAACAAGATCAGATTAAAGAGGAACGCCACCTGACCTATCAAAAAATACAATTTTAATCCATAGCCCTTGTCCCTGTATACAAAATAAAAAGAAATGACTTACTAGTCCATGCAGTCCACTGTTGTCTTGCTTGCAGCAAAGTTCTTCCTCTTCTCTTCCATTTTGAATTGAGAGCAGAAGCTCTCCCGAGTCTCTCCCTCCACATTGGCTGAGACACGGCAGTGGGGGCCATTGACTCCCACTGCTGTCAATCACAGCCAGTGAGGAGGGAGCGGGGGAGTGGCTGAGTCTATGAGACACACAGAGGTGGCTCGGGAGTGAGCATGCACAAGTGCCCCCAGAGCAAGCAGCTTGCTATGGGAGCGCTCAGCAAGGGGTAGGGAGCCAGGAGCACCAGCAGGGGACCCGAGAAAAGGAGGATCGGGGCTGCTCTGTGCAAAACCATTGCCCAGAGCAGGTATTTATGACATGTTTGTTTTCTTAAATCGGTTGTACACCCCGCTTGGTGATTGTTACCTACAGGTAAGCCTATAATAGGGCTTACCTGGAGGTAAAATGAATATCTGACGTCAGCGGCACATGTGCTCTGAAGGTCCGGCGGATCATGGCGGAACTTCAAAGCTCCTTGCTGCAACGGAGGACTCCCGCGCGCATGCATGGTAGTGGCGTCATCACAGCCACTCACAGCGCACCCTCAAGAAATGCAGAGGGAACATGTCAGCTGTCTCAGCGGTGACCGGGCGCACTGCAGGGGCTTCGTTCTAAGGTAAGTTTTTAATAATGTGCTAGTATGCAATGCATACTAGCACATTATGCTATTGTCTTGCAGGTTTTTTTCAGCGGTTTACTACCGCTTTAAGTGAACCTTTGCAAACACTTTAAAGTGGATGTAAACCCAATGTCATCCTTTCTAAACTACTGCCATAGGGGTTATCTATAAGGATATACACGCCTCCTGCATGTATCTTTACCTGTCAAATGTCTCCCCTCTGTCTGTTATTAGACCTGAAAAACTGCAGATTCTGTGGGTGGGTCTGTTGTCTGGAGCTCGGTGGGTGGAGTCGTGATGTCAGTAGACTCCCCGCCCACCTCTACACTCCCCTTGTCAATATGCATTTTCTCCTGTGTATTTCTTACACTGAACTTCTGCTATGATCTCTAACATCCAGTGAAAAGACAGGAAAGTAACCACATGACTTCAGCATGCCAAATCATGGTGAGGTGTGGAGCAGCCGATCCTTGCAGAGCTGCTGAAGAAAGGAGTGGGGGAGGGAATTAAAAAATAATGCATGTCTTAGGCTAGTGCACGAGATGTAAATTACCTGTCACTCACAGCAAGGGGGAGGATTTGACAAAGTTTTTCACAGTTTGTCAAGATTTTTCTCACTGAACAATAAAAGAGGATTGCTCAGAGATGGATTAACTCTGTGTGGCAAGACTGGGCTCAAATGATAGGAAATCTTATACTCTACAGCAGTGATATGCAATTAGCAGACCTCCAGATGTTGCAAAACTACAAGTCCCATCATGCCTTTGCCTCTGGATGACATGATTTTAGAGTCTTGCTATGCCTCATGGGACTTGTAGTTCTGCAACAGCTGGAGGTCCGCTAATTGCATATCCCTGCTCTACAGTATGATATAAAAAAATAAAAAATAAATAAAATTTTGGGTTTACATCCACTTTAAGGAAAGGGGTGAAGATACGCTTTAAAGTATAAAAAAAAAATAGTTTAATATTGTTTAGGCATGGTGAATATTGTTTCCATTTATTAACCCACTAGGAAGCAAAAGTAAAAACTGCTGAAAAAGGGTGAACTACGAGTTTGAAAGATTACATAGTTGTAGGAATACTTTCAAATGCCAAACTGGCTAAACAGGGCTGTAGATTTATTTAGAAACTAAACAGAAATGAAAAACAAGGAAATTGCAACAACGGTTCTTTTTTTTTCTAAAATGTAGGTAATGGGTCTTTGGCACGTAGTGTATTACAAGTCTTGGGTATCTTTATACCATCATATTTTCCTTATGTTAGGCTCTGTGATTATTAGTCTACAAAACTCAATTATTACATTTAAAGTGGTATTAAACCCAAAACCAAAAATGTATTATATTGCAGCTTAGCAATCATGAGATGTGGTGGCTTCATCAGTTTTCTTTTATTTGACTTTTGACCCTCTGTTTTCACCTGGTGATCTGGTCAGTAACACACCTCCTGTATTAGCTAGACACAACTCTGGACGAATAAGCACAGGAGGCACAGCAAACAGCAGCATTGTCAGTTTGGTATGGAGGGTTGTATCAAATGTATTAGCAGATTTATACACTGTATACCAGTAATGGTGGACCTTGGCACCCCAGATGTTTCGGAACTACATTTCCCATGATGCTCATGCACTCTGCAGTGTAGTTGAGCATCATGGGAAATGTAGTTCCAAAACATCTGGGTTGCCAAGGTTCGCCATCACTGCTGTATACTAACAGATTGAAGCCAAACTTCAGCTCACACTTTATAAGGAGTTACAGCAAACTGTGTTTTTCCTTTTGGGATAAAGGTTTTGCATGAATAGACAAAAGCTGATCATTTTAATCACCCCTGCCAGTGTTAAGTGGTTTGTCTCATCCATGTAAGCTGATACATTCTGCTGGAGAGCTTGCGCTTTTAAAAACAACAGACTAATGCCTGGTACACACACACCGAACCGGCCAATATTCATACTGTGTGTACCCAGCTTTACTGGCTGTATTACCAGATAAAATTAGCTGCATTATAATAAATGTTTGCTTTTGGGTTTAATACCGCTTTAATATTTCAGATTCTGCATTTCATGTTTTGCAGTAAATTAAAGGAAGGACCTGATTGGCTGTTATGCATAAACAGCCTGCTTTGTACTTTAAGCCAAGTATGGCTTTTTCAGTGGTCCACTCATAAATTCCATTACTGTTTGTTCACATTATGTCCATAGAGCTGTGTTGACCTGCATATATCAACGCAGACCTAAAGCTGAACTCAGGGTTAAGAAAATATTGTGTAAAGTCAGGAGTCATGTGTATTCTTCCTTGAATCTTAGTGTGCTTTGTGTATTTTCTTCCAGGTCTGTGCTGTAATCCAGTTTGAAACTTCCTGTAATAATGACCAGTCACTGCTGCTCCCTCTCCTTGTGCAGGGTGTCTGGTCTTGTCTCCGCCCCCTCCTGTAGTTCTCTGCAGGCAGCCTGTAGTGGGTGGGGTCTGCTGGGTCCCTCCCACCACTCTGCTCTCTGCACAGGTTTTGGACAGCACAGTTATTATATCACTTTCACAAAATGTTCCCTGAGTTTTTAAAGACAATTGGTGCACACAAAGTGGATTTATATCCTGCGTGGCTATTAAGGATTATGTTTGAATAAAAGTTTTTTTCCCTGGAGTTTAGCTTTAACTCAAGGGCAATCATTTTATATGATTCCTGTTCACACCATAACGTTGTGCTGAGATGGATGGCAGTGTGATGCACAAAGCAGACATGCTCCTTTTTTTGGAATGCACTGCACCTCCCTGCATAACACCGCATATCAGCATGATCATGATGTGCTGTGGTGCACAGTTAAATGAAGTGTCATTTTGTGACCCTTCAATAAAGGTAACAAAAGATGATGCAATAAATATACACTATACCATATATACATTATACATCAATACATAGGCACTTGGTTCCTCTGTGTTGATTTATGCCAGGCCTGATCAAGTCTTACAGATCTACTTTTAAAATATGCAAATCACATTGTTTGAGAAGGGAGACTATTAAAGCAGTAGTGCAGTCTAGAAAAAGAAAAAATAATCAGATCCCTGCAAGTTAAAGCGGTAGTAAACCACCATGCTTTTTTTTTTTTTTAATCTGCAAGATAAAGTTATAATGTGCTAGTCTGCATCCTATACTAGCACATTATGTGAAACTTACCTTAAAACAAAGCCCTCCAGCGGCACACTGTCCCTGCTAACAGGGCTTCCATCTTCACCCGGTCTTCCTTCCAGGTTGGCGTGCTGTGGCCGTCTAATTGGCCGCGCCACGACTACGTCACTCCCACGCATGCGTGTGGTACGGCACGGGCCCATTTACAAGTAAATATCTCCTAAACGGTGCACGTTTAGGAGATATTTACTGTACCTATTGGTAAGCCTTATTAAATAAAGTAAGCTAAGGGGAGGAAGGGATCCAATAGGAGACTTTCTATTTACTGGACATATGCTGTCTGGTATCACATCTTAAAAACTTGATACATACACAGAAAAACCTAATTTTAGAAAAAGAGGTCTTTTGAAGTACCACGTTTGTATAAAAGGTTAATATTTTATTCTACAAATGTTAAAAAACATATATGACATTTTTGAGGAAACCACAGTGTTTCATGTAAACATTACACATGCATAAAAAACTGAATATATCATCACTCATCATCCCCGTTGGGATGGACAATGACATGCTTGCTGTAACTTCAACGCGTTTCACAGGTTTATGCCTACTTCATCAGGAAGATATCAACAGTCAAGCCAGTGGCGGCCCGTGCATTGTGGGTGCACAGGCCCCCCCCCGACATCTCTGCCGCTCCCTACTTATTCATGTGTCCAGCCCCTTTCAGAATGCCGGACACATGAAATGCTATGGCAGGGATAGGCGGGGGTGTGTATTTTGAAGCACGTGATTAGAGCCAGAGGCTCTAATAGGCTTCAAAATAGGATGGGACGGGGCGCAGAGCACTGCGTCCCGATCCCACCCTGTTTTGTGACATAGCGAATGAATTTTTGCTATTTTCACATTAACATTCCTCCCTGCCAATTAGGAGGCAGGTCAGTGAGAGTGAGTGAGTGTCTCCCGATTGGCCAAAGCATTAGGCAATCCTATTGGATGCCTAACGCTTTGATGGAAGAGGAGACACGGCGGAGGAAGCCTGAGGACTGGAGACGAGCGGACACAGGAGTCACCGCTTCCTTCCACTATAGAAGAAGAGGAGGAGAGCCCTGTCACTCCAGGAGAGGAGCAGAGCCACATGAGCGGTAAGTGCCGCCGGACCAGCCGTGGGGGGGGGTTGGTTAAAGTGACAGCTTGGGGGACGTGCCTGGCTGCATATGATGGGCACAGTGGCTGTATTTGGTGGGCACAGTGGCTGCACATGATGGGCACAGTGGCTGTATTTGGTGGGCACAGTGGCTGCACATGATGGGCAGTGACTTTATTTGGTGGGGACAATGGCTGCATATGATGGGCACAGGGGCTGTATTTGATGGGCACAGTGGCTGTATATGATGGGCAGCCACTGAAGAAGAGGAGGAGAGCCCTGTCACTCCAGGAGAGGAGCAGAGCCACATGAGTGGTAAGTGCCGCCGGACCAGCCGTGGGGGGGGGGTTGGTTAAAGTGACAGCTTGGGGGACATGCCCGGCTGCATATGCTGGGCACAGTGGCTGTATTTGGTGGGCGCAGTGGCTGCAATTGATGGCACAGTGGCTGCAATTGATGGCACAATGGCTGCATTTAATAGGCACACTGGCAGCAATTGGTGGGTACAGTAGCTGCGTCTGATGGCACAGTGGCTGCATTTGTTGGGCACAGTGGCTGCATTTGATAGGCTCAGGGGCTGCAATTGATGGCACAGTGGCTGCATTTGATGGGCAAAGTGGCTGAATTTGATAGGCACAGTGAGGCTGCAATTGATGTTTTTTTTAAGTATTTTTCAGAATTTTTCAGTTTGTCTGCGCCCCCCCAAAAATTTTGTGCACCAGCCTCCACTGAGTCAAGTTCTATAATAATAAAGAATACAATTGTCAAGGCAACAGGGAAATAAAAAATATCCAATACAGGTTTGTCCTCCCTGCTGGGAAGAAAACAAAATATCGCATACCTGTATTTTACATATAAAACGATCATACATAAAGTGATACACACAGCCACCAATTGTAAACGTTCTGGAACGGATAGGTCAGCTCCAAGTCCACATACAAAAATAAGAGGGAACCCCTCAATAAGACTAATGTTGAGTCATATATAAAGACTTTGAAAGAACAGGGGAAAAAAAATTATATATATATATATATAATGGTGGTGGTGAGTAGGGGTGTGCCTACTCATTATCAGGCAATAATCTAGTATCTTCATGGTATTAAAGCAATGTGAACCATGATGCTCACAGATGGTGAAAATAATATCATGATTGGGGGCCCGCATTTTCCAAACTACACCCCTACTCCCAAAGGGGGCCGTTATTCATGGCACATGACTCTGAAGGTACGGCATGGGCCCATTCACAAGTAAATATCTTCTAAACGGTGCACATTTAGGAGATATTTACTGTACATATAGGTAAGCCTTAGTATAGGCTTACCTATAGGTAAATATCAACCATTGGAGTTTACTCCCACTTTAATATCATAGTTTGCTAGTATTCTTCACATAGTAGCACATTTTGAAATACTTACTATGAAATGAAGACCTCCAGCAGGGCGCTGTCATCGCTGACAGTGCTTCCATCTTCACTCGGTCTTCCTTCTAGGTTCGCAGAAATAGTAAATTACAGCGCACGTTTAGGGGATATTCATTGTACCTACGGGTAAACTTTATTATAAGCTTACCTGCAGGTACAAGTGTTTACTACTGCTTTAAGGCAACAATCAATCAATATTCATGTTCTCATATTCCCATATGAAGATTCCTTTAGCTAGCACTCTAAAGTTAAACTGAGCCTTTTCCCAGTTTGGTCAAAGACCCTTCCCCAGGTCATCCAATAGTTGTGACTTTATATACAGTATACCTTAAAGCAGTGCTGCTTGTTTAGTCTAGAGCAGGGGTCTCCAAACTTTCTAAACAAGGGGCCAGTTTATTGTCCTTCAGACTTAAGGGGGCCGGACCATGGCCATTGGGAGTAGAAAATGTCGAGGTATCCAGCGGGAGTAAACAATACCCTATCTTTGGTGTCAGTGGGAGGACTAATGCCCCAAAGTTGGTGTCAATGGAAAGAATTGTGCCCTTTTGATGGTGTCAGTTGGAGAAATAGTGTCCCATTGTTGGTGTCAGCAACAAGAATAAAGCCCCATTGTTGGCGTCAGTGGATGGAATAGTGCTCTAAGGGCCGGATGAAGGCAAGCAAAGGGCCGCATCTGGCCCCAGGGCCGCAGTTTGGAGACCCCTGGTCTAGAGGGAACCTAACAAAGAGTAATTAGTAAGTAATACCTTAAAGCAGCATTAAAACACAAATGTATTGTATTGCACCTTACCAAATCTTAGATGTAGTGACTTACTTCCATTAGCTTTAGGCTTTTTTTTACCTTTATTGTCATCTGTTGATCCGGCCAGTAAAGCTGGCCTTAGAGGGATCAAAATCCTACTGGTTCAGCAGGGACTGGCAGAATTTTGATCCATGTGTAGCCATTCTTGTTTGGCAGAAGTCCATTGTCAAATGGGAATGTTGGAAAACTTTTGTTGATCAGCAACTGCACCAAATGATTAGTGTATTCAGTGAAGAGTCCCACTGTCAGAATACAATATCCTGGCTGGGTGGATTTTACCATTCACCCTGCTTGGCCATCTAGTCCATCTAAATCTGCTAATGCTTCTACTGTAACACTCCCCTCCCCTCAGACTGACAATGCTGCTGTCCAGACCCCCCCAAGGCAGAAAATGTGTTACTGGCCAGATCACTGAGCAAAAATAATGCCGCGTACACACGGTCGTACTTTTCGTCTACAAAAGTCAGACAGCCTGTCCGACAGACTTCCGGCAGACTTTCGGTGGACTTGCGGCGGACTTGCGGCCTACTTTCTAACGAACGGACTTGCCTACACACGACCACACAAAAGTCGGTCGGATTCGTACGTGATGACGTACACCGGACTAAAATAAGGAAGTTCATAGCCAGTAGCCAATAGGTGCCCTAGCGTGGCTTTTTGTCCGTCGGACTAGCACACAGACGAGCGGATTTCGTGGTCCGTCGTAGTTACGAAGTAAAGTTTTAAAGCATGTTTCAAATCTAAAGTACGTCGGATTTGAGGCTAAAAAAGTACGTTGAAAGTCCGGAGAAGCCCACACACGATCGGATTACCAGCCAGCTTTAGTCCGTCAGCGTCCGTTGGACTTTTGTAGACGAAAAGTACGACCGTGTGTACGCGGCATAATGCCGCGTACACACGGTCGTACTTTTCGTCTACAAAAGTCAGACAGCCTGTCCGACAGACTTCCGGCAGACTTTCGGTGGACTTGCGGCGGACTTGCGGCCTACTTTCTAACGAACGGACTTGCCTACACACGACCACACAAAAGTCGGTCGGATTCGTACGTGATGACGTACACCGGACTAAAATAAGGAAGTTCATAGCCAGTAGCCAATAGGTGCCCTAGCGTGGCTTTTTGTCCGTCGGACTAGCACACAGACGAGCGGATTTCGGGGTCCGTCGTAGTTACGAAGTAAAGTTTTAAAGCATGTTTCAAATCTAAAGTACGTCGGATTTGAGGCTAAAAAAGTACGTTGAAAGTCCGGAGAAGCCCACACACGATCGGATTACCAGCCAGCTTTAGTCCGTCAGCGTCCGTTGGACTTTTGTAGACGAAAAGTACGACCGTGTGTACGCGGCATAAGGGGGAAAAAGCCTAAAAATAGAAAACGAATGCAGCCACTACTTTTAAGGATTGATAAACTGCAATATTGTATATTAAATTTTTCTGTGTTTATGTTTAATACCATGATCCCATGGCAGTCAGATCTCTGGTCTTCTTCTCTTTCACCCCAAAATGTGGGCAGGTACTTGATGTGATTGCGTACAATTTCGTGGTCCTGCATTGTATACGATAACATGAGGCGGCGTCACAACTGGTTGCCTCAACCACAACTGTTGGGGAGGAAGCCTGCGGGACCTTAGATTAAGGTAAATATTCCTCTTTATTAGATCCCCTAACCAAAACAAGCATTATATTGTACATATACTGGGAGGTGAAACACATTTTTGGTGTTGGGCTTTAAGAAACAGCCCTGTCTTTAAGCTGTCAATTGCCAGGATTGTGACCAGGATTTCCATTATGGTTCTAGTTAGCGTTGGGAGATGACGGGGGGGCAATATTTTTTGGTGGAAATGTTTATGTTATCACAAATTTTCAAACTGTTGGTCTGGCTTCAAAAGCGTCAGACGGAGTTTCTTTATTGGCATTAACCATTTTTCTTACATAAGAATGAAACTTAGAATTTTGTAACATCACCCTTAACTACTGTAAAACATTCTAGTGTGTTTGTGGCTAGCACAGGCACACGTTAACTTTAGACTCCATAAACACTATTCATTCTTCTGTGATTTACTCGTGACTGCAATGGTCTGCCTGTGGCTGGGCAGACCCAGCAAGAAGCAGCATGAACACATATAAGATGTAACTCCGAAATCAGATATATAGTGATTGTAAAAGCATTTTTGTTTTTAAATAACAAACATGTTATACTTCCCTGCTCTGTGCAGTGGTTTTGCTTAGCTGTCCTTAGTTTCTCCTATGAGAGCATGCTGGGGCATTATACTGCATTGGAGAGATGGTTAGGGGTGAAGAACCATTACTGGGGCATTTTTTAAGTAGAAGTCCACTCTAATGCCCCGTACACATGGTCGGACATTGATCGGAAATTCCGACAACAAAATCCATGGATTTTTTCCGACAGATGTTGGCTCAAACTTGTCTTGCATGCACACAAAGTTGTCGGAAAATCCGTTCTGAACGCGGTGACGTAAAACGCGTAAGTCGGGACTATAAATGGGGCAGTAGCCAATAGCTTTAGTTACTTAATTTATTCTGAGCATGCGTGGCACTTTGTGCGTCGGATTTGTGTACACACGATCAGAATTTCCGACAACGGATTTTGTTGTCGGAAAATTTTATAGCAAGCTCTTAAACTTTGTGTTCGAAAATTTCGATGGAAAATGTGTGATGGAGCCTACACACGGTCGGAATTTCCGACAACAAGGTCCTATCACACATTTTCCATGGGAAAATCCTATCGTGTATACAGGTCATAACACTAAAATCCCTGCATCTACAAGCATCCACAATCTAACACTAACATATCTAGCCCTGTAAAGAAGAAATCAGTATACATACCTTTTTTGAAGCCGATCCGACCTGATCCCACACTGAGTTGTCAGCTGCAGCTTCGCTGTGGAGGCGGGTGTAGAGGAGGCAGCCGACAACAGAAACCCCATAGTAACTCTATGGGTGACGTCACTTCCCATTCATTTAACAGCCATTGTCGGCTGTGTCCTCTGCAGAGCTTCCGGCGCTGGAGACTGGATTAAATCAGTTTCAAAAAAGGTATGTATACTGACTTAATCTTTACAGGGCTAGACTGGTTAGTGTATTGCCGCGTACACACGATTGGACTTTCCTCCTACAAAATCGTGGATTTTTGTTCGAAGGTTGTTGGCTCAAACTTGTCTTGCATACACGTGGTCACACAAATGTTGGCCAACAATTACGAATGTGGGAACGCGGTGACGTACAAGACGTACGACGAACCGAGAAAAAGGAAGTTCAATAGCCAGTGCGGCTCCATCTGCTTGATTCCAAGCATGCGTGAACTTTTGTGCGACAAACTTGTGTACACACGATTGGACTTTCCGACAACAAAGTTTTGTTGGCGGAAAATTTGAGAACCTGCTATCAAACATTTGTTGGCGGAAAGTTCGACAGCAATTATCTGATGGAGCATACAAACGGTCGGATTTACCGCCAACAGCCTGTCATGACACATTTCCCATCGGAAAGTCCGATCGCGTGTACGAGGCTATAGGCTCAAAGCACTCCAGGACAACTGATGGATTGGGTCTTTGTGCCACCTAGGTTCTGGCCACTGCTTTGGGTTTAAGCTACTGTCTGGAAGGCCACAGATGCCTATTTTAAGGGGGCGTCTTCTAGGATGGATTCACACTTTTGCTTTTTTTGACTGAGGGTTTTTTCATTGAAATCAATGGACATGCATATTAAACCTGCATTTTCACTCTTATTCAGTGCAGTGCAGTGCATTGCAGCATTAAACCAAATGCACATACATTTTGATGTGTTTGCACTGATGTCAATAGAAAGGCCATCAGGCAAAAAAAATCTCACCAAAACACAAAGTTGTGAAAGGGCTCCTTGTGTATAAGAGCCAGATTAGAGAGAGGCTGGAGCTGTGAAAGATTGAAACTATGTGTGGCATGGTCCTCTACTACACAAATACTGAAAATGTTCAGTTGGCCGGATTAACGTTATTCAATTATTATTGTTATACAAGATTTATATAGCGTCAACCGTTTGTGCAGCGCTTTACAACATAAGAGCAGACAGTACAGTTAAAATTTCATATGGGATGAGCCTCATACACACGATCGGATTTTACGATGGGAAATGTGTGATGACAGGCTGTTGGCGGTAAATCCAACCGTTTGTACGCTCCATCAGATAATTGTTGTCGGATTTTCCACGGACAAATTTTGGATAGCAGGTTTTAAAATTTTACGCAAACAAATGTCTGTTGTTGGATTTTCCGAGCGTGTGTACACAAGTCCGTCGGGCAAAAGTCCAAAGTACAAACACGCATGCTCGGAAGCAAGGACGAGCTGGAGGCCGTCGGTCTTGTAAGCTAGCGTTCGTAATGCAGAATTAACATTCGTGACGTGGCAAATTATGAAATCTCGAAATGCAGCGCACAATTCTCTTCTTCTTTAATGGGATAATAATGAAGCTGCTTTGCTGGTGATACTGGTGGAGTTATTGCAAACAAATTTTCAAAGGCTTTTTTTTTCTAGTGATATCACCGTTATCCCGTCGTTTTTAAGATCAAAGATACAACTATGTTGGTGTCCCTTGTCAATATTAAATTGTATTTTTTTTAAATGTAACTGCCTACTCCCAAACTGTCATTTGAAGTAAAACACATAGCCAAGTATTATTCTACACAATTTTTTTATTGTGCATTAAAAAAAGAAAACAAATAAAATTAGACATGCTATCTGCCAATAGAACTTAACTAAAAAGTGCATTCCATGCATCCAAAAATATAGAAAAAATACCAAATCAAATCATTATTCAACCAAAAAAAATAATGTCAAAGCAATAACTCCAAGGCCAATAATAAATAACACGTTATCTCCTCCGATTCCGCAACATGTCTGGTTCAGAAACGAACTGAAAAGCATGAAATGAAAAGCGCGAACTGAAAAGCACGAAATGAAAAGCGTGAACTGAAAGTTGCAAAATGAAAAGCATGAATCAACACTCACCAAACTTCTACTAACACGAAATTACCAGAAGAAGCCCAAAGGGTGACGCTAAAGAGCTGCAAAAACACGTAGTACATCACTACGTTTGTGTTTGTTGGCCAACAATTCCTTGCCGTTTGTATGCAAGACAAGTTTGGGTCAACGCCCTTCGGACAAAAGTCCACGCTTTTGTTGGCCAACAATCCGATCGTGTGTATGAGGCTTAAGAGGGAGTGTCAAGTGATACAAAAGGTAATAACTGTGGGGGATGAGCTGATGGAGAAAATAAAAGTACAGTTGTTAGATGTAGGCAGAACAGGCTTCTCTGAACAGAAGGGTTTTCAAGGATCGTCTAAAAGCAAACAGAGTAGGAGATAGTCAGACAGATTGGGGTAGGGAGCTCTATAGGATGGGAGAGGCAAGCATGAGAGGAGCTAGAGAGCAGGAGGCCTTGGGCGTAATGAAGAGAATGATAAGGTTGGTATTTTGAGACTAGGTTAGTGATTTGGCTGGGGGAATAGTTGTAGATGGCTTTGTAAGTTTTTGTTAGTATTTTGAATTTAATTTGTTGGGTGAGCAGAAGCCAATGGAGGGATTGGCAGAGAGGGGTAGCAGACACTGAACAGTGGGTAAGGTGGATAAGTCTGGCAGCAGCATTCATGATGGACTGAGGGGGGTTGACCTATGTAAAGGAAAAATTTTTTTCCCCAAAAGGTTCTCCTTTTTTTACTGGCAGCTCGCACATACATTTCGTTGTACTTATATCCATATTTTTACAACTAAAACTAGCTGCTTAATACGAATGATTAAACATATATTTTTAATGTTTTTGGAGAGCGTTTCAATATAGTTCCGCTAAAGGGTGCCTGGATTGGTGTTTTTGCTTTATACGCCATTCCAGTACCCTAATTTCATCTAGGTTTTGAACCAATACATACACATGGATATATATATCTTTGTTTAATTACACATCCGCATGGAGGAGTCCAAGTTTGTGGTTCATCACCATTCTAGAAACATAATATTAATCTTGTATATGATGTTTTTATATGGTTACAGGTACGTCTTTACCACATAACCAAAAAATATTTTCTTTATATATTCTAAATATATTTTTTGTACTTGTTTCTGAATATTTGTCTGTGACATATTTGTTTTTCTTTCAGATCATGGACTGATTATGGACTATGTAGATCTAACAATCATGCTGTCTTGAGATCACGGCACCTGTTGTTGATTTCTTGTACATTCATTTTGCGTGCATGTCTTGCACCTATTCACTCACATGCATTTACCCTTAGTCCTTACCCTCTTAAACATATATATTTTTAGAACTGATTGCCCTGTGTCTACACATCTTTTTCATACATGATCAGTCTTTATTTAGACAATATATATTTCACTGCCTATTTGTCACTACACACATTCACATTTTGAAAATATTTTTTTGACCCTGGACAACCGGGTTATAAATTGTTTTATTTGTTCATATTGTAACACATATCACCACACACACATTTCTTCACATGTGCTTATTCATTATACCGTATATACTCGAGTATAAGTCGTTCCGAGTATAAGTCGAGGCCCTAATTTACCACAAAAAAAATGGGAAAAACTTATTGACCCAAGTATAAGACGAGGGTGAGAAATGCACAGCTACTGTAAGTGGAAAAGAGGGTCAACAATGCCCATTTGCAGCATCACTGTGCCCATTTGCATGCCTCACTGTGCCCATTTGCAGCCATAGGTCCCCTGAACTTCAAACTCGGTAGCTAAGGGTTCCTAGATGCCCCCTAGATGCAGCCAAAATTTGGGGTCTCTGAACCCAAAGGGTCCTGAAATGACATTGCTGCAGATGGACACAGTTGACCGAATTTGGGGCCCTGTATCTTGGGGCCACATAGTGCTAAAAACCCCAAATTTGGTGTGCAAACCCAGTGGAACTAGCACCATAAAATATCCAAAGCTGGGGTTACTAGCACCAAGTGGCCTTGAGATACAGGGCCCCAAATATCAGTTCAGAAAATGTCAAGCACTTTTCTGCAGCAGAAAATGACATTTTCTGAACCGGTTTTGGGGCCCCGTATCTCAGGGCCACTTGGTGCTAGGAACCCCAGCTTTGGATATGTTATGGTACCAGTTCCACTGGGTTTGCACACCAAATTTGGGGTTGCTAGCACCAAGTGGCCCTGAGATATGGGGCCCCAAAGTCGGTTCAGAAAATGTCAAGCACTTTTCTGCAGCAGAGAATGACATTTTCCGAACCGATTTTGGGGCCCCGTATCTCGGGGCCACTTAGTGATAGGAACTTCAGCTTTGGATATGTTATGGTACCAGTTCTACTGGGTTAGCACACCAAATTTGGGGTTCCTAACACCAAGTGGTCCTGAGATACGGGGCCCCAAAGTCGGTTCGGAAAATGAAATTTTTTGCTGCAGAAAAGTGCTTGACTCGAGTATAAGTCGAGGGGGGCACTTTCAGCACAAAAAAATGTGCTGAAAAATTCGACTTATACTCGAGTATATACGGTATGTATATTCTATACATTTATGGATATCACATTATTTTAACACTTATTTCTATTTTTATCTTATTCATTTTTTCACTTTATTTTATTACATTTCCAAATTGTTGTTTCTATATCTACTTGCTATGGGGATTTCCATCTTAGATTTACTAACCAGCAGCAGGTGCAGAGATCTCATACGGCTGCTTCTCAGCTGTTTTGTATTTTCTCACCATTGCATGGTCACATGTTCTAATATTTTTAGTATATATATATATATATGGCTTTTCATTCCCATTTTAGCTAGCTATGAGTAAGCACTTGGTGTAAGTGCGAAACGCGGCAGATATTCTTGTACCACCCCACAGTCGTGTTTTGTGTACCCCATGATCCTGTTTTTTGAATAAAAGATGGATTTATCCATTCCGGTGTGCGGCTGTCCAGGTCTTCTTGTTCTCTTCTACTTGAACAGTGGGTAAGGTGGATGAGTCTGGCAGCAGCATTCATGATGGACTGAGGGGGGTTGACCTATGTAAAGGTAATCCAATAAGGAGGGAGTTGCAGTAGTCGAGGTGAGAGATGACCAGGGAGTGGATTAAAAGGTTTGTGGTATCACTGATTAGGAAAGGGCATATTTTGGAGATGTTATGTAGGTTGAAGCAGCAAGCTTTGGACAGTGATTGGATGTGGATCAAAAGGAGAGTTCAGAGTCTAGGATTACACCTAGAACCTAGGCATGCGGGGAGGGGTTGCTAGTTGAGTGCCATCGATCTTGACAGAGAAGTCAGGGGAAGAGACACATGGGGAGGAAATATAATGAGCTCAGTTTCGGATAGACTGAATTTGAGGAAGTGTTGTGACACATCAGAGGAAGGTAGGAATCTATGGGGGCTCCTCATTTCTGAAGAAGTCCTTTGAATACATTGTGAATTGCCTTCAGCATTATGGGACAAGTCCAGATGAATGTAAGTAATTACTACAAGCTGTCCAATACAGGTAAGGTGGATGACCAGAGAAGGAAAGGACAGACTAGGGTAGTCACCTTTTGGTCCATGGAGATGCAAACATGAGCATTGGGGCTGCCAGAGGACATCCTGATCCTGGTAATTTAAACAGAAGTGGGGGTAGAATCAGGGGGAGGTCCAGTCAATGTAGAATGCCTAGAATGGAAGCTGTACATAGCACTTATAAACACCGGACAATGGGAATAAAAAACTGGTCTGTCCGGTCCATATCTGGATGGATAACAACCTTAGCAGAGACACTCCTAGAGACAGCTTATCTTCTGGTAGTTAGACAGTAAATATGTCTACTGTATAGAAGGTTATGTATCAGACCACAATAAGGACAACTGAGAAAGGGAAATTTGATTCCAAATGAGGCTACATTCACACTTGAGTGTCGGCATCTTTGGCCTCTTTTTTTTTGGGAGGGGGGGGGGGGAGGCATTTATACACATTTTCAGGTATAAGTATTTTGGTTTTAATCAATGGAATACTAGTTGGAAGAGACAATTGTTAGTCATGAAATTTCTCCATTTTCAGGCACTCCCAAGAAGGTTTATTGGGGCCAAGGAAGCTAGTACATTTTCTGAGCATCAGCACATTTCTCCGATGTGAATGGGCACAATGGAATTACATGGAAATCTGAGTGTTGGGTGTTTAAAGCCGAACTAAACTGCATCTGAGCACCACAAACTGAAATCACTATTTAATTCGTTTGTAACCACTTCATTACCAGACACTTTTACCCCCTTCCTGCCCAGGCAAATGTTTAGCTTTCAGTGCTGTCCCACTTTGAATGACAATTGCGGGGTCATGCAACACTGATATGAAATTAATTTTTTACACACAAATAGAGCGTTCTTTTTGTGGTATTTAATCACTACTGGGTTTATTATTTTTTTGCTAAATAAAATAAAAATAAAAAACCCATGTTTTTTTCATTTCAAATTTTGCAAGTAATAATCTTTCTTCATAAATTTAGGCCATAATGTATTCTGCTAAAATCCTTTGGTGAATTTTTGATTTAAAAAAAAATCCTTTGGTGAAAATAACTCAAATCAGTGTATACTATTTAGTCTGCACCATGAACTATGGTATATATCAGAAAATTGATCAATCCTGATGTACTGACAGCCTATCTCATTTCTTGGGGCCCAAAAATGCCAGGACAGTACAAATAATCCTGAAATTACCCCTTTTTGGAAAGTAGACAGTCCAAGGTATTTAGTATGGAGCATCGCAAGTTTTTTGAAGTTGTAATCTTTTGTCACAATTTTTTAGAAAATTAAAAAATGTATTTTTTCTTTTTTTTCACTATTCTTTCTTTTTTTTATATACTGTCACCAGTGCAGTAAAGCGTTATCACATAACATGTGTGGCGGTGATCAGGGACACTGATTGGTATGTAAAAACTAAAAATAATAATAACATTTTTTTTTATTATTACAATTTTTTTCATGTTTTTTTTTTTTTAACGCACTGTGATCAAAGCAATACAGTGTTAATACATAGTAACACTGTACTACTCTGGGGAACTGATCAAGATTTTTCTTACACATTATGATTGTTTATACCAGTGAATTTCATTTTTACTGAATGAAACTGATTCATTCAGTGTGTTTTGTTGTGATTAGCTGTGATTAGCCACAACTAATCACATGGTACAGATGGGCTGTAATTGCCCTATCTGTACTATGTGATCACTGTGACCAATCACAGCTAGCAACACAATTGTACACAATAGATGGCATAAAAGGAAGAAATCCATTGTTTACAATTGTCATGTGATCTACTACATGGTATTGGCGGTGGGCCAGTACACTAGTCAGTCATTGAAAGATCGCACCGCAGCACAGCACAACCCCAGGGCTACGCGAGGTGCATTCTGGGAGGACTTCATATGACATCCACCCAGATCGATGAAAGTCCCGCCCGGCTGTCATTTTGCTATAGGATTGGAAGGAACTGGTTAATATCCTTTATTTTCTTAAGAAACCACTTTGAAAAACACCCCCTAGCATTTCTAGCCACGAATATCTTGAGTAATGGCAGATGATTCATGTAGCATTTCCTTCCTGGAATCCATCTGCCTTTAGCCCATGAAGACTCCTGGGATGTATGACATCTTTTGGCCTAGGTCAGAAACCAGGAAACAAGTGAAAAAATGTATACATTTTTTTAAAATATAATATACCTTTCTATCTAATTACTAAGGCTAGTAGCATAATGAGTAAAATAGTTCATGTTAATTGAGAGAGTTAAGTTCGACTTTAAAGAGGAAGTAAACCCTAATGCCGCGTACACACGGTCGGACTTTTCGTCTACAAAAGTCAGACAGCCTGTCCGACAGACTTCCGGCAGACTTTCGGCGGACTTTCGACGGACTTGCGGCGGACTTTCTAACGAACAGACTTGCCTACACACGATCACACAAAAGTCCATCGAATTCTTACGTGATGACGTACACCGGACTAAAATAAGGAAGTTCATAGCCAGTAGCCAATAGGTGCCCTAGCGTGGCTTTTTGTCCGTCGGACTAGCACACAGACGAGCGGATTTCGGGGTCCGTCGTAGTTACGAAGTAAAGATTTGAAGCATGTTTCAAATCTAAAGTACGTCGGATTTGAGGCTAAAAAAGTATGTTGAAAGTACGGAGAAGCCCACACACGATCGGATTACCAGCCAGCTTTAGTCCGTCAGCGTCCGTTGGACTTTTGTAGATGAAAAGTCCGACCGTGTGTACGCGGCATTAGGGGTTTTACTTCCTCTTTTGTTCCCTGGAAAAAATTTAAAAAATCGCTCTACCCTTAAAGAACTTAACCAAAAACCTATGTGATTAATAATAGATATAATCCAAAAACAATATACAATAAATTGTGAAGTTGATCAACAGTGCAAAAAAATACGTGAACACATAAAAATAAATAATTTTAAACATAAGAGAAAAACAAAAAAAAAAAAACAACCTTAACGTTTGAAAGTAAAACACATGTAATCAATGAACAGTGTAATGTAGCATACACCAGTGAGTGGTAAATTATAGTCCATAAATAAGTGAATAAATTGTTGTCTTCAAATGCTATGTGAAATCCACCACCAAAATCAGCAGGAATGCGCCCTTACCAAAACACCATGATCCCCCATCACAGAGGATCAGGGAAAGCGTGTGTTGTACTATACACCGGCTCCACGGGACAGCAAACAAACTCCAGATGATGGAAGGTCACTTCACAACAGCTCAAACCAGCAGATAAATGTCGTGGTGCATGAAAGAAAATAAATGCTCCAATAGTGTAAGACCAACGACAATTTATTAATAAAAAGAAGTAATGCACTTACAAAATGGTAAATATAAAAGACTCAGAAAGTCTGTTGCGCTGGCCGGAGCACAAACAGACAGCCCATTCCTACTGGATACACGGATGGAGTGCGAGGTGACGTCAGCGCGTCGCTCCACCCTACGCATTTTGTAATAACTTACGTTGTCCAGGGGCACGGGCGGCGCGTAACCATATAATCATCAGAGACCGCATCACTTTTCTCCAGCGGGGTCAAGTATGGAGGCTTCCATCCAACATCAAGGTCTCCTCATCACTGATAGCAAACCAGCCATTCTTTTGTTCCCTGCAAAGTAAAAGCATAATGTGCTAGTATGCATCGCATACTAGCCCATTATGTGGCACTTATCTGTAAACGAAGCGTGTGCTGTCGCCACTGGAGGCCGCATCCATCTTCGCCCCTCTTCCTTCCGGGGCCGCGGACTCTGGCTTTGTGACTGGCCGAAGTCGCGTGACGTCACTCCCGTGAGCCACCAGTCACTGCACTCGCTAGTGAAGTAACGGCACGGAGGGCATGACATCATCAGCGCAGTACAGAGTAAATATCTCCTAAACGGCGCACGTTTAGAAGATATTTACTGTACCTATAGGTAAGACTTATTATAGGCTTACCTATAGGTATAAATCAAAAATGGAGGTTTACAACCACTTTAAGCACTTCTGGAAACACATTTCTAAATGCTGGGGTGTGAGTGGGGACCCAGAGACAGTTGAGAGGTATGATGATAGAGGGGGAGGATTGAACATCCACCAATGTGACAAGGGGGCGGGATGAGCGCCGTCAGATTAAATACAGGGGAATCTTGTTTACTCGGAGGCATCTGTAATAGGAAGTCCTGTCTCCTGGGCTGCCATTTGACGACTGTTCTGTCTATCGTAGGACGCCGCCGAGTAGACAGGAGATTCTCCTGTATGTAATCTGTTGGCGCTCGTCCCTCCCCCCTCCAAGGCTGCAGATGGACATGGATCGGGCTGCACTGATGGCAATGGTAAGGCTGCATTAATGGCAATGGAGAGGCTGCATTCATGGCAATGGTGAGGCTGCATTCATGGCTATGGAGAGGCTGCATTGATTGCAATGGTAAGGCCACATTCATGGCAATGGTGAGGTTGTATTCATGGCAATGGTGAGGTTGCATTCATGGCAATGGAGAAGCTGCATTCATGGCAATGGTGAGGCTGCATTCATGGCAATGGTGAGACTGCATTCATGGCAATGGTGAGACTGAATTCATGGCAATGGTAAGGCTGCATTCATGGCAATGGTGAGGTTGCATTCATGGCAATGGTGAGGCTGCATTCATGGCAATGGTGAGGCTGCATTCATGGCAATGGTGAGGCTGCAGATGGGCACCGATTAGGCTGAGATCATGGGCACTGACCCTTATTTTGCTTCACAGTTCTTTATTGAAAATTTAAGTTTTTTTCCTGAAACTTCCCTCTAAGCCTGGGTTCACACTAGCGCGATCTCAGAGATGCAGGTGCCAATCACATGCGATCTCTGGGCAATGCGATTTCAGCCATACAGTTGTATGGCTGAACTCGCATTGGATTTGCACAGAAAATAGTGCAGGGACTTGTTTTTCCCCACACTAGAATCGGATCGCATGGGTGTTCTCACCTATGCGATCTGATTCCTGTGCGAGTTCACAGTTAACTTTGTTAATGACACCCGCAGCGGTTTGCACAAGGATGGCTCCCGTATTACACTAGTGTGAACCCAGGGTAAAAGTGAAGGTCCGTGTTATACGCCGATAAATACGATATATCCAAATAACACGCCCGAGCTCATCCTTAGTCCTGAACGGCGCTCAGGGATTCGTTGGGGTCACAAAAGATATATGTATCCAAATAACAAGCTTATCTTCACAGCCAGGCTTTTATTTTATTTATGGGTTGAATAATAATTTGATTTGTTATATTTTCTATATTTTTGGATGCATAGAATGCACTTTTTGGTTAAGTTCTATTGGCAGATAGCATGTCTACTTTTATTTGTTTTCTTTTTTTAATGCACAATAAAAAAAAATTGTGTAGAATAATGCTTGGCTATGTGTTTTACTTCAAATGACAGTTTGGGAGTAGACAGTTACATTTAAAAAATACAATGTAAAATTAACAAGGGACACCAACATAGTTGTATCTTTGATCTTAAAAACTACAGGATAATGGTGTTGTGGTAACTTGCCCAAATAAAAAAAAAAGAAAAGCATAATGATATTATTCTTGATATCACTAGAAAAAAAAAGCCTTTGAAAATTAGTTTGCAATAACTCCATCAGTATCACCAGCAAAGCAGCTTCATTATTATCCCATTAAAGAAGAATTGTGTACTGCATTTCGAGATTTCATAATTTGCCACGTCACGAATGTTAATTCTCCATTACGAACGCTAGTTTACAAGACCGACCGCTTCTGGCTCAACCTTGTTTCCGAGCATGCGCGTTTGTACTTTGTACTTTTGTCCGAAAGATTTGTGTACACACGCTCGATAGATCCAACAACAGACATTTGTCCGCGGAAAATTTTAAAACCTGCTATCCAACATTTGTCTGCGGAAAATCCGATAAAAATTGTCCGATGGAGCGTACAAACGGTCGGATTTTCTGCCAACAGTCTGTCATCACACAATTCCCGTTGGAAAATCCGATCGTGTGTATGCGGCTTTAGATCAAATTTTAATGGTTCAAAGAATGTCAGGCAAAATGGTCAGCCCTCATGCATGTTCACTTCATCAAATCTGGCCCTCTTTGAAAAAAGTTTGGACACCCCTGGTATAAACAAAGAATAACATTTGTTACATAATGGTAAAAGGAGTGCTGATAAATTATTTATTTATCCCTTGGAAGGGGTGTTTCACCAGTCAAACCCCATTTTTATTGTAGTTTATTAGGTGTAGGTAAAGGAGGGAAGAAGGGGAATACAAGGAAGGGCAAGAAAAAGACAGAGCAAGGAAAAAACAAAACAAAGACAACTCATTTGATGGATATGCCACATTTGAGGAGCTGGATTTTAATAATCAGTTAAAGTGGTAATAAATCCAAAACCAAAAATGTAAATATATTGCAGCTTACCAATCCTTGGATGTGGTGGCTGAATCAGTTTTGTTTTTTTTTTAGGCCCCCGCTCCCCCCTTTTGTTTTCACCTGGCGATCTGGCCAGTAACACACCTCCTGCATTAGAATGCCCCCACTCTGGATGAATGAGCACAGGGGGCACCTTTGGACAGCAGCATTCTCAGTCTGGGGGGAGGGGAGTGTTGGATGCACTAGCAGATTTAAATACACCAACACATTGAAGCCAAACATCAGCTCACACTTTATAGTTGGTTTACAGTTTTGTTTCTTTTGGGATAAATAAAAGCTGATCATTGTAAGCACCCCTTGTCAGTGTTAAATGGTTTGTCTCATCTCTGCAACTGATACATCTACAGGAGAGCTTGTTATTTTGAAAAACAACAGACTGTCTGAATCACCAGATAAAAATAGAAGAGAAAAAAAAAAAAAGAAAACGAATACAGCTATCACATCTAAGAGTTGGTAAGCCGTAATATAATTTTTTTTTTGCTTTTGGGTTTAATACTACTTTAACCACTTGCTACCCAGCCTATTGTCAAATAATAGCTGGACGGAACCTTGTCATTCTGGGTGGACGTCATATGATGTCCTCCCAAAATGGGCCGCGATGCAGCGCGATCTGTCACCGAGTGCCGATACCATGTGATCACTGTGACCAATCATTCATTGCGTACAATTGAGTTGCTAAGCTGTAATTGATCAGTGATTACATGGTATCGACAGGGCCAATCACAGCCCATCTGTACCATGTGATTACCTGTGGCCAATCACAGCTAATCATAACAAAACACACTGAATTAATCTTTTTAGTTCAGTGAAAATGGTTACTTATACCATTGAAATTCACTGGTATAAGCAATCATAATGTAAAACAAAAACAAAAAATCATGATCACTTCCCCAGAGTAGTACAATGTTGCTATGGTAACATTGTATTGCTCTGGTCACATTGTGTTAAAAAAACATAAAAATAGAAAAGAAATTAATACAAAAGAAAAAAAATGTCACCAGTCAGTGTCCCTGATCACTGCCACACCAATTATGACACTGTCCTGCACTGGTGACAGTATGTAAAAAAGAATTGTGAGAAAAAAAACTTTTTTTCTTCATTTTCTAAAAAATTACTTAACCGCTTCACCCCCCCCCCGGAAGATTTTACCCCCTTCCTGACCAGAGCACTTTTTGCGACTTGGCACTGCATCGCTTTAACTGACAATTGCACGATCATGCGGCATGGCACCCAAACAAAATTGACGTCCTTTTTTTCCCACAAATAGAGCTTTCTTTTGGTGGTATTTGATCACCTCTGCGGGTTTTATTTTTTGCGCTATAAACAAAAAAAACAGCGCCAATTTTGAAAAAAAAACTGATTATTTTTGTATTTTTTGCTATAATAAATATCTCCCAAAAATATATAAAAAACAATTTTTTTCCTCAGTTTATGCCGATATGTATTCTTCTACATATTTTTGGTAAAAAAAAAATCGCAGTAAGTGTATATTGATTGGTTTGCGCAAAGATTATAGCGTCTACAAAATAGGGGATAGTTTTATTGCATTTTTATTATTAATTATTTTTTTACTAGTAATGGCCGCGATCTGCGATTTTATGGGGACTGCGACATTATGGCGGACACATCGGACAATTTGGACACAGTTTTGGGACCATTGGCATTAATACAGCGATCAATGCTATAGAAAATGCATTGATTACTTTAAAAATGTCACTGGCAGTGAAGGGGTTAACACTAGTGGGCGATCAAGGGGTTAATGTGTTCCCTAGTTTGTGTTCTAACTGAAGGGGGAGGGGACTGTGCAGGGGAGATGACAGATCGCTGTTCATACTCTGTATGAACAGACGATCTGTCTGTTCTCCCCTCAGAGAACCGGAAACTGTGTGTTTACACACACAGATCCCGGTTCTCCGTGTGTCAGCGGCAATCGCGAGAGCCCGCCGGGCACTCGCATCAGCTCAGGGGGCGAGCGCGCGCCCCCTAGTGGCCACGGGGCGAAGCGACGATACATAACGTCATTTCGCCCAGCCGTGCCATTCTGCCACAGTAGAACTGTGGCGGCTGGTCGGCAAGTGGTTAAAAAAAACTTGCCATGCCTCTTACTAAATACCTTGGACTGAGTACTTTCCAAGAAGGTGTCATTAAGACCCCTTTCACACTGGGGCACTTTGCAGGCGCTACAGTGCTAAAAATAGCGCCTTGAAACAGCCGCTGCTGTCTCTCCAATGTGAAAGCCCCGAGGGCTTTCACACTGGAGCGGTGCGCTGGCAGGACGGTAAAAAAAAGTCCCTGCCAGCAGCATCTTTGGAGCGGTGTATACACCGCTCATAAACCGCTCCTGCCCATTAAAATCAATGGGGCAGCGTGGCTATACCACCGGCATAGGCTTTGTGGTGGTTTTAATCCTTTCTCGGCCACTAGCGCGGGGGTTAAAAGCGTCCCGCTAGTGGCCAAATATCGCTGCGAAATTGATGGTAAAGTGCCGCTAAAAATAGCGGCGCTTTGCCGCCGACGCACCCACCGCCCCAGTGTGAAAAGGGCCTTAGGGATATCTGTACTGTTCCCCCCCCCCCCCAAAAAAATGAAAAGTCAGCAGCTACATATACTTACTTATATTTACTATTAGGCCACTCACCTGTCCAGGGATCTTGTGGTGTCCTCACCCAAGCCAATTCTTAAATCGGCTCTCAGGTGCTGGTGCCGCCATCTTGGGTAAGGGAAACTGGCAGTGAAGCTTTGTGGCTTCACAGCCAGTTCCCTACTGTGCATGTGCAAAGTGCTTTGTGAATGGCCCGGCGGGGGAAGGAGGAGGGGAGGGCAAACTTCCAACTCCTCCCCCCCTGAAAGCTGCCAAATGTGGCAGCGGAGGGGGAGGGAGGAAAACAAGCAGAGCTTCCCCTTTTGGGTGGAGCTCCACTTTAAGATATGATTGTAACGTACAATTGTAAGTCTTTCCATTGCATCTCTGCTTCCACCGTGTCATTCCATAATCTGATTGATCAAAATACGATTGTATTCATGAACAAAGTATCTGGGATCTGCCGATCAATCAGTAATTTTCCACTCTGGCTGATCAGCCCAGTATGATTGAATCCAATTCGATTGGAAATAATGGCAATTCGAGATTTTGCAGATTGTTTTGATTGGATCTCAGATCAATTGGATAATAAAATTGAAACGCGTATGGCCACCATGAGGCTCATTGAGTGACCGTTCCCATCTTCAGATGATATCACAGCAAGGCGCCATTCACACCTGTGGGATGCGTTACGTTTTTGTGGCAATTTTGTTTTTTTGCCCTACGCATGACAAATGCGTCAATGAAGGTTGTGCGCCTCTTTTTGGCGGTGATCTCCTGTGTTTTGTCACGCGGCTGTTACCTGAGAAAATAATGGCACTGCAAGCATGCTGCACGCTTTTTGTGCATTTCCGAATCTTTTTGCATGTGATCGCAGCCTTATGGGCGCCTCAAGCACGACGTGTTTGTAGCGCTGGTTTGGGAACGCACAGGTGTGAATAGGGCCTTGGGATCGTACATAAAATCGTTGTGTGTCCACCATCAATCGATCCTAATCAGAGGATGTTCCAATCCTGACTGCATGGCTCTATTCGCATAGGTTAGATGGAAGTCACATGTCCCCGATGTACAGAGGAAGGAGCCCGGGGCTGACCGAGGAGTCCCCCTGCCAGGGGCGGGTCAGAGGGCGGTCCGCAGGCGTTGCGCTGGAAGTGCCGCTCCCGGCAACTCTCTCCGTTCCCAGCGCGGCGCCATCTTGGCCCCGCCCATCTCCCCACACCAGGAGGAGGAGGGGGCGGAGACAGAACGGTCACCTCTGCAGATCGCTGCGAGCTGCGGCTCCTCCCCCTCGTGTCCCCGCCCACCCTGCCCCGGGCCGGCCTTTGTTTCCGGTGCTTGCAGCGCCCTCTTGCCGCCCCTCCCCAGCTCGGGTTTTGGGAATCTGTCCGAGGCCGCTCCGGAACGCTGCTGCTAGGAAGGTAAGCCAGCCCGCTCCGCCGGGCCTGAGGAGAGTGAGGAGGAGGGGGAGGAGAGCGGGCCTGGCCCTTTCCTTGTGCGGGGTAAACATGAGGCGGGGGCCGAGGCCTCCTTCCCCGGACACTCACAGCTTGTCAGTCTTCCGCTGTGACAGAGCGGGGCCGGGCCCCTCAGGGGGAGGTCAGGGGCCCCTCAGGGGGAGGTCAGGGGCCCATGGCATGTCACTCAGCTGCTTCCCAGGGGATTATGGGGGAGAAGGGTGAGTGTGGGGGGCAGGAGGTCTGTCTTCCTATACTCAGAGCAATGACACCGGGCCACTGATGTCATTGTCTACAGGGCCACCATATACACACACACATCCTCTGTGGTGACACCTGTCCCATGTGGAGTGACACCAGTGTCCTGTAAGAGTGTCCCCATGTGGAGTGACACCAGTGTAATGTAAGAGTGTCCCCATGTGGAGTGACACCAGTGTCATGTAAGAGTGTCCCCATGTGGAGTGACACCAGTGTCATGTAAGAGTGTCCCCATGTGGAGTGACACCAGTGTCATGTAAGAGTGTCCCCATGTGGAGTGACACCAGTGTCATGTAAGAGTGTCCCCATGTGGAGTGACACCAGTGTCATGTAAGAGTGTCCCCATGTGGAGTGACACCAGTGTCATGTAAGAGTGTCCCCATGTGGAGTGACACCAGTGTCATGTAAGAGTGTCCCCATGTGGAGTGACACCAGTGTCATGTAAGAGTGTCCCCATGTGGAGTGACACCAGTGTCATGTAAGAGTGTCCCCATGTGGAGTGACACCAGTGTCATGTAAGAGTGTCCCCATGTGGAGTGACACCAGTGTCATGTAAGAGTGTCCCCATGTGGAGTGACACCAGTGTAATGTAAGAGTGTCCCCATGTGGAGTGACAGCAGTGTCCTGTAAGAGTGTCCCCATGTGGAGTGACAGCAGTGTCCTGTAAGAGTGTCCCCATGTGGAGTGACAGCAGTGTCCTGTAAGAGTGTCCCCATGTGAAGTGACACCAGTGTCCTGTAAGAGTGTCCCCATGTGGAGTGACACCAGTGTAATGTAAGAGTGTCCCCATGTGTAAGAGTGACACCTGTCCCATGTGATGTGACAGTGTTGTGTAAGAGTGACATCATGTGCAGTGACACTGCTGCTGTGTGAAGTGACACCAAGGGTGATGACACGGATGCTTTGTTGAGTGACACCATGCATAGTGATACCTGTGCCATGTGAAGACTTTGGGGCTGTGTAAGAGTGACACCAGGTGCAGTGACATTGCTGCTGTGTGGAGTGACACCCGTGCCATGTTAAGTGACACCATATATGGTGATACTGGTGCTTTGTAAGAGTGACACCATGGGAGGTGACACTGGTGCTTTGTGAAGAGACTTGGGTGCAGGGTGAGAGTGACATCATGTGGGGTGACACCAGTTCCTTGTTAGTGACACCTTGTGTGGTGAAACTGGTGCTGTGTAGAGTGACGCTGGGCCACTAGCATTAACAGCAGTTTTGTGTAGAAGTGACACCTTATGTGGTGACACCCCTGCTGTTTGGAGTGACACCAGGCTATGAGCAGTAATGACGGTTCTGTGTAGGGTGATACCAGTGCTCTGCAGAGTGATGCTGGCAATGACCCTGGTGCAGACTGACATTGTTGCTGTGGTCAGTGACACTGGCCCCACCTAGAGTGACCCTTCGGTGCTCTGGGCAGTGACACCTTGTACGGCGACCTCAGGTGCTGTGCTAAGTGACACCTTCTAATGTGACCTGAGGTGCTGTGGGCAGTGACACCTTGTAAGGCAACCCCCTAGTGCTGTGGGTGGTGATACCTTGTGATGTGACCCCCGGGGCTCTGGGCAGTGACACCTTGTAAGGCGACCTCAGGTGCTCTGGGCAGTGACACCTTGTAAGGTGACCCCCCCCCCCCCCCCCGGTGCTCTGGGCAGTGACACCTTGTAAGGCGACCTCAGGTGCTCTGGGCAGTGACACCTTGTAAGGTGACCCCCCCCCCCCCCCCCCCAGTGCTGTGGGCAGTGACACCTTGTAAGGCAACCTCAGGTGCTCTGGGCAGGAACACCTTGTAAAGTGACCCCCCCCCCCCAGTGCTGTGGGCGATGACACCTTGTAAGGCGACATCAGGTGCTGTGGGCAGTGACACCTTGTAATGTGACCCCCGGTGCTCTGGGCAGTGACACCTTGTAAGGTGCCCCCCCCCCCCCCCGGTGCTGTGGGCAGTGACACCTTGTAAGGCGACCCCCAGTGCTGTGGGTGTTGACATCTTGTAAGGCGAACCCCCCCCCCCTGATGCTCTGGGAAGTGACACCTTGTAAGGTGACCCCCTGGTGCTGTGGGCGGTGCCATCTTGTAAGGTTGACCCTCCCCCCAGTGCTGTGGGCAGTGACACCTTGTAAGGTGACCCCCCCCAGTCTCCCAGTGCTGTGGGTGGTGACACCTTGTAAGGCGACCCCCAGTGCTGTGGGTGGTGATACCTTGTAAGGCGAACCCCCACACCCCCCCCCCGGTTCTGTGGGCAGTGACACCTTGTAAGGCGACCTCAGGTGCTCTCGGCAGTGACGCCTTGTGATGTGACCCCCGATGCTCTGGGCAGTGACACCTTGTAAGGTGACCCCCTGGTGCTGTGGGCGGTGACATCTTGCATGGTGACCCCCCCAGTCCCCCAGTGCTGTGGGCGGTGACACCTTGTAAGGCGACCTCAGGTGCTGTGGGCGGTGACACCTTGTAATGTGACCCCCCCAGTGCTGTGGGCGGTGACACCTTGTAAGGTAACCCGGGGTGCTGTGGGCAGTGACACCTTGTAAGGTGACCCCCCCGGTGCTGTGGGCAATGACACCTTGTAAGGTGACCCGGGGTGCTGTGGGCAGTGACAGCTTGTAAGGTGACCCCCTAGGTGCTGTGGGCAGTGACACCTTGTAAGGTGACCCCCTAGGTGCTGTGGGCAGTGACACCTTGTAAGGTGACCCCCTAGGTGCTGTGGGCAGTGCCAGTGCAATCCTGGATTGAGTAAGCATGGTCAGCATTGAGAACTCCCTGTCTAAACTGGCATTGGGTTGTCACACTGGTATGACCTGCCGTGTTCTCCTGTACCTTCCTCCACTGATACCACTGGATTGTTGGTGTCACAGATCACGGAGGAGGAGCAAACTTGGGTGTCGTGGACTCCACAGACCGTCCAGCTGATGTTTACATGTATAAAGCTGAGCATTGTGTGTCTTGAGTTATATTCAATCATCATTGCATCTTTAGGACAAACGTGTTTTATATTTTGACAAGTTGTGCGATGTGTACATTGTTCTGGGATTGTTTTTTAGGGGTGACAGGCAGAATCTGACACTTGGAGGTCCTCCAGCAGAGTTTCAGGCCAGTGTCTCCTCCAGTGGAGGTCCTCCCATAGTTGTGTATTGCTGTAGCTCTGTACACCCCAATGATACTTCTTGTAGCAGAAGGTCTTGTGAAAATCCTATGGAGGCAGAATGTTCTAAGATGCAGCAGATTGCTGCACAGCCGTGTGTTAAGATCCTCTGTTATGTCACTTTGGTGGTTCATTTTTCTGTTTGAGATGTCGCCGATGAAGCCAGATCTGTGAGCCTTTGAATGTTGAAGTATTTTCTTTTTTACTTGTTTTTATTAATGAGGATTGTGATGTAATTGTCAGTGCCGAGGTTACCAGTTACTTGGCTGGGAATGTTTCCTGCCTCTTTTCTGCTTTCTATTTATTTCTATGTTTGTATCTTGAGTGGTGCAGTGCTGCAGATCTCCACTATCCTCTCCTGACAAACACAGCCTGGATGTGTGCTTGTTACTGTAAATGTTATTGGAGGGGAGGAGGGGGAGGCCTGCAAAGGCAGCGGAAGAAGCTTAGAAAAAGGTTGGTGGCACCACATACTTACATTTAATAACAAAGAAAATCATTCTCATTGTCTTTATCCTTAGTTACTTTCTAGCCCCACCTAATGCAAGCTGGAATGTAGTGCTGTGCTTTCACCAATGTGTTGTTTTTCTTACCAGTAGCATGTTTTGGTTGCATCTTGTATGCTTTACATGATGCATAGGTGTAATCAAAAGACCACGTGTGATGTCATTTTTATGGCTCTTGTTGTTGTGTGTCTTTTTTTTTCTTTTCTTTAATAGATGTATCCACGATTACATTTTATCGATGAAAGCTTTCAGTGCCTGTGGCAAGAACTGTGGAAGTTTACAAATAATAAGCTTTTTGTTACCTTGTTTCTTTGTTTTCCATTCATCCTGTTTGACAAGTTCTTTTAGTGCCCCTGATGACATCATTGTCTTAGATGCTGTCTATCCTTTTAAAAGATCATTAAAGTGATAATGTGTTTTTATAATGTAGTGGTATGGTTTAGAAAACTGATTCACTAATTGTATATTTTTATTTATTAGGAATTTACTGCCCAGTTACTTTAGTGTTTATCTTTGAGGTTTTATTGTAGGTGAAAATAGAGATATTAGTTTAGTTACAAGTGTTGACTTCAGCAGTAACCATAATCGAACCCCTCAATACCGGTGATGACTGTTGCATTGCTAAAATGTGAAATAAACAGGCTTTCCGTGAACTCATTATTTCCAGTGGAAATTGTGATCAGTGATTGATGTGTACGGCACTGTGTGGAGTGACATAGGGGTTGATTTACTAAAACTGGAGAGTGCAACATCTGGTTCAGCTGTGTCTGGTAGCCAATCAACTTCTAACTTCAGCTTGTTCAATTAAGCTTTGACAATAAAACCTGGAAGCTGATTGGTTTCTATGCAGACCACCAGGTTTTGCACTCTGCAGTTTTAGTAAATCACCCCATAGCTATCACTGATCTATTGCAAATCAGATATCTGTGACTTTTTGTTTACCTTTAGCCAATCATGGGGTACTGTTCCCACCACCAATAATGAGGCACAACTAAGTAAAAATGTCCTCTCACTGACATCACTGAAGGGGCACAATTCTTCCTATGGAAGACTTTGATGGGACACTATTCCATCCACTGACACCAACAATAGAAAACTGTTCCTCCCACTGACACCAGTAACGGGACACTATTCCTTCCACTGACACCAACAATAGGACAATGTTGCTCCCACTGACACCAGTGATGGGACACTATTCCTCCCACTGACACCAGTGATGGGACACTATTCCGTCCACTGACACCAACAATAGGACACTGTTCCTCCCACTGACACCAGTGATGGGACACTATTCCGTCCACTGACACCAACAATAGGACACTCTTCCTCCCACTGACACCAGTGATGGGACACTATTCCGTCCACTGACACCAACAATAGGACACTGTTCCTCCCACTGACACCAGTGATGGGACACTATTCCATCCACTGACACCAACAATAGGACACTCTTCCTCCCACTGACACCAGTGATGGGACACTATTCCGCCCACTGATACTAAGATGGTCAATTTTGACTCTCACTAACCCCCTACCTTTACACCTACTGATATCGGGGCAGTTTTTTTTTCTTTTACACCCACTAGCCCAAGTTGGGTCCCTTTTTTAAGTCTGAAGGGCAGCAAAATGTTTTTTGTTTCCAAAGCTTGGAGACCCTGCTCATGAAAAAAAAAATACATTGTAATTGATAATGGTTATTAATTTACAATATAAGGGCATGGGTATAATTCTCTGGGGCAGTTTGTCTATTGAAGACTACTAAAAAATTGCAGTGCTTTACATTTACATGGAGGTCAATAGTTACTGTACAGATGGCTCTTTTTGATGTTTTGTGTATCCTGATGCACCATAGGGCCGTGCAGCTTCTCTAAGCCCGTTTTCACACAGGCCCCAGCTTGTGTAAGAGCCGGGTGAACAGCAAGCTTTGATAAAGCATTTTCAGAGCTTTCCTGAAGCTTTTAAAGTACTATTCAGCTCCAGTTTGTAAATGTTGAACACATCCTAATGGGAGTGTTGAGTCCCACTTCAAGCAAGCTGCTAGCAATCTTCAGTGCTTCTTGAAGCTTGTTGAAAGCCTGCTGAAATCTGCTAGCATTCCTGTGAGATTTGAGGCTATGCATTTGATTTGGCTCAAATCGCACTGCATCGCACCAAAAGTAGTGCATGCACTACTTTTGGAAATGCACTGCAACTCATGGTACTTTTGTACTATGCGATCCAGTGCTGGCAAACGCATTGACACCTGCTGCAGTTTGCAACTGCAGTTCATTTTGAATGCAGTGTACAAAACTCTAATAGCGCGGGTTTCCTGCACCGTGTTCTAGTGTGAACCTGGCCTCAAACTGTAATGCATTTTTCTATATTTGCTAAGAGCTTGCCACAGAATTGACACCCATACAGTGGTTATTGAAAAGAATCACCCCCCTTTAAAGTAATTACGATTTGTTGCTTTGCAGCCTGAAATGAAGAATGACACAGTTTTTGTTCTATCCAGCTGTGTTTACTAAGTGCAACTTTTAACATCCAAGTGAAAGATATAATACCAACTTGTCAGAAAAACCATTTCAAAAATTGAAAAACAGAAGCGCTGAGTTGGAAAAATGATCACCCCCTCCTAAAAATGGCTTGTAAACTCAGTAAGGTGTAGCGCATCGCCTTCTCAATGACACACAAAGCCATTTGAATTTCAACTGTGATCAGCTGTGATCATTTTGATTATCTCAGCATGAAAAGGGGCTTTCCTGGAGCATTTCAGTCCCCAGTAGCTCTATTGAAGCAAACAATCAACTATGGGTGGCAAGACACTGTCAAAAGCTCTCCAGAATAAAGTTGTGGACAGGCACAAGTCAGGAGATGGATACAAAAACATTTCAAAGGGTTAATGCCTAGAAGCACAGTGAAGTATATTATTAGGAAGTGGAAGCTATTGGATACAACACAGACTGTCCCTGAATCAGGATGTCGCTCCAAACTGGATGAGGGAGACAGGAGGAAACTGGTCAGAGAGGCTACCAGGCCTACAGCATCTCTGAAGCCTCGTACACACGATCGTATTTTCCGACGGGAATTGTGTGATGACAGGCTCTTGGCAGAAAATCCGACAGTGTGTACGCTCTATCGGACAATTGTCGGATTTTCCGTGGACAAATGTTAGATAGCAGGTTTTAACATTTTTCACAGACAAATGTGTGTTGTCGGATTTTACGAGCGTGTGTACACAAGTCCGTCGGACAAAAGTCCAAAGTACAAACACGCATGCTTGGAAGCAAAGACGAGCCAGAAGTGGTCGGTCTTGTAAACTAGCATTCGTAATGGAGAATTAACATTCGTGACGTGGCAAATTATGAAATATCGTAATGCAGCGCACAATTCTCTTCTTCTTTAATGGGATAATAATGAAGCTGCTTTGCTGGTGATACTGATGGAATTATTGCAAACAAATTTTCAAAGGCTTTTTTTTCTAGTGATATCAAGAATAATATTATGCTTTTTTTTTATTTGGGCAAGTTACCACAACACCATTATCCCGTAGTTTTTAAGATCAAAGATACAACTATATTGGTGTCCCTTGTCAATTGTAAAACACATCCAAGTATTATTCTACACAATGTTTTTTATTGTGCATTAAAAAAAGAAAACAAATACAATTAGACACTCTATCTGCCAATAGAAATTAAAGTGGTTGTATACCTTTTTTTTTTTTTTTTTTTTTTTTTTTTAACTTTTACCTACAGGTAAGCCTATAATAAGGCTTACCTGTAGGTAAAAAAAATATTCCCCTCGCAATGAGCCGCTGACTGCAGCGGCGCATGCGCACAGGGGATTCTCGGCTGACAGCCCGGCAAACTCCAGAGCTTGCCGGACAGAAGACTCCCGCGCGCATGCGTGGGAGTGACGACATCGCGGCTCCCGGCCACTCACATCGCCGGAGCCGCGATACCTGGAAGACGCGCCGAGGGGAAGTGTCAGCTCCCTCAGCGTGTACAGGATGAAATGCCGGCGCCTCGTTCTAAGGTAAGTATCTCATAATGAGCTCATTACGCCTTTTCCCTTGCAGGTGTAGGGGAAAAAAAAAAACCCAGCGGGTATACAACCGCTTTAACCAAAGTGCATTTTATGCATCCAAAAATATAGAAAATATACTAAATCATTATTATTCAACCAAAAAATAAAATAAAAGCCTCGTGCATGCATCCTGCTTCTAAATATGGGGTCAACAATGCCAAGAGTTGGTGAAAGTAGGGGTACATTATCAGTAGATAATTCCGAAAATCATCTGAATTATCCTCTGGGAGCTCCCGCAGCAAAGGCATATGACATAATTGGTCACGCTTTAAAAAGCAGCCAATTTTTGGTCCAAGAACTCCTCCTCCCTGTTCCTGGAATTGACTTGGGTCAAAGCAATAACTCTAAGGCCAATAATAAATAACACGTTATCTTCTCCGATTCCCCAACATGGCTGGTTGACGAACGGCCATTCAGAAACGACCTGAAAAGCTCTAAATGAAAAGCGCAAATCAACACTTGCCAAACTTCTACTAACACTAAATTAGCAGAAGGAGCCCAAAGGGTGCCACTAAAGAGCTGAAAAAACACGTAGTACGTCAGTACGTCCGTGTTTGTTGGCCAACAATTCCTTGCTGTTTTTATGCAAGACAAAATCCAGACACACGCCTTCGGACAAAAGTCAGAGGTTTTGTCTGCAGAAAATCCGATTGTGTGTACAAGGCTTTAAGCATTTGCAGGAATTTATGACAGAGTGTTCATTGTGTGCATGTGACAACATTAATCACAAATCTCCACAAATGTGGTTAGTATGAAAGGATTGCACGAAAAAGGCCACTCCTCAAGAAAGGCCACATGCAGTCATGACTGAGATTTTTGCCAAAACGCACCTTGAATATTCTGAGGCCACATGGAAAAAGGTGTTATGGTCACATGAGACTAAAATGGAATTATTTGGCCCCAACACCAAACAATATGTCTGGCGAAAATCCAATACAGCTCACCATCCAAATAACACCATTCCTACAGTAAATATTCTGGGGGTGTTTCTCTGCAGCAGGGATTGGAGCACTTGTCAGGATAGAAGGAAAAAAAATAGATGGGGCAAAATACCATCCAGATTCTTGAGGAAAATCTGCTGCCTTCTGCCTGAGAGATGTCAATGGGAAGAAGGTTTACCTTCCAACATGACAATGACCCAAAACACGCAGCAAAAATGACCACACAGTGGTTTCAAGGAGAAAAAGGTGAATGTCGTTGAATGGCCTAGTCAGAGCCCAGACTTAAAGCTGTTGTAAATCACTGGGTGCTTTTTTTTTTTTTTTTCTTCCCCTGACCTGCAAGGTAAAGCCATAATGTGCTAGTATGCATCGCATACCAGCACAATATGTAAAACTTACCTGAAAATGAAGCATTCCGGTGATGCACTGTCATCACTGCGGGCCGCTGCCATCTTCACCCCTCTCTTTTCCTGGTCTGTGGACTCCTACTTTGTGACTGGCTGGAGCTGTGATGATATCACTCCTGCGCATGCGTGGGGGAGCCGTCCTTTATGGCACAGCATTCTAAAGGCCCGGCTGGTCTTTCCTTCGGAGCGCGTGCACCGATGATGTCATCGGCTGCATATATAGTAAATATCGCCTAAACGGTGCACGTTTAGGAGATATTTACAGTACCTACAGGCAAGCCTTATTATAGGCTTACCTATAGGTACAAGTCAAAGATTCAAGTTTTAAACCCCATTGAAAATCTGTGGAATGACTGCAGTCCACAAACGGTCACCATCAAATTTACCTGAACTTAAGCAGTTCTGCAAAGAAGAGTGGACAAATATTGCAAAGTCTAGATGTGCAAAGTTAGTAGAGTCCTATCCCAACAGACTAAAGGCTGTAATTTTAAAGCAAAAGGTGGTTCAACAAAATACTGACACAAGGGGTGATCCTTTTTCCAACTCAGGGATTGTGTTTTTGAACTTTTTTTTTTTTTTTTTTTTCTGACATGTATGTGTTCCATCTTTCACTTGGATGTTATGAGTTGCATTGAGTAAATACAGCTGGATAAAACAAAACTGTATCTGTCTTCATTTCAGGCTGTAAAGCAACAACGTGATTATTTTAAGGGGTGTTCTTTTTTTTTTTTTATACCCACTGTATATGCAGTCTTGATAAATCTATACTTTTGTATTCACAATAAATTGGCACAATTATGCAGACACATATGTTTGGGAAATGCTTTCTTTAGTATAGTTCATCTATCAGATATCCTGGCAGCCCTTTGTGTCATATCCTGCTCAACCCAAAAAACCAAGTCAGTGTTTACAGTCATGTTATCAAAGAATACGTAGGCTGATGACACAAGTGCTCTTGGTCCTTCACTATAATGCTTGTAGTTGTTTTGGTCTTTACATTGCTGACACACTTGTCCAACTGCTGATTGGTTTCTTTGTAAGGTTGGCCATAAACATGAGATAGCTCTTGGAAGACCCCACGCGGTATGTCAGATGACTGGACACAGATGAGGAGTTGGTGTGTACTTGTCCTGCGATAGTTACTTGGACGTATTGAACAGAGTCAATCGGCAATTGGAGTCTCTGTTTTTCATAGAAAACATCAACAGTAAAAAGTGAAAGGTACTTACTGGAGACTTTTGCTGCAGGCTTACAGTAATAGGTACATTTTCATAACACTTGGAATTCTGAACTTTACCAGGAGGCCGTAAAAGGAAAAAAATGACATCGCTGGTACCTAGGTGAGTGGGCCATTAACTGGGACCTGCAGTAAGTACAGAAAAATACCGGTTGATCCTTCCAGAAATCAAGTGATCTCATAAGCTCTTGTAGTAAGCTGACAACACTGCCTCTGCTGTACTGAATCCCAAGCAGTATTGTCAGCCCTGCGCCGATTACCAGCATATCCGTGTTTACATGTGACTGGCTGTGATTGGACACAGCTGATCACATGGTTAAAGAGCCGCGAGTCTTTACAGAGATCGGAGTCACGCCATGTCCTAGCAACACGGCCGAGATCGCTGCGTGAGAGCAGCCATTCTGGGAAGTTGTCATATGACGTCCACCCAGAACGAGAGCTGCACCGTCCTCCCGTCAGTTGACAATGGGCGGGCGGCAAGTGGTTAAAGGAAAATTATGTCTAAAGGGAACCAGACCCTGCCACTTTCCTCCATTAGAGCCCTGTAGGTGTAATATCGGACTGATAGTTCTAAAACCACTCAGCACAAATGGCTATTTTTTCAGCATGAAAATAGGTAGGCATCTGCAACAAAGTTTGTTAAAATCCGTGCAATGTACATAGATCACCCAGAGGGGAATTTTTATTTTTATTTTTCTAAACAAAAGTGGAGTTAGTCTTCTAAGGGTTCATCCACACGGGTGCAAAGACCTTTAGGCCCCATTCACACCTCAGTGTTTTGTAGTTTGAAGCCTGAAGCTCAAATGCTGGGGGAAAAAAAAAAATCAATACATTATTCTCTATGGAGATGGTTCAGATCTCCACTTCATGTCGCCTGAAGCCAAAGACGTTCTGGAGCTTTTTTTTGTAGCTCAATTCAGGCAGATTTGGGCGTTTTTCTGCTTTTTACATTGGCGACCTTTTGACCTGTATGCAAAATCGTGGTAATAACGCGCGACTTTCCACCTATAAAGGACGCTCGGGTGTGAACGCAGCCTTACAGCATGAAGAGCCACTTGTTTATGCTTTCGGAGCAGTGTGCAGGCAGCCTGGGTTAGGCAATAGAGAGGCAGCAGCTGTAAGGACTCACCTGTACATCCATGTTTACAGGTATGCAGAGATAGGTGGATGGCAGAGGGCGCACACTGTCTCATGCGGGGCCTCATTTTTCGCAAAATTGGACCTTCAGCTAAGTCTGTACAGCTTCTGCATCTCCATTGACTAACTCAGGCTGCCTACATACAGCTTCTTGCTGCTCTGGAAACATATAAACAAATAGCTTTTTATGCTGTACAGGCCTGGGTACTCAAGTGAATGAGATTTTAAATCAAACTAAAATTTTGAATCGTTTTTCCCTACATGCCACCCAACACAATCATAACATCCAAAATTATAGACTGGGTCACTTTGCCCATGCTCCCTGGGTATGGAGGAGCGAGCACAAGACCTTCTCCCTTGTGACAGTGCTTAGGCCTGTCAGCCAGTCACTAGGCCCAAGCACCATCACATGGCAGAGAAATGGTGCTACTCCCCCTGGTCACGAACTCTGAGTTCACTGCCAGTTGCAATGTAGAACGTTGTAGTGGATAGTGCAGGCAAGCTATCTACAAGATGTGGGGTTTGCAAAGACGCTCTTGCTTTTTGCTCCATCAGCCTGAAATTGGTTCCCTTTTCAGGCTGGTGGGGGCCTAACGGCATTCATTTGAATGCTGTATTAAGGACTGCATTGTTAAGGGTGAGAATTGTGTATTTTATGTAAGGGGAAGACGTGCAGCACAATGTGCATTGGCGCACTATGGTGCCATTAATTCTGAATCGCTGGGGCAATGCCTTTTTTCAAAGAGGGCCAGATTTGATGAAGTGAACATGCGTGAGGGCCGACCGTTTTGCCTGACATTCTTTGAACCATTAAAATTCGCTCTAATGCCCCGTACACACGATGGGATTTTCCGACGGAAAATGTTCGATGTGAGCTTGTTGTCGGAAATTCCGACTGTGTGTAGGCTCCATCAGGCATTTTCCATCGGAATTTCCGACACACAAAATTTGAGATCTGGATCTCAAATTTTCCGACCACAAAATCCGTTCTCGTAAATTCCGATCGTGTGTAGACAATTCTGATGCACAAAGTTCCACGCATGCTCGGAATCAAGCCGAAGAGCCGCACTGGCTATTAAACTTCATTTTTCTCGGCACGTCGTACGTGTTGTACATCACCGCGTTCTTGACGTTCAGAATTTCCGACAAGATTTGTGTGACCGCGTGTATGCAAGAAAAGTTTGAGCCAACACCCGGTGGAAAAAAAACATGGATTTTTGTTGTCGGAAAATCCTATTGTGTACAAGGCATTAGTGTGTTCGTTCGAGCAGTAATACACTGCCCAACAATAATTCTCTTGTCTTTGTGACTGTGTGTGAGTAAAGAGATGAGCTCGGGCATGTTATTTGGATATACCGTATTTATTGGCGTATAACATGCACTTTCACTTTAACCACTTCGCTCCCATAGGACGTTCAGGAACATCCTTGAATTGTGCAGTGATATCTGAATGATGCCTGCAGCTACAGACCTCATTCAGATATTGCTGTTTTCAGCCGGCGATTCCCTGCACCATAAGAACGATCATAGCGGCTGTTCCGTCGCTTGATGGAAAGCGGTGAGGTGGCGGGAGGGGGGGGGGCGTCCCCTCCCGCCACCTCACCGCTTCCATCAGTGAGTCGGAGAACGGATTTGCCCACCCCAGATGGTGAGGATAGAGATTTCCGGTTGACCAGATGGTCGCCGGAGCCTCTATGATTGTTCGGAGGCCGGGCGTGATGTTATGACGTCACGCCCGGCCTCTGCATTAACCACTTGACGACCGCCTCACGCCGATGTACGTCGGCAAAGTGGCACGGACAGGCAAAATCACGTACAGTGTACGTGATTTGCCTTCCGCGGGTGGGGGGTCCGATCGGACCCCCCCCCGGTGCCCGAGGCGGTCGTCTTTTGTCCAGCGGCGATCGGTGATGAGGGGGAGACCATCCGTTCGTGGCCCCCCCCTCGCGATCGCCGCCGGCCAATGAGAATCTTCCTTTGCTGCTGTATGCTAAACAGCAGCAAAGGAAATGATGTCATCTCCCCTCGGGTCGGTATTTTCCGTTCCGGCCCGAGGAGAGAAGACATCAATGTGAGTGCACCAACACACACACACACAGTAGAACATGCCAGGCACACAAAACACCCCGATCCCCCCCCCGATCGCCCCCCGATCCCCCCCCAATCACCCCCCCCCCCCTGTCACAAACTGACACCAGCAGTTGTTTTTTTTTTTTTTTTTTTCTGATTACTGCATAGTGTCAGTTTGTGACAGTTACAGTGATGGGACAGATACTGTTACCCCCCTGTAGGTCTAGGGTACCCCCCTAACCCCCCCTAATAAAGTTTTAACCCCTTGATCACCCCCCCTCACCAGTGTCACTAAGCGATCATTTTTCTGATCGCTGTATTAGTGTCGCTGGTGACGCTAGTTAGTGAGGTAAATATTTAGGTTCGCCGTCAGCGTTTTATAGCGTCAGGGACCCCCCTATACTATCTGATAAATGTTTTAACCCCTTGATTGCCCCCTAGTTAACCCTTTCACCACTGATCACCGTATAGCCGTTACGGTTGACGCTGGTTAGTTTGTTTATTTTTTATAGTGTCAGGGCACCCGCCGTTTATTACCGAATAAAGGTTTAGCCCCCCGATCGCCCGGCGGTGATATGCGTCGCCCCAGGCAGCGTCAGATTAGCGCCAGTACCGCTAACACCCACGCACGCAGCATGCGCCTCCCTTAGTGGTATAGTATCTGATCGGATCAATATCTGATCCGATCAGATACTATACTAGCGTCCCCAGCAGTTTAGGGTTCCCAAAAACACAGTGTTAGCGGGATCAGCCCAGATACCTGCTAGCACCTGCGTTTTGCGCCTCCGCCCAGCCCACCCAAGTGCAGTATCGATCGATCACTGTCACTTACAAAACACTAAACGCATAACTGCAGCGTTCGCAGAGTCAGGCCTGATCCCTGCGATCGCTAACAGTTTTTTTGGTAGCATTTTGGTGAACTGGCAAGCACCAGCCCCAGGCGTCAGGTTAGCGCCAGTACCGCTAACACCCACGCACGCAGCATACGCCTCCCTTAGTGGTATAGTATCTGAACGGATCAATATCTGATCCGATCAGATCTATACTAGCGTCACCAGCAGTTTAGGGTTCCCAAAAACGCAGTGTTAGCGGGATCAGCCCAGATACCTGCTAGCACCTGCGTTTTGCCCCTCCGCCCGGCCCAGCCCACCCAAGTGCAGTATCGATCGATCACTGTCACTTACAAAACACTAAAAGCATAACTGCAGCGTTCGCAGAGTCAGGCCTGATCCCTGCGATCGCTAACAGTTTTTTGGTAGCGTTTTGGTGAACTGGCAAGCGCCAGCGGCCTAGTACACCCCGGTCGTAGTCAAACCAGCACTGCAGTAACACTTGGTGACGTGGCGAGTCCCATAAGTGCAGTTCAAGCTGGCGAGATGGCAAGCACAAGTAGTGTCCCGCTGCCACCAGAAAGACAAACACAGGCCCGTCGTGCCCATAATGCCCTTCCTGCTGCATTCGCCAATCCTAATTGGGAACCCACCGCTTCTGCAGCGCCCGTACTTCCCCCATTCACATCCCCAACCAAATGCAGTCGGCTGCATGAGAGGCATTTTTATGTCCTCCTGAGTACCCCTACCCAGCGAACGCCCCCAAAAAAGATATTGTGTCTGCAGCAAGCGCGGATATAGGCGTGACACCCGCTATTATTGTCCCTCCTGTCCTGACAATCCTGGTCTTTGCATTGGTGAATGTTTTGAACGCTACCATTCACTAGTTGAGTATTAGCGTAGGGTACAGCATTGCACAGACTAGGCGCACTTTCACAGGGTCTCCCAAAATGCCATCGCATTTTGAGAGACCCGAACCTGGAACCGGTTACCGTTATAAAAGTTAGTTACAAAAAAAGTGTAAAAAAAAAAAAAATATGAAATAAAAAAAAATAGTTGTTTTATTGTTCTCTCTCTCTCTATTCTCTCTCTCTATTGTTCTGCTCTTTTTTACTGTATTCTATTCTGCAATGTTTTATTGTTATTGTTATTGTTATTATGTTTTATCATGTTTGTTTTTCAGGTGTGTAATTATTTACACTTTACTGTGCTTTATTGTTAACCATTGTTAACCATTTTTTTGTCTTCAGGTACGCCATTCACGACTTTGAGTGGTTATACCAGAATGATGCCTGCAGGTTTAGGTATCATCTTGGTATCATTCTTTTCAGCCAGCGGTCGGCTTTCATGTAAAAGCAATCCTAGCGGCTAATTAGCCTCTAGACTGCTTTTACAAGCCGTGGGAGGGAATGCCCCCCCCCCCCCACCGTCTTCCGTGTTTTTCTCTGGCTCTCCTGTCTCAACAGGGAACCTGAGAATGCAGCCGGTGATTCAGCCAGCTGACCATAGAGCTGATCAGAGACCAGAGTGGCTCCAAACATCTCTATGGCCTAAGAAACCGGAAGCTACGAGTATTTCATGACTTAGATTTCGCCGGATGTAAATAGCGCCATTGGGAAATTGGGGAAGCATTTTATCACACCGATCTTGGTGTGGTCAGATGCTTTGAGGGCAGAGGAGAGATCTAGGGTCTAATAGACCACAATTTTTTCAAAAAAGAGTACCTGTCACTAGAGGTCGACCGATATGGGTTTTTCTCTGGCCGATGCCGATGCCGATATTTAGAAATCGCGGTGGCCGATGGCCGATATGTGATGCCGATTTTTTTGGGCCGATATATTTGGCCGATTTTTTTTTTTTCTTTTTCCCCTTCATCTCATAAAATCTAACAGTTATACCCCTTTCACACTGGGGCGTTTTTCAGGCGCTTTTGGGCTAAAAATAGCACCTGTAAAGCGCCTGTAAAACGGCTCCCCTGCAGTCTCAGTGTGATATCCCGAGTGCTGTCACACTGAGGCGATGCGCTGGCAGGATGTAAAAAAAAAGTCCTGCAAACGGCATCTTTGGAGCGGTGTATACCACTCCTCCACCACTCCTGCCGATTGAAATGAATGCGCACCGCTGCCGAAGCGCCTGCAAAGCGTTTTGGCAGTGGCGCTTCAGGGGCGCATTTAACCCCTTCCTCGGCCGCTAGCTGGGTTATAAGCGCCCCGCTAGCAGCCGAATAGCGCCTCTAAAATGACGGTAAAGCGCCGCTAAAACTAGCAGCGTTTTACCATCAACGCCTGCCCGCTCCAGTGTGAAAGCAGCCTTAAGTAATACAGAATTTTTTTTTCATTTAAACATTAAACAAAACAAACCTCCAATCAGTTCACTTGTATGTATAATTTAGAAAAAAAAAAAAAAAACTTAAATATTAAATACACAAAAACAGGTAATCAAAACTTTTGGACGAAAAAAAATGGGCTAACTTTACTGCTTAGGTTTTTTTTAAATTCATTACTGTATTTTTTTTTGTAAAAATTGCGTTTGAAAGACCGCTGCGCAAATACCGTGTGACATAAAATATTGCAACAATCACCATTTTATTCCCTAGGGTCTCTGCTAAAAAAAATATATATAATGTTTGGGGGTTCTAAGTGATTTTCTAGCAGAAAATACAGGATTTTTACTTGTAAGCAACAAGTGTCAGAAAAGATTTAGTCTTTAAATGGTTAAACTGAAAACTTCTCCACGGAGTTCAGTCTATTGATAAAAAGAACCTGAAAGAGATACAAATGTATCTTCTTATCAGACTTGGCTGCCCAGAGGAGGAGAGAAGAAAACTTCACAGATAACCTCAGGAAACTTGCATTAACGTCTATTACAGAAGTCATTTGCAAGTCACGGCTGAAGTTACAATCGGCCTTTTTTATCAGCACAATCGGCCGATGCCGATTAAGTAAAAAACGCCAAATATCGGCCGATATATCGGCCGGCCGATATATCGGTCGACCTCTACCTGTCACTACCTATTGCTATCATAGGGGATATTTACATTCCCCGAGATAACAATAAAAATGATTAAAAAAAAAATATGAAAGGAACAGTTTAAAAGTAAGATTAAAAAAGCAAAAAAATAATAAAGAAAAAAAAAAAAAAAAAAAAAAAAACCACCCCTGTCGCCCCCTGCTCTCGCGCTAAGGCGAACGCAAGCGGCGGTCTGTCGTCAAACGTAAACAGCAATTGCACCATGCATGTGAGGTATCACCGCGAAGGCCAGATCGAGTGCAGTAATTTTTCCAGTAGACCTCCTCTGTAAATCTAAAGTGGTAACCTGTAAAGGCTTTTGAAGGCTTTTAAACATGTATTTATTTTGTTGCCACTGCACGTTTGTGCGCAATTTTAAAGCATGTCATGTTTGGTATCCATGTACTCGGCCTAAGATCATCTTTTTTATTTCATCAAACATTTGGGCAATATAGCGTGTTTTAGTGCATTAAAATTAAAAAAAGTGTGTTTTTTCCCCAAAAAATGCGTTTGAAAAATCGCTGCGCAATTACTGTGTGAAAAAAAAAAATGAAACACCCACCATTTTAATCTGTAGGGCATTTGCTTTAAAAAAATATATAATGTTTGGGGGTTCAAAGTAATTTTTTTGCAAAAAAAAAAAACTTTTTCATGTAAACAATAAGTGTCAGAAAGGGCTTTGTCTTCAAGTGGTTAGAAGAGTGGGTGATGTGTGACATAAGCTTCTAAATGTTGTGCATAAAATGCCAGGACAGTTCAAAACCCCCCCAAATGACCCCATTTTGGAAAGTAGACACCCCAAGCTATTTGCTGAGAGGCATGTCGAGTCCATGGAATATTTTATATTGCGACACAAGTTGCGGGAAAGAGACAAATTTTTTTTTTTTTTTTTTTTTTTTTGCACAAAGTTGTCACTAAATGATATATTGCTCAAACATGCCATGGAAATATGTGAAATTACACCCCAAAATACATTCTGCTGCTTCTCCTGAGTACGGGGATACCACATGCGTGAGACTTTTTGGGAGCCTAGCCGCGTACGGGACCCCGAAAACCAAGCACCGCCTTCAGGCTTTCTAAGGGCGTGAATTTTTGATTTCACTCTTCACTGCCTATCACAGTTTCGGAGGCCATGGAATGCCCAGGTGGCACAAAACCCCCCCAAATGACCCCATTTTGGAAAGTAGACACCCCAAGCTATTTGCTGAGAGGTATAGTGAGTATTTTGCAGACCTCACTTTTTGTCACAAAGTTTTGAAAATTGAAAAAAGAAAAAAAAAAATGTTTTTTCTTGTCTTTCTTCATTTTCAAAAACAAATGAGAGCTGCAAAATACTCACCATGCCTTTCAGCAAATAGCTTGGGGTGTCTACTTTCCAAAATGCGGTCATTTGGGGGGGTTTTGTGCCACCTGGGCATTCCATGGCCTCCGAAACTGTGATAGGCAGTAAAGAGTGAAATCAAAAATTTTCACCCTTAGAAATCCTGAAGGCAGTGATTGGTTTTCGGGGTCCAGTACGCGGCTAGGCTCCCAAAAAGTCCCACACATGTGGTATCCCCATACTCAGGAGAAGCAGCTAAATGTATTTTGGGGTGCAATTCCACATATGCCCATGGCCTGTGTGAGCAATATATCATTTAGTGACCACTTTTTGTAAATATTTTTTTTTTTTTTTTTTTTTTTGTCATTTTTCAATCACTTGGGACAAAAAAAATAAATATTCAATGGGTTCAACATGCCTCTCAGCAATTTCCTTGGGGTGTCTACTTTCCAAAATGGGGTCATTTGGGGGGCTTTTGTACTGCCCTGCCATTTTAGCACCTCAAGAAATGACATAGGCAGTCATAAACTAAAAGCTGTGTAAATTCCAGAAAATGTACCCTAGTTTGTAGACGCTATAACTTTTGCGCAAACCAATAAATATACGCTTATTGACATTTTTTTTACCAAAGACATGTGGCCGAATACATTTTGGCCTAAATGTATGACTAAAATTTAGTTTATTGGATTTTTTTTAGAACAAAAAGTAGAAAATATCATTTTTTTTCAAAATTTTCGGTCTTTTTCCGTTTATAGCGCAAAAAATAAAAACCGCAGAGGTGATCAAATACCATCAAAAGAAAGCTCTATTTGTGGGAAGAAAAGGACGCAAATTTCGTTTGGGTACAGCATTGCATGACCACGCAATTAGCAGTTAAAGCGACGCAGTGCCAAATTGGAAAAAGACCTCTGGTCCTTAGGCAGCATAAAGGTCCGGGGCTCAAGTGGTTAAAAAAAACGGCGCCGTCACGGCTGGGAAGCCGTGATCGTTTTTTAATTTTTTTGTTATTTTGGGCTTTCCAACCTAGAGGTACGATGTGGGGTCTTTTGGACCCCATACCTCACTGTGAAAAGAACAGATCGTGCCATATTCCTATTACAAGGGATGTTTACATTCCTTGTAATAGGAATAAAAGTGATCAAATTTTTTTTTGTGTCAAACTAAAAAAAAAAAAAAAAATTGTTTTTTTTTGTTAAATTTAACAAGTGCCCCTGTCGCACACAGAAGCGAACGCATACGTAAGTCCCGCCCACATATTAAAACGGTGTTCAAACCACACGTGGGGTATCACCGCGAACGTTACAGCGAAATAAATAATTCTAGCCCTAGACCTCCTCTGTAACTCAAAACATGTAACCAGTAAAAAAATGTAAAGCGTCGCCTATAAGGATTTTTAAGTACCAAAGTTTGGCGCCATTCCACGAGCGTGTGCAATTTTGAAGTGTGACATGTTAGGTTCTATTTACTCGGCGTAACTTCATCTTTCACATTATGCAAAAAAATTGGGCTAACTTTAATGTTTTTTTTTTTTTAAAGCATGAAACTGTTTTTTTCCCAAAAAATCGTGTTCGAAAAATTGCCACGCAAATACCATGCGAGATAAAAAGTTGCAACAACCGCCATTGTATTCTCTAGGGTCTTTGCTAAAAAAAAAAACCATATATAATGTTTGGGGGTTCTATGTACCGTAATTTTCTAGCAAAAAAAGTATGAATTTTACATGTAGGAGAGAAATGTCAGAATTGGGGCCTGGGTGCGAAGTGGTTAAGAGAGAAGTGTCAGGAATTTTTTTTTTTAATTTTAAATAAAGAACTGTGAAGCAAAATAAGGGTCAGTGCCCATCTGCAGCACCCAGCATTGCCACGAATGCAGCACCCACCATTGCCATCAGTGCAGCCTGATTGATGGCCATCCATCTGCAGCCTGGGAGGGGGGCAGGCCGAGCGCCAAAAGATTACATGCATAAAAAAACTCCTGTTTTTTAGGCGGCCTTTTTAATACAAAGTCCCGCCTCCTATGATGGACAGAACAGTCATCCAATGGCAGTGCGGGAGATGGGACTTCCTATTACAGAGGCTGCCGTGTAAACAGGAAATTCTCCTGTGTGCACGGCACTCGTTACCGCCAACTCCCTGTCCCCTCCAAGGCAGCCAGCATATATATATTTTGTGGCCCCGGCGCTGGGTGATCATTGGGGGCCACAAAAGATATAAATGTCCAAATAACCAGGCAGGCCATTCAAAAACGGAATGCGGGCCGTGATTGGACTTTGGACATGCCTGCTTTAGAGGCTTCAGAAACAAAAACCTTTACCTGCAAAGAATGTGCATTTTTATTATTTTTTGTTAAAAGGTGAACTTATCCTTTTAAGCTGAACTCCAGGTGTGCATTGCTTATTTACATTCATTTGACTGATCGTCGTGGAAGCTGAAAATCACTGTACAGCCTTGGCTAAAAGTTTTGAGAATTACACAAATATTAATTTTCACAGTCTGTTGCTTCAGTGTTTTTAGATCTTTTTTGTCAGATGTTACTATTGTATCCTGAAGTATAATTACAAGCATTTCATAAGTGTCAAAGGCTTTTATTGACAAATACATTAAGTTTATACAAAGAGTCAATATTTGCAGTGATGATCCTTCTTTTTCAAGACCTCTGCAATTTGCCCTGGCATGCTGTCAATACAACTTCTGGGCCACATCCTGACTGATGGCAGCCCATTCTTGCATAATCGGTGCTTAGAGTTTGTCAGTTTGTGGGGTTTTTTTTGTTCACCGCCTCTTGAGGATTGACCACAAATTCTGGCAAGGTACTCCATGGTGGAAAAGGCATTGTTCGTCACCAAACTGTTCTTGGGTGGTTGGGAGAAGTAACTCTTGGAGGATGTTTTTTTTACCATTCTTTATTTGTAGCTGTGTTCTTAGCAAAATTGTGACAGTTGCGTTTAGAGGCTTTTTTTGGAACCCAAAAAAAGCATTCAGAAGCTGTGTTTAGAGGCATTTCAAATGTGGCTAACCGCGTTTAGGCGCTTTTTCGTCTAGTAGCGTTTTTAAAGGGAAAACATTTCTTTATGAGTCTGGAAAATGCTAAAAACACATCAAAAACTCACTTATCACTGTATGCAAGCTTGATGTACCATGTGATATTCCCCTCATCGGCCAATTATGCTGTACAATACACGACCTGCATTACTTGCTGCTGAAGTTGAATAGGAATTGCACTGACCCGTCAACCATTGAGAATTTAACCACTAGAGTAATTCGGCTATAGCATGGACCTGCTTGCCGGGACTACGTCCTGTGCACGAGCGGCCTGCGCGCCCCGTGGAGGGCGCGCTCTGTGAACAGCAAGTCTATGAGACTCGCCTGATCACAGATCGGAGTACGTGGCCGATCCCGACTCCTTACCCCAAGATCAGTGCCGCCTTATCTGTCCCCATCAGTGCCGCCTTATCTGTCCCCATCAGTGCCGCCTTATCTGTCCCCAACTGTGCCTATCCATGCCCATCAGTGCAGTCTATCAGTGCCCACCAGTGCCGCCTCATAAGCGCATATCAATGAAGGAGAAAAATTACCTGTTTGCAAAATTTTATAACAAACTATGAAACATGATTTTTTTTTTTTTTTTTTATTCAAAATTTTCCATCTTTTTTTGTTGTTTAGCAAAAAATAAAAATCCCAGCTGTGATTAAATACCACCAAAAGAAATCTCCATTTGTGGGAAAAAAAATGATAAAAATTTCATTTGGGTACGGTGTTGTATGACCGCGTCATTCAAAGTGCTCCAGTGCTGAAAGCTAAAAATTGGTCTGGGCAGAAGGGGGGTTTAAGTGCCCAAAAAGCAAGTGGTTAACCTGATGACCCCCACATTGAGCTTGAGATCCTAATGTCTGGCTGTTTGCATTTCTTTATGACCCAACATGTTATAAAGTTTTCCAGCTAGATAATGAGATTCGTACAATTGTCTCTTCCATCCCCCAGCCTACCCTATATCAATCTCTCACATGTTATGTGACCTAGACGGGGTCTAAACTTTTCCAAGAGAACGTCAAAGATTGCAATTGACATGCGTGTAAAAATTAAAAAATTTCTCTGGGTAATTACGCAGCTGAACATACATATTAGAAAAGTATCCTGTGGACATGCGTTGAGCCATCAATGGATGTGTCCAGTAGTGAGGAACTCTGGTCCTCTCATACAATTTTCTATGTCTTTGGAGCCTCAGCAAAAGCAACATTAGGAGCATTTCCTTACACATGCTTATCATGGGATCCATATTAACAAACCAATGAAAGAATAACAGCTAGCTACAAGCACACTGCTTTCTCAGCTGCTACTCACACTGTTCTCTCACAGAATGGCTGAAATAGTTAATGAATACCTGTTTTTAGTGCTTTCTAATCATTTTGGGAGGGTCTCCTGAGGTTATCTTTAGTAAATGTGGCTTGTAAATGCTGCTAAACTTATGTTTTTAAATGTGGATTACTAGCTGTGATTTTCCTGCGTTCAGGTGTACATGAAGCCGTACTGATGGTAGCGCTCACCTTTTTTTTTTCTTCAAGGTTTTTTCTGGATGCCCCACACAATCGGCAGTCCAATTACAGTATTTTTTGGAGAATATCAGTCTGTCCCTGATGTTTTTCCTAGAGAGAAGTGGCTTCTTTGCTTCCCTGCTTGACACCAGGCCGTTCTCCAAAAGTCTTCGCCTCACTGTGCGTGCAAATGTACTCATACCTGCCTGCTGCCATTCCTGAGCAAGCTCTGCACTGGTGGTACCCCAATCCCGCAGCTGAATCAACTGTAGGAGACAGCAGTCCTGGTGCTTGCTGGACTTTCTTGGGCACCCTGAAGCCTTCTTCACAACAGTAGAACTTCTCTCTTTGAAGTTCTTGATGATCCTATAAATGGTTGATTTTAGGTGCAAATTCATATTTGTCATTCTCAAAACTTTTGACCAGGGCTGTAGTACTACTACAGTGGTTGCTGCAATCTCTTGGGTCCTATGACAGGTAGCTTCCTCTGCACTCTGATCACAGCTTTTCTGGGCACTGCCTCCATTCACAGAACGCCTTGCCTCTATTTCAATGAATACAAAGTGTTTTCTGTTTTTACAAGGTGGAGTTCATGACATCATTACCTTTTTGAAATGGTAAAGTCAAGAGCTTTTGATTTACATACTAGTGGGTCACTCAAAACATTGAAACCAGAGATTTAACAAGATGTTCAAAATGATGTCCTTTTTGCTTCAGAAGATAGAGGGACCTGCAAGGTTGGGATAAAGCCTTTTTAAAGTGACTGGGTGAAATTAAGAGAAGTATGGCAATTATGATTTTGTTTGGTTTTTGTAGAATCATACTTGCCTAGCTGCATCTGTCCCCTGCCGGCTCTAACACTGAGAACCGAGCAACCAAGCGCTGCCACTCGATCAGTTCTCAGAGCTCACTGGAGGGCTGGGATGTGGTGGGAGCGGCCAGCTCAGGCTCTCAGCTGCCCCCTGAGCCGGGTGCCTATCCAGGCATGTGGGTGGCTGCCGACCATATGGTCGCGATCTTGCCTGAGCCTGGACTGGCTCTGTGACATCAGAGCTGGTCCAGAACAAACTGCACAGTACAGCTTTGGCTGTACTTCTCTTTTTTAATATTCTAAAAATAAATGTGTTATAAAGACTTTTTTTTTTTTCCCTTATTCAGCAGGTTTTTACAAAATTTCTGTAGAAAAATGCTAAACCCAGATTAGCATAACAAATTATTAAAGGGCTAAGTTTGAGGGTGGACTAGGTCTCCCTAATTTGAAAAACTGTTCTACAGCAGTAGTCTTGACCAGAATACTTAGCTGGAGAGACTATGAAGATCAAAAAGTGTGGGTAATGCTTGAAAAAACTGTGACAGACCGTAATTTGAGACCATTCCCCGTGGGTTCCACGTTGATATTGAAATCTTGCGAATACTATACTTCTCATACTATGGAACTCTGGGACATCTTTTACAGACAGGAAACATTGTCCCCACCTATATCTCCCCTCCTCTTATGTTATGTTTTTTTATTTATTTATTTTTTTTTGTGTGAATCCCTGACATGTTTGAAGATGTGGGCTTCGGACAGCAATACGAGCTGTCTTAAACTTTTTCATGCTGGGAAACTATACCTGTTAGGGAAACTTAGCGAGCTGGGTGCATGGCAGTATCAACAGCTACAACATTTTAATGCTGCGCATCTGAGGGGATTGGTAGATTCCCTTTCAGGATTCAAGTCTCTCTGGTTTAAAGCGGAGTTCCACCCATAATATGAACTTTACATGAATCGTTAGCTTTCTCCATGAACAACAACATTTAGCAAATTATTATTATTATTTTTATTTTTCTTTGTAAGCACTGTTGCCATGGGGTCCCTTGTAATCTTCCACTTCCAGGCCGTGGCGATTTAAGTCATATCCCGCGGCTCCTGTGTTCCTGGGAGATGTGTGTGATCGTTTCCCAGGAGTCAGCAGGCATCCCTGAAGGCTAGCATCTGTGTATAGCACATGTGTATAGGGCGCATGCGTGAGATCGGGAGGGGCATGCTGGGTATCCAGCATCACCATATCCCGGAAGAGACTGCTAGTGGGCTTCATATGCCCACAGTAGAGATTGGAGCGCTCTGCAGAGCAGAAATATACAGTACGATTATAAAACGGGAATTGAGCGGCGATATGTTTTTAATGACCTGGATTAATCAATTTTAACTAGTGTAATAGAACTGATTACGTTTATAAAAAATAGAGGTTAAAATCTGGGTGGAACTCCGCTTTAAAGTGGTTGTAAAGCCAGAAGGTAAAAATGCATGAAGGTAAAAACCTTTTGTGTGCGGCACTCTCCCCCCAGCCCACCCTAATATTTACCTGAGCCCCCTCTCGATCCACGAGAGCCTTGTCTCTCCAGGGACTCGCACTCCTGATTGGCTTTTGGCAGCAGTGGGAGCCATTGGCTCCTGCTTCTGTCTGTCACAGCCAGTGAGCCAATCAGGAGACAGAGGGGGCGGGGCAGAATTGCTGTGTGTGAATGGAGATAGAGCCGCAGGTTGGGAGCGCGCCTGCTTGGGTGCCCCCACAGAGCAGGCTACTTGCTGTGGGGGCACAGGGCAAGAGGATGAGGAACTAGGAGCACCTGTGTGGGACCTGAGAAGAGGAGTATCCGGGCTGCTCTGTGCAAAATCATACAGGCCTTAGATTCTCTTGGGAGATTGAGATGGGGTGTTTGTTTTCAGTTTCGCAGTGGCACGCTATCTTGAATTTGACCAAGACCTCTTCTATCCGTTAAAAAAACACGGGAGAGTAATTATAAAATCTTAACAAGGTGGTACAGTGTTTTGAAGCTGGTGGCATTGATGTACCCCTCTGTCTAAGACTGATGGAGGGGCTGTGGTCAGCAAGGCTTGCATATTGATATATGGTGGAAATGGCTCAGGCTTAGACCATTTTGGATGAGCCATAGACTGTTTGAATCTTGGCCGCGTTTCGAACCATGTATGGACAGGCTGAATGTGCCCAAGTTGATTGATGGATCAGCTTGGGTACAACCAGCCTGCCGTATTTTTACATAAAGTCTCCCAGCGGGGATGGCTTCCAAACTTTTTTTAAATTTTTTCTTTAAATTCATTAAAGTGGGTGTTTTCTCCCCAAAAAAAATGCCTTTTGCAAAACCGCTGCGCAAATACCGTGTGACATGAAAAATTGCAACAATCACCATTTTATTTCCTAGGATCTCTGCTAAATAAAAATGTATGTTTTGGGGGTCATGAGTAAATTTCTAGCAAAAAATACTGATTTTAAATGTGTAAACAAAAAGTGCCAGAAAAAGCCCGGTCTTAAAGTGGTAATGAATTTTAATGCAAAAAACACAGAATATAGCCCAATTTTTTTTTGTAACATATAAGATATTACGCTGAGTAGATACCAAACATATCGCACTTTAAAATTGCGCACGTTTGTGGAATGGGGATAAACAAACAATACTTAAATATCTCCATTGGCAACGCTTTAAACAGGTTACCTGTTTAAATATTCAGAGGTCTAGCGCTAGAATTATTGTTCTCGCTCTAACATTTGCAGCGATACATCACATGTGGTGCAAACACCATTTTATATATGCGTGAGAAATTTGCGTATGCCTTTGCTTATGCGTGCGAGCATGGGGGGGATGGGGTGCTTTTTTAATTTTTTTTTTTTTTTTTTTTTTTTTTTTTTTTTTTTTCCTCTTAAACTGTTCTTTTTGCTTTAAAGCAAAAAAAATAGTTTGCTTCCGCTCTGGAATGGAAATGACTAGAGGTCGACCGATATGGGTTTTTCTCTGGCCGATGCCGATATTTAGAAATCGCGGGGGCCGATGGCCGATATGTGATGCCGATTTTTTTGGGCCAATATATTTGGCCGATTTTTTTTTTTTTTTTTTTTTTTTTTTTTTTTTTTTTTTCTTTTTTCCCTTCATCTCATAAAATCTAACAGACCCCTTTCACACTGGGGCGTTTTTCAGGCGCTTTTGGGCTAAAAATAGCGCCTGTAAAGTGCCTGTAAAACGGCTCCCCTGCAGTCTCAGTGTGATATCCCGAGTGCTTTCACACTGAGGCGATGCGCTGGCAGGATGTAAAAAAAAGTCCTGCAAACGGTATCTTTGGAGCGGTGTATACCGCTGCTCCACCACTGCTGCCCATTGAAATGAATGCGCACCGCTGCCGAAGCGCCTGCAAAGCGTTTTGGCAGCGGCGCTTCAGGGGCGCATTTAACCCCTTCCTCGGCCGCTAGCTGGGTTATAAGCGCCCCGCTAGCAGCCGAATAGCGCCTCTAAAATGACGGTAAAGCGCCGCTAAAACTAGCAGCGTTTTACCATCAACGCATGCCTGCTGCAGTGTGAAAGCAGCCTTAAGTAATACAGAATTTTTTTTTCATTTAAACATTAAAGAAAACAAACCTCCAATCAGTTCACTTGTATGTATAATTTAGAAAAAAAAAAAAAAAAAACACTATCTTAAATATTAAATACACAAAAACAGGTAATCAAAACTTTTGGACGAAAAAAAATGGGCTAACTTTACTGCTTAGGTTTTTTTTTTTAATTCATTACTGTATTTTTTTTTTTTTAAAAACTGCGTTTGAAAGACCGCTGCGCAAATACCGTGTGACATAAAATATTGCAACAATCACCATTTTATTCCCTAGGGTCTCTGCTAAAAAATATATATATATATATATATATATATATATATATATATAATGTTTGGGGGTTCTAAGTGATTTTCTAGCAGAAAATACAGGATTTTTTCTTGTAAGCAACAAATGTCAGAAAAGATTTAGTCTTTAAATGGTTAAACTGAAAACTTCTCCACGGTGTTCAGTCTATTGATAAAAAGAACCTGAAAGATACAATGTATCTTCTTATCAGACTTGGCAGGCTGCCCAGAGGAGGAGAGAATCCTCTCCACAGATAACTCCAGGAAACTTGCATTAACAGAAGTCATTTACAAGTCCCAGCTGAAGTTACAATCGGCCTTTTTTTATCAGCACAATTGGCCGATGCCAAATATCGGCCGATATATCGGTCGACCTCTAGAAACGACATCATGAAAATGCTCCGGTCCTCCTAGATCATAGAGATGATGATCTGGAAGACCCCTCCCGCTGCTGCTGAAAGTGATCCATCGGCTAATAAGCCGCTCGGATTGCTTTCATGAGAGAGAATCGCCAGTAGGAGAAAAAATACTAAAAAAAAAAAAGCCATGACCCCGGTAAACTACAGTAAGCTACAACGTATATATTCGTATTATAGTCGGCAAGTGATTATATAAAACGAACCAGGGGTTCTGCATGGCAACAGGGTAACTAGTATTTCAGGAAGAAAAACTTTAATACAACTGCAAGGTTTTTTTTTTTCTTTAATTGCATTGCAGTCATTGTGTAATTTATATTAAGATGCAATCTATTTGCCTAGGTATTTGTAGTGTTTAATATGGTTTATTTTGTAGTACTGCTTGTAATTTTAGTCTGCATGAGTTAAGGGCAGATGTATAACCTTAGATGAACTTGTGCATCACTCACATGGTGTTTTTATCGGATTCCTTCCCAGCCTTCATTTTTCATCTCAGTGCAACTTTGTTCTCAGCTGAAAATAGAGAAGAAACTATGTATTTTTCCTTTATTAGTTGTGTAGTATTTTTGTTTACCTTAATCTTTGGGTAATGACCACCTTTTTAAGTCTCATGCACATTGGGTGTTATGAATCCCTGTTGTTTAGGTGCTGGTGGAAGGCACAGATGCACCATACAGCCCCACCACTGGCAGCCTGTAGAACTCTTAAGCGGCTGGACAGGGCTGCATGATGTACAGAGTGGTATTAACATTTAGGGCAGTATGTATCCAGGGAAGAATGCCCGGAATATTATCAGTCTTCGTTACAGGCGTTCATCCCTGGGCACATATTGCCCTAAACGTTAATATCCCTCAGTGTCCAAAATTTCAGGCTAACCTATGGGCATAGTTCACACCATTGCAGTACAGTGCAGTGCAGAAAAGTACAGCATGCTGCATTTTTCCACAACGCAAATGCACAAAAAACGCATGCAAATGCATTGCAACACATCACAGTGCACATAGCAGCCCAAGGAAAGAAGTAAGGAAGTGACCTCACAGGACAAATACAGATAGAAAAATGCACTTCAACTGCATGTAAAATGTATGTCATCTGCATGTGTAGGTACAAGGAAATGTGCAGTTACTTGCTGTTTCTGGTGTGAATGGACCCTTAAAGCGTTTGTTACCCCCCAAAAAAAGGGGGGGGGGTTCCTGTTCCTTTAAAGCATGTTATACATCACAGTGCTGTGTAATTTGGCCCCTTTTACAAAAAAAAAAAAAAAAAAAACCTGCCTGGCTATGCCCTCCTCCCTGTAAACTGTCCACGGTATATCATGGCTGCTGAGCCCTGACACCGTGGTCAGTTTATGTGCCTCTGTCATGCACAGCCCTGCTCTGTCCTCCTCCCCTCCCCCCTGCCTGTCTGTTCTATGTCAGTGCCCGCCCCCTCCCCTCCTGCTGCTCTCAGAACTACTAAAAAAACTCCCATCCCCTCTGTAACATAACAATATGTGTCCCAGTGCCTGTGTTAGAAAAAAAAGCCGATCTGTACCTAATATCAGAGTGGCTCAGGTGACTCCTCTCCTCCCCCCTGGCTGACCGCTCCAGCGGGCGGGGCCGAGCACTCCTGATGAGTGAGAGGGAGAGCGCTGAGAAGTCATGTGAGCGCTGGTATACATGCTTTAGGTATAGATCAGCATACTTTTTATATAACACGGGGACACATATTGTTAGAGAGGAGATGGGAGGTTTTTATAGTGATGGCTTAACCACTTTTAAGCTGTAGCAGCTGTCTGCTTCTTATGAAGTTTGTGCCTAGAAGTGTAAATGGTTAAACTACAATGACCTTCTGACCGGGGATGGGGGGGGTCTTGGCTTCAGAGGCTGGGATGGGTACAAGGAGTGCAGGGGTCCACTGAAAAAGGGGGGGACGACGAACAAGACGTCAACAGCAAAACAAACAAACAAGAATGGGAGCATAATCAGAGGAAAGGATGAGAAAAAGAGAGGGGGAAAGAGTTCTCTCAGGCTGGGGATTACAAGACATTAGGTGACAAGTCCCAAGATGGTCAGATGCAAGGTTGGAAGAGCATAGGACCCCCCATGGGGTTCACAACGTAATAAATTTTGGTGTGGGGGTCCTGGAGGATACTGGTCATCATTGCATTGATCATGAGGGTTGTCAGGATGCTCTTTATCTCTGAAAACGAAACCTCAATTGCACGCTTGGCGGCAATAAATAATTAGGTGGCCAATTTCTGCTGGTAGGAAAAAAGGCCTGTGATCAGGCAGTGAAGAAGTGCTAATTTGTCATCCTTGCGAATAGGTATATTGAAAAGTGTGTGTACAAGAGTCCAAAGACCCTCGACCAGAATGCCACCAGGTGGGGCAGGACCACCAAATATGGATTTTGTGCCCTCGCTGGCCACATCCCTAGAAGTATATGTCCCTGTGTGATGGATTCATTTTGGCAATATGGGCAGGGACCCGGTACCAGCAGAAGAGGACTCTTGTAGGCAGCCTCCAATGTGATCGTATTGAAGGAGCACTTTGCTATGCTAGACCAGGCTTTGTTCGGCAGCTATTTTTCTAATGGTTCACCACCAAAAGTGATTGAGTGTGCAGTAAGATAACCAGTGCAGGAGACCTAAGAGGTCTCTAATGTAGTTATGAGCCATTTGACAGACCGTATGTACAACAACTGTTGCCCAGGTGCTGCAACAATCACAGGAGATTTATTTTCCAGCAAGATGGTGACCCCGAGCATACAACCAAAAGTACACAGGTGCTTTAAAATGCTAAAGCTTATGTGATATTTTAGCATTTGAGCCTAGGTATACTTTAAATTGAACCAATGCCTTTTCTGTGTAGTGTAATAAAATAGGTTGGCTCCCCTGCTGTTCTGTTCAGCCACTGAGAAGAAAGGAAAGTCCTTACAAATCTATGGTGGTGTAGCTGGCACAGGCCTATGAACAGTGATGGCACAGATTGCCCCAATGCTGGCACATGCTCTTCCATACCAAAAAGTACTGGGGATACTTCATTTGGCTTCCGGCTCTGAAGCAAAAGACAAATAAGGGAAAGGTAGCTGAGATGCCGTGGAAATTGTATAGGAAACTTTTATTTATTTATTTTTAAATGTTTGTTTTTATTTGCTTAGTTCTGAGGCCACAGGCTTGCGGGTGTTTTTTATATATATATATATATATATATATATATATATATATATATATATATATATATATATATATATATATATATATATATATATATATATATATATATATATATATATATATATATATATATATATATATACATTTTGACCCTATTTATTTACTGCAAGGGTTAAAATGCCCTTTTTTTACTAAGGGCACCAGTAAAAAAAAACAATTTCTTACCTTATGCCTTGCTCCTCGGCAGCCATCGCTCACCACTTCTCTCTAACACTTCGGCTTGTGGTTGGGCTCTGATGGTACTGCATTGAACATGACATCACAGCTGTGACAGCCAGCCAGAGTGCTGAAGAGAAGAGGCTGTGAGGGACTGATTGCATGGAAGGAAGATTCTGCAGGAGTGAATGATAAGGTAAGTAAATATGCATTTTACTGGGGTACCCCAGGCAGAATTGAGCATTTAACCCTTGTGGTGCAAGGGAGTCTCACTACAAGTTGTTTGTTTTATTTATTTATTTTTTTCCCTTATGCCCAGAGTTTAGCAGCCAAAATATTTGAGATATGATTTGATGTAGAATTTTCATCATACTGGAAATCTGTGTGAAATATCATTACTAGGAGTTGTTATTTTTATCCTGATATAAATTGTAGGAGGGAAGAACTTGTCAGTGGCTCTCCAGACCAGTAATTACGTAGGATTTGATAGCTGTGAGTCATTTTGTTACTGTGACTGTTATGTGCAGCTTCTTTTTCAGGCAGTTTTGTATAGCTGTGTTTAACCTAAATTGCTTGTTCATGACAAGCAACAAATATTTATATATGATCGCATCATATAAGAATCATTTCCATTAAAATAGAAGTTCAGCCTAAATCTAATTTAACTTTAAATTTACTGGCAGCCACATTCTAAGACTAATCTGTCTAACCCTGTAAAGCAAAAATCGCTGTACATACCTTTTCTGCAGCCGCTCTGGTCCGGTCTCCAGCGGCGGATGCTGTGTGGAAGAGACAGCCTCAGTTACTGTGGGGCTTCCGTTGTTTGCTGCCTGTTCTGCAGATGCCTACACAGAGAAGCCACCACGGACAGCTCAGCATGCGACCGGAGCGGCTGCAGAAAAGGTATGTATAACGATTTTAGCTTTACAGGGTTGGATAGATTAGTCTTAGAATGTGTCTGCCAGCAGATTTAGAGTTGGCTAATTTTAAAGGCTGAACTTCTACTTTAAAGTTAATGTAATGTCCTCCTTTCTTCTTCTTCTTTTCTTTTCTTCTTTTTTATTAAAATAATAAACATGCTATACTTACCTGCTCTGTGCAGTTGGTTTTGCACAGAGCAGCCTGGATCCTCCTCTTCTCGGGTTCCTGGCTGGAGCTCCTGGCCCCTCCCTTCTGTTGAGTGCCCCCACAGCAAGCAGCTTGCTATGGGGGCACCCAAGCCGAGCTGCAGCTCCGTGTATTCATTCAGACACAGAGCTGTGGCCTGGCCTCATCCCCTCTCTCTCCTGATTGGCTAACTGAGTTTGACGGCAGCAGGAGCCAATGGTGCCGCTGCCGTGTCTCAGCCATTCAGGAGGGAGAGTCCTGGACGGCCGAGGGTCTCATGGACATCGCTGGATAGAGATGGGGCTCAGGTAAGTATTAGGGGAGCTGAGGGGGGCTGCTGCACACAGAAGACTTTATCTGCCTTTACAACCCCTTTTAGTGTTCCATAAAGTGTTTCAGACATTCCCAGTCTTTGTCATGTAACTATTTAGAGGAATGAAACATTTCTCCTTGTGCAGTGAGTCTTAGCTTGCTATACAGGTATTGATGTTGTAATGACTTGTACCATAGTACAATACTAGTTCTACCCTGTTTACCTAATTTAGTATTGTGAAGCTAGCTGTTAGCTGTATACTATAGTGGGTTTGTATGGGAATTTTTGTTTTTTCAGAATCGCATCCCTCTGAACTGTCCCCCAAGAGCCCTCTCCCTACACATAGACAGGCTTTGGGGAGTCAAGGCAGCAGTACTGTTTTGCTAGGGAAGAAATCAAATCTATGCATGAGGAATGGGACAGAGCATGTTGGGGGGGATTGGTTGGAGTTCCATAGTCTAGCAGGCAATTCTGACAACAGTGCTTTTACGGAATTGAAATGCCAAACAGGAAGTTAGAAGCTCACTGGATTTCTGATAGATTGACGTGCTTGTATAGTCATCTTTTGAAAAATTGAAAGTCAGCAGCTACAAAAACTGTATTGCTGACTTTAATAATAGGACACTTGCCTGTTCTGGGATCTAGTGCTGTCCTCACCCGGCCGCTTTCCTCACCAGGCTTCGGTCCCCAGCGCTGGCATACTAACTGTGGGCAGCCGGCTGTGACTGCTAGTGGCTTCACTTTAACAAACCTTTTCTTTAGAATAGCAGCATTTTTAAAAGGGATAAAACATGGGAAATGTGCATTATAGAGATGTAGTAAATATTCTGCCCAGCTAATCATCTGGGTCAGACCTTCAAGCAATCCTAACTGCTCACCTCCTATCCTGGTACCTTTTGGGTGCTGCGGTAGTAATTGGGTATACTGTTAGTTTTGTTCACTTGTGCAGCATCAGCAGAGCATTGGACACAATTCATTCCAACCTACCTGTTCAGTGTGTCTGACACAGGGTTTTTCCTGTTTCACTAATCACTGATTATACATACAAAAACCTTCTTCCATTTTTTTTTTTAAAGTGCAGTATGTGGTACATTCAATCTGTGCTATGCCTTGCCAGCTGCATGTCCTCCTAAACTCTAGCTTACAGCTAGACTGCATGGTAGATGTGACTAAAGCTGGGTATACATGTACCGCTGTCTGTTCAACAGAAGCTCATCTAAAGACTGGCTTCTGTCAAACGGTGCTGCTGGAAAACCCGCATTTGATCAGCCACTGATCTGTGTATTCTGACAGGGGGGTGTCCCTGCTGTCAGAATACAACGGTGCTGTGGGGGATATCCCTGCATCCACAACACTTGTATAGATGCAAGCATCGGTGTGTTTATAGCCTGCTTTACACTTCTGTCTACAGCACAGGGTTCTGGGCATTGATTTCCATTAATGGCTAAGTCTACAGGGACGTTTATATACTCTTTGCCGGTTCATGTTGGTTCTGCACAATCTGAAACATACTGGTCAATTAAATGTCTTCTACCTTTCCTAGCTATACTGTGTGTGCGCATATGTAAATCCCTGAATTTTTGCCTTAAAGGACAAGTATGCCCAAAGCTATTTACAGGAGCGCATGTAATTCTACAGTTCTGTGACACAGATTCAGCCAAAAGCGTTCTGAAGTCTGCTATTCACTGACGTCACAAGGCCAGTCTGAGCTCTGCAAGGATCCCGACAATAATGTTGGGATCCGCCCAGATGTCTGACCAGCAACTGTCTCAGGCTCTCAGCACAATGCTGAGAGCCTGAGCCAGCTGCTCCTGCTTCCTCCCCAATGAGACGGAGAAGTGACTGACAATGGCTGCATGGGCAAAGCCACATATCAAAATGTTACATGAGGGTACGAGTGTTTACATAGATCTGAACACACAATCCATCAGTATCCATGTACCTGCTTGTGTCAGATTTTGGCATGTGGCTGTGTCCATGCATCCACCTCTATAGGCTGCCCACATTCATCATGGGCTTTAAGCAGGCACAATAACAAAGTCAGCCAGCATGCAGGATGGGTGTGTTGGCACCCATGTCCACGAAGCTTAAGTCGCTACCATGTGTTGTGGAGCACTCTGTGTTGGAAAAAAATAGTGCAGGTCCACTTGTATGTTGGCAGCCTAGTTAAATGTCTGCCTCAACACACCGCATGTTAATGTGCAACAAAACATTCTTCACCTCCTTCTCCCAAAGCCGACAATAAAATCACATTTACTAGTAGAGCTAGAAGAGTGTGTAGACGTCCTCTGTCAGGATTTTATTGCAGCCTACCTCCACATAAGGGAGATTTGCTGTCCAGGTTACAGATGTCTGACAGAGCAGGAAGAGGAGTTGAATTTACTTTATGGGGACAGTGTTTAAAACCTGACAGCAAAATCTGCTAAGCAAGGACTTGGACAGCATTTATAACACAACAAAAGTTGTAAACCCCCTGGAAGGTTAATATAATTGCATTAAGTTTCTGATTTGGTGAACAGGGTCAGTTCGCTTTTCTGGTGTTTGCAAGCTTTTTACATTAGAAAAAATTACCTTGCGTTGCAACAACCGATTAGAACTCTGTTCGCACTGATTTATTGATCAAGAATTTTTATTAAGCATTCGCCTTGGATTAAACCTATTGTTTGTGAGACAGAAATGCTGTGGAATGTTTCCCTAGTTTCGGATTGTAGACCAGCCCCACAGTTTAAGAACCAGCATTACGCAGAATGATTCACAATTGGATCAATTTAAAGTAAACTTGTCACGGGAGAAATATGGTGTTGCCACTGCTGACCTTTTCCTCCCGAAAATGCTAGGTGCTGCTGATGGTTCAGATTCAATACCATCTGAGTCACTGACTTGGTACTAATTTTTTTTTTCTTTCTATTTTTTAATTTGCTATGTGCTGCTTCTAGGGCTATGATTTATGTGTCTAGAAGCCAGATACAGTCATTTAACAAGCTTTCTAAGAAGGGGGTGAGTAGTGTCCGCTAATGTACAGTATTTCTAAAATGACAGGTAAATTCTAAGGCTGATGTCACACTAGCAATTCTGTATCTCCAGCAACAGGATCGGTAAAGTGTGCTGAAAAAAGGCTTGCCTGTTTGTATCTGTTGCTTTCTTGCTGGCTGGGTGAGGTAGGGGTTGCTACCTTGCTAAGAAGGTTCTGCAGAAAGTAGAGGACAATGCGTGCCCATCTATCCATCCAGTGAGGGAGCAATATTTATAAGCAAGTTTGTACTTGTGTCCTGCGTAATGATTGTGCTGGTGGGTTCTTGCAACAACAGGAACAACCATGTAACATCGGCCTAAAGTAGGCCTCCAGGCAAGCCTGGCCAAAGACAAAAGTAATGAAATGATAAATATTCTCTAAGCACGCCTTAGTGGACACAATGGCTAATCGCATTACACATTGATGAAAATTTACTAAAACTGTGCATAGTAACCAATCGACTTCTAACTTCTGCTTATTTAATTAAGCTTTTATCAAAATCATGAAGCCGATTGGTTACTATGCTCAGCTTCACCAGTTTTAGTAACTCTCCCCATAGCATTTATACATTACAGAATTCTTTGCTGTATTTACTGAGATTCTCAAATAAGCTGCGTCTCAGTCCCACTCATCAGTGGGATTGTCCAGTATACATTAGAGCAGGGCAGGACAAATCTTTGTTGCAATGGTGATTAAAAATGGTGTCTGATGATCTGGTCTCTATTTTCTGTCCCATTGGCTGCTGTTTCCTTAGTCACCACTAGGTGGCATCTAGAAGTAAAATGCTCACAATCAACACAGCAAGTCCTTCTGTGTGTGCTAGGGTGCCCAATATGAACTTGCTTGTGTGACAACAGCCCTAGTGTGTATCTGTATTTGCCAACAAGACTATTGTGTTTGTAGCCCAGTTTCTTGTTTGCCCCTGGATCGACAGGATGCATTGCTATAAATGTGTGCAACAAAGACCTTGTACAAGTTTAAACACAAGGTAGATATTTACTATGTGTTACTCATTTACATGTGTGTGCAAGCAGGGGACACTATGCACCACTTACATATGTCTCTGTGCAGGGGTGCCATAAGGAAAAGCTAAACCTATGCCATGTTGATTCTCCAAACTTTGTGAAATTAGCAATGGGAATATCGGCATACATTCCATATAAGAATGTTGGTTTCAAAGTTTGCTCTCACATTTTTATTCAGGGCAACAGCAGAGGCATCTCTGGCAAAGGTACCAGAAATGGAATGTTATGGCCTTCTGGCTAGCAGATCCAAAAGCGATTCACTGTCCATATGCTGCAAATGGTACTTTGCCCTACTTTGTCCGGCCAAACGAAAGGCTGGCATAGTACCCTCTTTCCTAACCAGACATGAATTTAGTTGCTATTAAATCTATCTGCATCTTGTTTATAATTTGAAATGCTATCCTCTGAGCTTCTGTAGGCTTAAAAAGGTTTGTATGGATGGCTGGATGTACTGTGTGGTGTTTTTACCCATTCCCACCACTGAAAGCTGTGACATGCTGAGGAGGGGGCTTCTTTTTACACACAGGGTGTTATGTGGTAAGTTTTGTATTCAGATAGTAGCTTCCTATTTAAATATCCTTCTCCATATTTTACTGGCAAAAGCATTTACATTTTATTGTAACGGACCCCAGTGAGTAGAGCTTGGTTACAGGGTGGCATTTGTGTAAGCTTCTCTGGAATGATACGGGGTCAAAGTGTGTATTATGTTTTGTTCTAATCTGAGAAGCTGATGAAATGGTCATGCTTCTCCCTAGAAGAACAATCTCCCTTCTTTTGCTGTATAATAAGATGTTGACGTAATTGAGATCTTTGGTTTACAAGAGCAGAGTTGTACATTAAAAAAAAAATAACCAAAAGTTAAAAGTTGTTTTTTAACCCCTTTGTGACCACAGTACAACCTTATAAATCCAAAGGTAAAATGCCCTTTTGCTATGAGAATGCAGGAAAAAAAAAATGTGCAAATGTGTGTCTTTCTATTTCGCAGATCTGAAGTCAAATGGAAATATTAGATATAAAATATTTAACCTTAAAATAGCCAAATACTACTCAAGTTTTGGTAGAGTCCTTCTGAATCTTACAAAATTTGGACCATGGGTGGCCCTGTCCGCATAACACAGCTAAACAAACTTTGATTAGAAAATCTTAGGAACTGGGTGGGAAATTTTTTGCTGAACGTTGAGTGAATCCTATCAGGTGTACTCACTGTTGGTGTATTCTGACCACCATGGGTGTCTCCGCTGCTTGAATACAGTACCCAACAGCAGAGATTCCTAAGGCCTCATTCATACGGGCCTATGTAAGCGTATATAAGTGTGAAGGGCCGTGTTTGCCTGCATAGAATGCAGGCAGTCTCATTCATGTCTGTTCGGACTCTGCATCTGAGGGCCCGCACCCACACGGATGTCAAATTGAACTAGTGGCTGTGCCCATGCAGCTGCTGTGTTCCAATGGGCTGAATTGGTTGTTTTACAAGGTAAGAGTTCACATATACTTTTGAAGTCCATAAATCAGCAATACAGCCAGACAACTAACCTTTTTATATAGAGTAGATGGATGGCAGTGGCAGACAGACTGTAAGATTTGTATTTATTTTTTTGCCATTTATGGGTGTCTATGAAAAATAAAGGTTCATTTTGGAAAATGAAATGCTGCTCGGCATTTGTTACACATGAGATCCTTTAAAGCGGAAGTAAACCCATCGATTTGATAGTTTCAAAAAATAGTTAACATTCCCGGCATGCTGGAAATGTTAGCTGTCACATTGGTTGTGCTCTCATCCAAACTATCAAAACATGCAATGGGTGGTGTCATAACTGATCACATGTGCAGCATCATGGCAGTTGCAGATTAAACAGAGGCCAGTGATCGCTTCCTTGGCTGAAACTGATGGGAGAGTTTACTTCCACTTTAAGCCAGCCATTCGTGGATCACTGCTGAACCGGCTGAATGTTGATTTATACAGGGGCACCCTGGTTGCTATACCTGCTAGCAGTAATCATTGTGTTCTCCTGGAGGGGACGACTTGTGTTCTTCCAGGTGGGAAAACACAATAGCTCCATGGGAGGGATTCCCCCATCAACGCTAGCTGTGTTGTTGGGGGAATCCGAGCAATTTTCTTTCTTGCAACCCTGATTGCAGGAAAGCAAATTGTATCATCTGTGGCATGCCATAGTTAACCGACTTATCCTGTAAAGATCTCTTCTTGGTGTTTCACAAGGACATGGTTATCTTATGACATAAAGCCTCCATCCTCCTTCAAGGTGGGTTCTTCCTTCCACCTCAATAAGGGTCTCATCCTTCTGTCCTGGTTCAAAACATCCCAGTTAAAGTTTTATATAAAAGCTTGGTTTGTTTTGTGTGGTGTTTTTTTTTTTTTTTTAATTTTTTGTATAAATACCACGGACTGTTGTACTTACCTGCTCCTTGCAGTGGTATTTCAGAGCAGCCACAATCTTTTTCTTAGGTCCCTCCCCCCAGTCCTCGTGGCTCGTCTCTCCCATGCCCAGTGCCCCCAATAGCAAGCCAATGGCTCCCGCTGCTGTGTCTCAGCCAAGGAGGAGAGAAAGGGAGACTTGGGACAACCAAGGATCCTGTGCAAATCATTGGATTGAGAGGGGGCTCAGATGAATATTGTGGAGGGCTGTGGGAGGAGCAGCACACAGGTTTTTTACCTTCATGTAGAGCAGTGGTTTTCAACTTGGGGGTCCAATGACGATTTTCCAGGGGTCACCGAATCCTGGGCTGTTCCGGAAGCCTGCACCTCTCTCCCAGCCTTTTTGCGGCCGCCCAGCTGGGCTGTTCCTGAAGCCCGTGGCCGTCCACTCATCGTCTTCACTGCTGCCCATTCAGTTCATGGCATGGCTGGGGGCAGATACTAGATGTCAGCTGACTGGTAAAGGAACGTGAAGTGGGAGAGGCTGGAGATCTTATCTCCTGATTTCGGCATAGGTGTCACTGCTGCGAGACACCACAGAACTGGAGACACAGTGAAGCTGGAGACACAGTAACACTACCTGTGACTATAGTTGCCAATAAAAGTCCCCACTACAGTTTTCAGATCAGCAGATGACCTTGATCAAGAGCACCTAAGTAGGCTGATCAGAACTCCCCCCAGTACTGCCACTCATCCCATTCTCCCCACCCCCCCACCAAGGAGTAAGAGAAGAAATAAAAATAGAGAATACATGGAAGGGGGAGGAACAAAGATAAAGGGAGAGAAAGAATAAGAGAGAACAAAAAAGATGGCTAGAGAAAGATGGGGGGAAAAAACCAAGAAATTAGGATAGAGAGATAAAAGGGAAAGAAAGGAGAACAAAGAGGAAGAGTGGTACATCCTAAAATGTACCGTAAGGGGTTTTAATATTGTATGAGTGGAAGGGACTCAGGGAGCGCTAAATGTCCATGGGTTAAATTACTTGTCTTGCCTTGGGTGCTGACAACCCACGCTATGAAATTAATTTTACTGTTAGGGGTCCCCACAACTTGGGAAATTTTGTCAAGAGGTCAGGGCACTACAAAGGTTGAGAATCACTGATGTAGAGAATACATAAAGATTAACAAAAAAAACCCCTCAGCTTTTAGAACCACTTTAAATTTCTCTTCATTGTCTTATGGTGGTACATGCTATGAGAGGCTACCTCAAAGCTAATGCCTCTTTGTACTTCCCGAGGATTCCCACAAAGCCCTCCCTGCTTCTCTCTACCATTGCTAGGTGGATCAGATAAGTTATTATTCAGGCTAATAGTTTAAAGGATAAGGTTCCGTCTTTCCCTATGAAGGCATACTCTGCCAGTTAGTGCTTCTTGGCTTTACAGCATCAGGCTTCTGTTTTCTCGGATTTGAAAGGCCACAAACTAAGTTCTACCAGGTGATGTTCAGGTCTCTTGATGCCAGTTTTGGGTGTAAGGTGCTACAAGCTGCTCTCTAAATTTGTCAAGCCTTTCTTGGCCTGTTACGTAGACCAGTTGGCATTGTTTGCTTTGTTGCGCACTAGAGCTGCATGATTTTGGCTAAAGTGAAAATCACTGTTTTTTGTTTTTGTTTTTTTTGCTTAGAATAAAGATCACGATTCTCTCTGGATTCTCCTAATGTAACATCATCTTTCACTTTATACAAAAAAATGGGCTAACTTTACTGTTTTTATTCATTAAAGTGTATTTTTTCCAAAAAAATTGCGTTTGAAAGAACGCTGCTCAAATACACCATTTGATTCTCTAGGGTCTCTGTTAAAAAAAAATATATGTAATGTTTGGAGGTTCTGAGTAATTTTCTAGCAATAAATATTGATTTTAACTTGTAAGCAGCAAGTGTCAGAAAAAGGTTTAGTCTTTAAATGGTTAAACGTCCCTCCATCTACAGTTCATCCCTTTGATCTAAGAACAAATGTTACTTTTGTTTATCTTTGATGTTGTGATGTTGATGTTGGCAGGCTGCCTGGATTTTTATTTTTTATTTTTCAGCTGTCAGAGAACTATCTGCACTTGTTAGATAGAATCAGGAAATGCTGTCATAGTCCCCTTTCACACGTGCGGACATTATGTCCGTATTTCATCCATCCATTTTCGGATGGAATACGGACATACATGCATCCCTATGGGATGAAGATCCGCTGACACCCGATATCATCCGTCCCCGCTATGATCCGATTCTGCAGACGGAGGAAAATCCAATTTTCTATCCGTCTGGAGAGCGGATCGGAAGAACACGGACTGATGGTCCGTGTTCCTCTGATCCCCCCCATAAGGGCTCAGCGGGGATCAACGGAGCGATCCCCGCTGAGCAAGCGGATGTTTACGGGGCAGATCATCACGGATCCATCCCGTGTGAAAGGACCCTTAAGATTGGGAAGGGAAAAGAATCGCAATTTTAATTCTTAACGATTAATTGTGCAGCGCTATTGCCCACCCCTTAGTTGGATTTATTTTGGATTCCCCATGATAGTCTTAATTTTCTGTGTCCCATACCATACAACAATAAAGAAAATAGGATTTTTGACTGGCCAGTAAAATGTTTCTTGGAGAGCAGTATGGGGCACAGGTCCCTCATGTCAGTTTTTTATTATCTCCCTATTGCTTACTACAAAACCTAGGCTACCTGGAAGGGGGTTATATGAGGAATGTCCCTTCACCTAAAGGTAGCTGCATATAATCCATGGTAAAAATGAGGGTTGTGCCGATACTGAAACTGGTATTGGTGCTGATACTAAGAATTTTCTCGAGTATTTATAAAAATGCTCAGATACCTGAAACCAATACCTTTGCGGTTCGTCCATACAAAATGAATGGGCTCAAATCGCGCTGCAAAGAATCGCGTGTGATTTGAACAGGAGTGCAGTGTGATTCCTGTCCAATCGCATGCAGTTTTCCACACAGCTTCTTTGTGAAGCCAGGCTTGTCATAGTGACAGCGGTGCGGGTAACCTGTATTGTCGAGTACTTGACCGACATTATCTGCACTCATATTCGCCAGTAAAAAGAAAACGGTATCGGTGCAACCCTAGTAAAAAATTTAAGTTTCTGTATGGTACTCCAAGAAACCAATTTTACTGGTAAGTCAAAAACCCTTTTTCTAGTGGCTACCTGGAGATTAGGCAATGTAATCCATGTTCTTCTTTAAAGAGCACCTGTCGTGGTAGAAATGTAGGTGTAGTCAACCTGCTGATAAGGAAACTCTTGGGGTTAAAACCTTTGTCAGGATTTTATTGCTTGTAATACATCATACAATACTGCACAGGCATCTTAAACCCTTATTGAGGCTAAGTGCGCAGCTCAACTATAGCGCTGTCAGTCTTTAGAATGCTAAAATAATGCCAGCACACCAAGTTGAAATTCATGTAGAAAATTTACTAAATATCAGAATAACACAGATATTTTGGAGATGCAGAAGCCTCGTTTTATCAAGGTGACATACAGCAAAAAGTAAGCAAATACAGAAGTAGTACACAGACAACAGGTACAAGGTAACCATTCAAGACTAGACTGGGAACCACAAAACTAAAATGTATCTAACCTAGAGCGCAAAAACCAACCAACAAAAGTGTCTAAAGCTCTACTGGTAATAATTCGCCCAAGGGAATAAATAGTAAGCCATGTCCTACCTGTATATTGCCCCAAATTTAGCATGGCAAGCAGGAGACAACGTGCACATGAGGGCAGGGATTGTCACAAATTGCATGCATTGCATCCGAAATTAGAAATTCATTCTACTGGTACTGGCAGTAAGCGGCTTAGGCCACATTTCCTCTCCAGACTGTCTTATGAAGAGTTGCTGTGGGTTGTTAGGAGACGGCGATGCTGGCTATGGGGAAAAAAAGGGAACAGCGGACATCTAGAAAAATTATGAAAATAAGCAGGCCAATGTAAATAGGGAAAAAAGGGGTGGGGGGTGGAGAGGCAGAGTCTGGGGTAAAGTTGTGCAGCATCAAGTGCTGGTGTACAAAAATTAAAAAAAAACATGCATACGTAAAGGACATCAAAAATATCAAAAACTTTATTTTTTCACATCATTTTTTTTTTTTTTTTTTTTAAAGGAGATGTTTCCACACTAGGAAAACCACTAGCCAGAGGAATAATTAACATTTGATTAAAAAGCATGTTAGTGATAGGTTTGTGTTTTTTAAAACCTCTGGAGGGTGGAATATATAAATCCCAGAAGGATTCACAATGTAGAAATAGTCCGTATTTATAACTGCCATGATTGGGCTAAAAGTTGTGATCTATGACCATGTCATGCAATTCATGTGTATGATGTTGTGCCTTTATGAAATGTACAGTTACTGGTTTGTTGTTGGTGGTTATTTGCAGACTAATGTCCAAGGACCCCATGAATGTCACTGTTATGTATTTGGAAACAACATTTTAGAAGGGACTGTTGGTTCTACCAGTACACCAATATAGGAAATTGAAAATGAAGGAAAATCTCTCCAATGGATTAAAAAGCTGACAAAAGTTTGACGTCCTCTCCATCCAAAAAAAAAAAGTGTGCTTACGTATTTTTTCTTTTGGCTCCTTTAAGACTGGCTTTTGTACTAAAATAGATTTTGGAAAGCAACAACATTTCATACAAGGTTATTCATTAATACAGGGTGTGTCAGCTATTGCTACACAACTCTTACTCATTTTGGAATGAAATTTGATTATACTAGAAATCACAGATGCAGAAATACTTTTAGATGTATCACGCCTACTATATTCATATAATTAATTATAGAACCGTGTATTATTTTCTGTGTTTGAGCTTTTTTTCTGCTTTCAAAACATCACCCTATTGTTGATTATCACGTGTTTTATACAAGGTCTCATCTGCGTGCATTCTTTTCTTGTTGTCGAAACATATCTGTTCACAAGTTTTGTAAGCATTCTGCATTTGCATTACCTACAGGTAAGGTTATTTTTAGTAGCTCGGTTGCACTACTGAATTTGATTATTTGATCAGAGTAGTGATCAGTCACTGAATAGGCAAAACTAGTGGTTTCCTATGGTGTAAGCTACAGAAATGCCTTGTAGTCTCAGTCACTTCAGTGCAGCCAGTTCCACAATAATTAAAATTGCAATATTTATGTCCAGCATCCGCAATTTTCATAGTGAAATTGAGCTAATAAAAATTCCTGGTGTAGTCCTGCTTTGAGGTTTTTACTAGTGATTGACCGATTACCGATGTGGCCGATATTCACTTTTTTGGAAGTATCCAAAAAATTATTACAAGCAGAAGGAGGGGACGTCCATTCGACCGTACCCCGCCCCTCGCCTGGGCTCTCCCATCCCATCGGGAGGCCCGAGCAACCAGCAGGCACGTTGATGCTTCTTTCGGGTCTCAGATCTAGTAACCCGGAAGCGATGTCATGACATCACTTCCCGGATTACTGGCATGTTAAAGGCACCCGTTTTAAAAAATAGAAGGTATTCAAAAACACCGAAAAAGGACAGTGTAAAAATAAAAGTTTTAAAGATACAGAATATCGGCTATCGCCCTGAGAGGTGGCCAAAATATCGGTATCGTATCTGCACCGAAAAAACTATCGGTCGATCCCTAGTTTTTGCACGGTTGTTATGTGACTATATAGTGCAGACAGTTTACAGGGAGCATTACAAACTGTAAATTCACATCAGGTCCTGGCTTTAGGGAGTTTATACATATTCTGTTTAAGTTTATTATTAGGCCTCATTCACACAGGCTCATTGTGGCCTGTACAGTGTGATGAGCAGGCCCGAACTGGCCATAGGGCAGACCGGGCACTTGGGGGGCGCTGGGCTGCATGTCTTGGACAAGCAGAGTCGGCCGCGTGTTCTGACATGCAGGACCGGTGTTCTAACACCAGCCGCTGATGTTCCGCCAGTGGCGTACTAAGTGTGGGGCGGGTCGCCAGTGACAGTCGATTTGAGAACTGTAGTTGCGCTTTGCAGTGGGGGTGGGTGCGTGTGGGCCTCGGAGCCGCATTCGAGTGACACCCGCATCGATCTCCTTCTCTCTGGCATGGTGGCCGCGGCTCTGATTAGTCTCCGCTTGGCTGTCTCACACAGCTGAGCAGAGTGAAGCCACCTCCCCCTCCTTTATGTCTACACAGGGGGAGGGGACCCGACATGCAGTCCCACGCTGATCTGAGGTACATTATGGGTCTGAAGTGGGGGGGGGGGGGGGCTGTAATGTAGGGGTGGGGTCTGCACTGTAGGGAGGGGGTCTGCACTGTAGAGGGGTCTGTGTAACATGCAGGGGGTCCAGAGCTGTTAGGGGGGTGTCTGTGTAACAAACAGGGGTCCAGAGCTGTGGGACTGCCCCCGGGCTGCTCAGTCTAAAATGCCTGGGCCTATTTTTTGCTCCAGTCCGGGCCTGGTGATGAGCTCCTTGTTTATGGGGCAGGGCCTGCATGCAGGCAGGTCATGTTTTTCTATGCGGACGCATTGGCTGTACAGACACAGCTGCTCATCCTAATGTGACAGGTGTTTAGGGGTAAGCCTTGAATGTACGCTGTCTGACTTCAGGGCTGCTCCTCCACCCTTACACATCTGTCACATTAAGAATGAGCAGCTGTGTCTGTACAGCCGCTGCATCCCCATAGAGAAACATGGACTGCCTGCATGCAGCTCTAGTTGGCTCCAACCTCATAAACAAAGCATTTATCCATGCTGTTTGGGCCACAGCACCTGCATGAATGAACCCTTGATGTGAATTTCTTACAGACTGTGGCAATTTAAATCGAACAGATTATACTTAAGCCTAGCTCTCCTTCCGCTTTCACCTTCTAAGCTTCTCTGTTGGTCTATTAAGCCCTGATCACACCCGTGTTAGTTAATGCATGTATGGTACTATATGACATGACAGTGCTGCATTACCGTGTCACTAAAGGCAAAACTTTTTTTTTTTTTTGGATTCAGTGGAAAGGGATAAGAACGAGTGTGTGTGTGTGTGTGTGTGTGTGTGTGTGTGTGTGTGTGTGTTGTTTTGTTTTTTTTTTGTTTTTTTCTTCTGTCTGTGAGATTCCCCTTTCTCTATTTGTCCTGTTTACCGTTATCATGTGAAAGTAAAAAAAAATCCCAAATGGTTTGTCCCCAGAAAAGTAATAGAGGGGAAATCCTCCAATAGGGATGTCAGTTCTGGTGATGCCTCAAGATTCCCTCACTTTGGAGGGATTTTCTCTCACTTCCTATTTTGACTATGGTACAGGAAGTGAAAGTAAATCTTCCCAATGGGACTCAGATGACAAAGGACAGACAGGGGTTATAACCCTCCCTTACTCTATTGCCTTTTAGTGACACCATAAATCCTAGGAGCAGATGTGAGAGCAAGCAATGCTACTGAAAAGTCTAATGCCCCGTACACACGGTCGGACTTTGTTCGGACATTCCGACAACAAAATCCTAGGATTTTTTCCGACGGATGTTGGCTCAAACTTGTCTTGCATACACACGGTCACACAAAGTTGTCGGAAAATCCGATCGCTCTGAACGCGGTGACGCAAAACACGTACGTCAGGACTATAAACGGGGCAGTAGCCAATAGCTTTCGTCTCTTAATTTATTCTGAGCATGCGTGGCACTTTGTCCGTCGGATTTGTGTACACACGATCGGAATTTCCGACAACGGATTTTGTTGTCGGAAAATTTTATATCCTGCTCTCAAACTTTGTGTGTCGGAAAATCCGATGGAAAATGTCCGATGGAGCCCACACACGGTTGGAATTTCCGACAACACGCTCCGATCGGACGTTTTCCATCGGAAAATCCGACCGTGTGTACGGGGCATAAGATCTAAAATGCCAGCAAGTGGTTTAGGCCACCAGTGTCTATCCAAAGCTGAACATTCTGCTACACACCTGGAAAGTTTGATTAGTTACTGATTTTAGGTTGCTGAGATTAAATGCTCACCCCTGATCCTTGTGTTCAAGCTGTTTTTCAGTGAAACGCGTTAAGGATAGGTGATCTGTGGGCGGGGACATCCACTTATAAGTTGTTCCAATAGACAGTTCAATTAAATGAATTTAGGAGTTCAAGATGTAGGTGTGCGCCTTTCCATTCATCAGTGCTCACCACTAATCTTTCATTCTCTACATTTATTTGCTGTCACAAGAGAACCTTTGCATGTATTACTTTGTATTTTATTTTTGACAAATGTTCCTTCAGAATTTTTCCAGAGTTTTTTTTAATCTGTTTTCAAGTAACATACAAGGGTGAAAAAAGGTTTAAACTTCAGGAATCCTGCTTAACAGGAAGTCAAACTGCAAGTGTCCCGAGTACCTGTTCTAGGGTCATTGGTTCAAGGAAGAAATTCTGTGTGTGGTGTGTTTTTGTATTAAAAAATAAAATAAAATCTTCGTTCTAATAAAGTTTATTCTCATTTTTGTGCAGGTGTACAGTGGGGAGTGGCTTTCAACCTCAATCTAACCTGGATTATTCCTGATTTGGACTGATTAGGGACAGTAAAGCTGATGCCTCTCGTCGGTGAGTTTTTAGTCCTGTAAAGTTTTTGTTTTTAAGATGAAGAGATATTAACCAGTCTGTCCCATCTTACAGGATACAAGATCTTTCTAGATACTATTGCCTTCTGTTTCCACAACAGTCTGTGAATTCCTAGCCTCTGTTGAAGTATATTTCTTTCTTTTTATCCATAATATTAAAGTGAACCTGTGCCCAGAACATGGACCCAAAAATATTGATATGTTCTGAACAAGCAGTAAAGGCACTTAAAACAAGCTATAATTCAGCTCTATATCTATAAGCGTTGTGAAGGAGCTAGTTTTCGATTTGTTTGAAATATAATTTTTAAATTGTTCATAACTAATGCTGTGTACACACGGTCGGACTTTTCGGCTACAAAAGTCTGACAGCCTGTTCGACAGACTTTCGACAGACTTTCAACGGACTTTTGGCGGACTTGCGGCAGACTTTCTTACGAACGGACTTGCCTACATACGATCACACAAAAGTCCGACGGATTCGTACGTGATGACGTACACCGGACTAAAATAAGGAAGTTGATAGCCAGTAGCCAATAGCTGCCCTAGCGTGGGTTTTTGTCCGTCGGACTAGCACACAGACGAGCGGATTTCTGGGTCCGGCGTAGTTACGACGTAAAGATTTGAAGCATGTTTCAAATCTACAGTCCGTCAGATTTGTGGCTGCAAAAGTCCGCTGAAAGTCCGGGGAAGCCCACACACGATCGGATTGTCAGCCGGCTTTAGTCCGTCGGCGTACGTCGGACTTTTGTAGACCAAAAGTCCGACCGTGTGTACGCGGCATAAGGCACTGTTTTTCTATAAGAACATATCTTGCCACTGTAAACAACCAGCAGGCGTATCTAAAATGTAAGGCTGACAGATGGGCAATGTTGTCCCTAGTGACAATTTGCCAGTGGCAGGATTGCTTAGAGTTTGTTACCCCAATACTTCATTTTCCTGTTATGTGCCTGCTGTACCATGAACTTGTATGAGAAAGTATCTTTGCATTGCTTCCTTTATGTGAAATCCCTGGTGAGTTGGTGAGAAAATGGATGGAGCCAAAAGACAGGGCAATCTTAGTAGAAAACCTGTTTAGACTCTGCAAAAAACTGACCACGCTAAGCAGGAGAGCACACCGTGTTCAGTTCTATAGCTATGCTGGGAACTCTGCTTGCTCTCCTCCAATGATCAGACTTGTCCTGACATGCCCCTGCTGCACAGCCATTCACTGGGAAGCTCAGTGTGCTGCTGATTTTCCTCCCCCAGCTCTTATGCAGCTGAGGACAGAGGGAATGTGATAATTTATAAAAGAGAGAAAAAAGGTATTTTATAATGTTTGTTTGTGTGGTTTTTTTTTTTTCTTCTTTTTTTATATCTATACACAAATGTTTTGCGTTTTTTATTTCTATTTTTAAACTAAATGGGTTGTTTTACAAGGTGATTGTTTACAATACCTTTAAAGAGGCTGCCTAGAAACACTTCCTCTGTAGACATATGCAGGGAGATGTCACTGGGCCAAATTCTGCTGAATCTTGATCACTAGCACTGGGAAGGATATCTTGCTGCCTCAGCTATACAGTACCTTGAAAAAGTATTCCCACCCCTTGAAATTTTCCACATTTTGTCATGTTACAACCAAAAACCTAAATGTATTTTATATGATCGACCAACACAAAGTGGCACACAATTGTGACGTAGAAGGAAAATGATAAATGGTTTTCCAAATTTTTTTACAAATAAATCTTTAAAATGTGGTGTGCACTTGTATTCAGCCCCCTTTACTCTTATACCCCTAACTAAAATCTAGTGGAATCAATTGCCTTCAGAAGTCACCTAATTAGTAAATAGAGTCCACCTGTGTGTACTTTAATCTCTGTATAAATACAGCTGTTCTGTGAGGCCTTCGGAAGTTTGTTCGAGAACCTTAGTTAACAAACCGCATCATGAAGGCCAAGGAACACGCCAGACAGGTCAGGGATAAAGTTGTGGAGAAGTTTAAAGCAGAAATAGGTTATAAAAAAAAATCCCAAGCTTTGAACATCTCACGGATCACTGTTCAATCCATCATCCCAAAATGGAAAGAGTATGGCACAACTGCAAATCTACCAAGACATGGCATCCACCTAAACTGACAGGCCGGGCAAAGAAAGCATTATTAAGAGAAGCAGCCAGGAGGCCCATGATAACTCTGGAGGAGCTGCAGAGATCCACAGCTCAGGAGGGAGAATCTGTCCACAGGACAACTATTAGTTGTGCACTCCACAAATCTGGCCTGAATGGAAAAGTGGCAAGAAGAAAGCCATTGTTGAAAGAAAGCCATAAGAAGTCCCATTTACAGTTTGCGAGAAGCCATGTGGGGCACATAGCAAATGTGGAAGACGATGCCCTGGTCAGATGAGACCAAAATTGAACCATTTGGTCTAAAAGCAAAATGCTAGGTGACTGAAAACTAACACTGCACATCAACCCGAACACACTATTCCCACCGTGAAACATGGTGGTGGAAACATCATGTTGTGGGGATGCTTTTTGTCAGCAGAGACAGGGAAGCTCTTTGGAGTTGGAGAGAAAATGGATGGAGCCAAATACAGGGCAATCTTAGTAGAAAACCTGTTAGACTCTGCAAGAGACTTGAGACTGGGGAGGAGGTTCACCTTCCAGCAGAACAACGACCCTAAACCTACAGGTAGAGCTGCAATGGAAAGCTTTGGATCAAAGCATATTCATGTTATAGAATGGCCCAGTCAAAAGCCAGACCTAAATCCAATTGAGAATCTGTGGCAAGACTTAAAAATTGCTGTTCAGACGCTCTCCATCCAATCTGACAGAGCTTGATCTATTTGGCCAAGAAGAATGGGCAAAAACGTCCCTCTCTAGATGTGTAAAGCTGGTAGAGACATCCCAAAAAAAGTTTGCAGCTGTAGTTAGTGAAAGGTGGTTCTACAAAATATTGACTCTTGGGGGCTGATTACAAATGCACACCACACTCATATGTATTTGTAAAGA